>CM039602.1:21045778-21538948 GCA_022457205.1 Saccharum spontaneum | reverse complement strand
TTGAGTTTGAGTTAAGCGCTAATTTTATTTGTTTTGTTTACATAGTCTTTAATTGATGTTTGCCATATGTTGTTCATGCTTAATACTTTTGGTGCTCACTTGCTTAGACTAACTTGGAGATGTTGTTGAGTTATGCTAGTTTTGGTCAAACCTTAAGATGGCTTGTTATGATGCTCTCTTTGTTAAGTACCACAATAATGAATATAGGTTGTTTATGCGAGACTCTAATCCTTCTTTAACTTTGAATGAGATGATAGTTATGTGAATGTTGAGAATGTTTGTATGTGGTGAAGACCAGCGCTAAATTCCCTTGTGGCAGGTTACATTTCCTTGTGTGTTGCTCATGTTTGCTACTTGGTAAACGAGTGCCTAGTAAAGGGAAATGAGAGATAAGCATCACTTTGTGACCTCCATGCATATAAACATGTTTAGTGTGCTTTTTATGCTAACTATGAATAATGATAATTAACTATGATAATAGTAGTTGGTGAGCCATGTAATTAGTTGTACATACATAATCTTGTTAATGAATCAAGTTAGGATCTGTTTTACTTATGTGCAGAAAATGGCTGGATGTGCAGTTTCTGTTGTGGTAATAATTTTGTGATGCAAATGATGTTTTCTGTAGATATGTTGAATACAAAAGTTGTAGATAACTTGCATATCTTGGTGTTCCTAAAATTTCATGATTTTAGGACAACAGGTCTAGGAGTTATAGGTTTTACAAATTCCCTGTCAGGTTTTGCTTGCTTTCTATGCAGTGCTGCAATGTTGTACCTGTTTGAGTAATCTAAATTGTAAATCATCTCTTGATGACAAATAAAGAGTTGTAGTGCTTTTCATAACATTTCCAAAATGTTAAAAACATAGCTTTTGGTTTTCTAGAACTCTAGATATAGATGTTCAAAGTTGGATGTCAGAATCTGCCCAAATCTGGACAGTAAGGCTTCTTTATTCCTACAAGTATATGATTATCTAGTTTTTTAGGATGATGTTTGTTCGTGACTGTACCTTAAAAGGTGTTGTAGATGTGAGTGCTTGAGCTATGAGGATGCTGAAATGTTCCTTTTGGTTTTGTTGATGGTAAAAGGTTTTCGAAAACTCATAGATTAGCTGTAGTCTAGTGGTACTGATTGGCGGAGTGGAGGGCCCCCACAATGCTTTTTCTGTACTACTATATGAGGATTGCCTGAGAGATAGGTTGCGACCCAACTATCCATATTCGAAGAAAATAGTGGAGTGACGGGTGGATTGGCCCCCATACCGTGCACTTTGGCTATTCTCTCTCGACATATTTCGGATTGGTGGATCGTTGTGTGCCTTGCCCTATATGTGGCTGTTGCGACTTTTAAGCCTGACCCTAGAATGGTGTAGGATTTTTTTTTCTCGTGGTGTAGTTGTAACCTTGTGCAGATCATATTGATTTAGTGATAGAAGTATATAGAAAGAGTTACAAGTGGTTTTGAGGGTTAGATACAATCATGTGTTTTTTTTTGTGGAGAACATGCTGGTTATCAAATTCCTAGTATCCATGTATGTTAGCTTGCGCTAGTAATGTTTGGCGTGAAGTGTTTGCTTGAAGCCATGTCTTTATTGTGCTCTATGGCATGAGTATTTTGTTATAATTTGCCTTAAAGTCTATGCCTTGGTTTGAGTATGTTTTCTATTGACTAAGTGATGTAGCCAATAAGCTATAGAAGTCATGTTGGTTTGCAAGTGCATGAATAGCAAAGTTGGATAAGTTGGTTGATTTAAGCCTCGTTTTTTGTTTTCATGAGCTTGTTAAGCTTAACATGATGTTTATGTTCATCTTGTTTATCTCTTTAATTATGTATATTTTGTTGTTTATACATACTTTACCTTTTATGTTCATATTCTTGAATGGTTCAGAACCTTGGTGTTCCATTAATTGGTGAAAAGTGTTGCCAATATTAATGATTGAGTGGTGATGATGTTCTAGGGCTTTTGAATTAGTTGTAGTTTGTAGTACCCAATAAGTGCTATAAAAATAATAGAGTGCATGGCAGTGCTGATAAGTTGAGTAGAGCCCCTCCCACAATAGCTCTTTGCATTGCTAAGTGTGGATCGCCTAGGTGTAAGGGTTGTGACCCAACTCTATATATGCATAATGGTGCGAATAGTTGAGTGATGGGTGGATAGGCATCTTATCATGTTTTCTTAGCTAATTTCTTTTGATACCGGAGTGGTGAGCCATGGTGCTCCTTTTTCTACAGAGTGGGGTGACCACATTTTTTTGCTTGGCACACATGATGTAGGGTTCTACACTAGAATAATGGCTTCTTTATGCTGACCACAGATGTGTGAATAGAGTAGGACACAATTGAAGTGTAAGAGAATTTTCTTGTAGTGTTGTAGGCATGTTGTGGAGTGAGCTATTGTTGTTTGAAACATGGTGTCTAACACTATGCATATGATGTGTGTTGGCTGATGTTAAAAGTGTTTTCTTAATGCCTAAGAGGCCAAGTTTTCTTTAATGCTCCTATTGTTCTAATGGCCATAAAGCCTATCTTTTGCTTTTGAGCAGTTTAGGAGTTAGCCAAGTTGAGTGGTGATCAGGCTATAGATGTAGCAGTCATGTTGACATTATTAGCTAAACTGGCACAGTGCCACACTGTTGAACTATTTTTGTGATGATCAAGGCTTGAATTGTAGTGGTTCATGGCGGGGTGCTCCATGGCCAATAGATGAGCCATTTCCTCTTTTGTGTTTTTAGTTTACTAGAGAGGAGAAGTCTTTTGGTCATGGTTTGTAGTTTGTATCGATATATGTTGTGTGAATGGAAGTTTTTTTTGGGATTGGTAACTGATGAAGCATGCCTCACTTGCTAAGTTAATCTCGAATTGGAAGATCTGGATTTCCGAGCTGAGAGTAGATAGACGTTCTTCAGTCCTGTCTTTGTAGTTGAGTGCTTTATTGGTCAAATAGTAGTTCCATGGAGAAGTCAGTCCATGGTTGAACTATTTTATTAATATAGTAGTAGATCCTTGCTTGATACATCGTGTTGTTAATCAATATGTGTATTGGTGGATATGTGCCTAATTCATTAGTTGTACTTTGAAGTGGTTGAATTCGGGGACGAATTCTTTTTAAGGGGGGTAGAATGTAATACCCCAAAATACGTTTTGTGTATTAGAAAGCGTAAAGTGGCAAAAGGTTCAACGAAAGTTTTTAATGAGTGGCAAAAAAATAATTTTTTATACGTAGCTTGGATGGATGATCAAATATCATAGATGCGTAGAGCTCGTCGAATGCTTTCTGTTTCACTACTCATACGTGTTAATTGGAGTTCAGCTCAACAAGTTATGTTCATTGGAAGATTGGAAGAAAAAAAAACAATGTAAACAGGAGCACGGTTACTGTGGCGACGCTACAGTACCTGACCAACCTTTTGTTGCGTGCCTTTTCTCATCCCTTCCCACAAAACCTAATCCCCTTCATCTATTGAGCCGCCGCCTCTCTCACGCATCGGAGAAAAACAAGAGAAGACCGAAGGATTGAGAAGAGAGGAGAGGGAGAGAGTTAGGGCTTGATTGCTGTTCGTCGTCGTGTTCATTCCTCTCTCAAAACTGGTTGGTCCTCTTCTTCTCTTCTTGTTTTGCCCTCAATTCCATACTTCCTCTTGCTGTCCATGATAGCGATGACGCTTGTGGAGTAGATCGAGACAGCGGAAGGTGTAGTAGCGGGAATCGCCATAAGGAAGAAGGGGTTAAACGGGAGGTTAATCGTTGCGGGTCCTTGTGGCATTCGCTGGTTAGGGTAAGATCTCACTTCTCCCTACTGTATTGATGTGAAATCCATGCTAGAGTTTATCGTATTCGTTTGATTAGTTGACGGGTTTAGGGTTCTAATCTCGAATTGGGCTCTGCTGTTTTTTCTGGATTGTGCAGTCATGGTTGGGTGCTGTTTAGCACTGTTTTTATTTATCCAAAAATCATATAAAAATTATAATCAAGTAGTATATTTCAGTATCTTTCTTTTGGTGTTGATAACACGTTTATATCCCTTATAAATTGGGAGATATGACTGTTGTTTGATGTCACATTTATGCTGTCAGAATTCTGAACAGCAGTAGATGCATTCCATTTTAAGATATCTTAAGTCCTGAATCTCTTGATGTGATCTGAATGAAAGTTGTGGGTAATTTCATATGCTTTCCATATTGTTAAAGATCATTAACTTTGGATCAACATACCTTGAGTTATGATTGTTTTACTGATCTATTATTGTTCAGTCGACAAAAGTGTTCAGTTGCTTTGCAGTTTTGATTTGTGTATCTTAGGATCTTCAAAATCTAAATGTTATAACATAAAAGTTGTACACTATTAGTTAAGGTTTTCAGATTGGTAATTTTTATAATTTTTGAGTCAATATATGTCTAGTTATTAATTTTAGAATTTTCTGTCCTGTTTTGGTTGTCACAAATATTCAGTTATGTTCAGAGGTAGTTTATGCTATCTTGGAAATCTCATGTGCTAGATTGTTTTATATAAAAGTCATATATAATGGTTTTTTTAATCTTCTTTAAAAGTTTCATAATTTTTGAACATGTAATTTATCCATGCCAAAAATGTGAAGAAGGGTTGCTGCTGTTAGTTGGTTGTTTGGTTGCTATTTTGAGGAAAACGATAGCATAGGCGTAGAAGTGTTTTATTTATCATTTGTGAATGTTTGTATGGGTATGTTTTCTAAGGTGAGGATGTTTGAACAGGTGGTGCGCCTTTGGATCGTTTTTAGCTCATATTCTTGCATCGTCGTTTTGAGGCAAGTAAACGTAGCGGTGGTTGCTACAGCTTGACGTGTTGTTTATTCTACCTACACCCTATCATAACATTAATTGAATCAAGATGATATAACTATTATAATTAACATATCCTTTATATGCTATGATCAAAATTGTTGGATCTCATTTGTCTACCATCGAAAGGTAAGTGATATGTTTTATGTTTATATGGAGACATGTGACATATGTGGTAAGTAATCTTTCTTCATGAGGTAAGTGGTATGTTTATGGTTGTGGATGTATATGGCATATGTGGTAAGTATTGTTGCCGTTGAGTCATGTCAATGCATCATATGCATTCTTGTCATGAGCATGTGCATCGAGCCAGGTCGATGAGAAAGTCATATAACTATTCCGGAGTGCTCTGAGCCAGGTCGGTGAGAAAGTTATATGACTATTCCGGAGTGCTCTTGTGGATTATGTCGTTGACCTATGGTCACGACTGTACCGGTACAACATCGTACGTTGCCCGAGGAGGGGTACGATGCAGCTCCATACCTTGTTGGGTATGCAGGCAGGAGACATGCATATGCATTGCATTTGCACTCTTTGTGGTTTATATGTCTTGAATTTTTTGTTGGCATGAAGTGGAGATGAGGAGTATTATTTTTATTATGAGGAGAATTAATTTAATCATATATGGAGGTGGTTTATTTATGGTATATCGCACCCTTTACTTCTTTATGGAAATTTTGTTGGATATCTTGTGTAATGTTGGTAACTTCTTTATGGCAATGTCATTAGATAAATAAATTGACTATTAATTATTATGTTTCACATGTTGTACATTCTTCTATGATTAAATCGATGTCTAATTAAATTGTAGTATGAATGACATGTTCAGGTAGTTTGCTTGCTGAGATTTATTCTCACCCCTCTATCTTTCCAGGTGCTTGATTGGATGCTTTGCTTGAAGGGATGGGATTAGCGGCACATCTTCACGGTTTCACCCACATTTAGATAAAATATGCCACTCTTGGTTTGTTGTAATAAACTTAGTTTAACTTCATGGTGATCCTTCAGGGTTTAATAAAAAACATTTAAGTTGGAGGTTTACTTATTTATAGTTTTGTTCTCGTTGTTGCTTCTGCGTTACACTTTGTTCATGGGTTTATGTTACCGAATTTTTAGAATTTGGCACGAGGGAAGGGATGTTAGTGACATCCTGGGCTTTTGTGGCGCTTGGGGTGTTACAGGGCAATCCACAAATTTTCTCACACTTGAGCTACTCCCTCCTCGGCCTCCTTGATCTTAGCAGGGCCAAAGAACATTCGCTCACCTACCTCGGACCACATCAACGGGGTTCTGCACTTCCTTCCGTACAGGGCCTCAAATGGTGACATCTGAAGACTAGCCTAATAACTGTTGTTGTACGAGAACTCTGCATGCAGCAAGCTTTTCTCCCAATCTGACCCATACTTTAGTACGCAAGCTCGTAGCATGTCCTCGAGAATCTGATTCACTCTCTCTGTTTGCCCATCTGTCTGAGGGTGATAAGTGGTGCTATAGTCAAGGCGAGTGCCAATCGACTTGTGCAAACTCTGCCAGAATCTAGACGTCCACTATGCCCCTCTATCAGATATGATGCTAACAGGAGCTCCATGAAGTCGAAGAACATGCTCAATATATAGATCTGCCAGCTTCTCTACACGGTAATCAACCTTGACGGGTACAAAGTGAGCTACCTTGGTCAACCTGTCCACTATAACCCAAATGGAGTCGTGCCCTTTCGGGGATCGAGGCAATCCCACGATAAAGTCCATAGATATGCATTCCCACTTCCACACGGGTACATCTAGTGGCTTCAGCAAACCAGCTGGTCTCTGATGTTCGGCTTTAACCCTGTTGCATATATCACATCTGGCTACATGACCTACAATATCCTTCTTCATGTCCTTCCACCAGAAGATCTTCCTCATGTCGGCATACATCTTTGTACTACCAGGATGGATACAATACTTAGAGTCATGTGCTTCTGTCAGGATTTCCTTACGGATGGCCTTATCAGACAGTACACAGATCCTGTCGTTGCACCAACACACTCCCCGTTCATCTACTCGAAACTCAGGGTACTTACCAGCTTCCATCCACTCACGAAGATGCGAGATCTATGGGCATTTCTTTTGAGCCTTACGAATACGGTCCATTATGCCGTATTGCACTCGTACCTTGTTCAACATGACCTTGGGTATGATCTCGAGGCGAATTTCGTCCATCTCCTGACGTAGCTTAGATGGTAAGACTTCCATGGATAGACTGTGGCAATAGCTCTTACAGCTCAAGGCATCAGCAACTACGTTGGCTTTTCCTGGATGATAGTGAATTTCCAGGTCGTAGTCCTTGATCAACTCCAGCCATCGACGTTGTCTCATATTCAGATCCTCTTGGGTGAAGAAGTACTTGAGGCTCTTATGATCGGTATAGATGTCGCATTTGTTCCCAATCAAGTAGTGTCTCCAAATCTTCAGATCGTGCACAACAGCAGCTAGCTCAAGATCATGTGTCGGGTAACGCTGTTCATGGTCCTTCAACTGGCGGGATGCATAGGCAATGACTTTCCCATTCTGCATCAGAACGCAACCAAGTCCCAGTCTGGATGCATCACAATAGACCACGAAGTCCTGTCGGATATTAGGCAAGGCAAGAACAGGAGTGGTGGTGAGCTTCTGTTTCAGAGTCTAGAAATTGAGCTCACACTCGGGTGTCCACTCGAACTCATTGGCCTTCTTCAGGAGATTGGTCATGGGCTTGGCTATCTTAGAGAAGTTCTCGATGAATCTGTGGTAGTAACCAGCTAACCCAAGGAAACTGCGGATATCTGTCGGGTTGCGGGGTTGCTCCCACTCTTTCACGGCCTCTATTTTAGCGGGGTCAATAGCAACACCCTCAGCTGTGAGTACATGGCCGAGAAAAGCTACTTCTTTGAGCTAGAACTCGCACTTGCTAAATTTAGCATACAGCTGGTTCTGCCTCAACTTCTCCAGAACCACTCTCAAAGTGTTGCTCATGCTCTTCGGCGGTGGATGAATAGACAAGGATGTCATCAATAAACACCACCACGAACTTATCCAATTCGTCCATGAACACCTTGTTCATCATGTTCATAAAATAGGCCGGAGCATTGGTGAGACTGAAAGACACAACGGTGAACTCATACTGCCCGTACCTAGTGACAAAAGCTGTCTTAGGGATATCCTCTGATTTGATCTTCATCTGATGATACCCAGATCTAAGGTCAATCTTGGAAAAGAACTTGGCATCCTTCAACTAATCTAGGAGGTCTTCTATCCTTGGTAGAGGGTACTTGTTCTTGACTGTCACGGCATTCAAATTCCGATAGTCAATGCACATCCTCATGGAGCCATCCTTCTTTTTCACAAACAAGACAGGGGAACCCCAGGGTGAAGCACTGGGTCTGATGTACCCCTTGTCAGACAATTCTCTGAGCTATTTCTTAAGTTACTCCAACTCATCGACTGACATGCGGTAGGGCCTTTTAGCAATGGGCCCGGTACCAGGCAGCAAGTCAATCACAAACTCAACATCCCGGTCAGGTGGCATACCTGGTAACTCCTCAGGGAACACATCAGGGTATTCGCACACGACAGGCACCTCCTCAACCGATTTGGCCTCCAGGGCACTCATCAAGGCATCTGTCCTTTTGTGGTGCGGCTCACATCTGATTACTCGACCACTCAGATGTGTAATCTCCACATATCTGGGTGAGCAAGATATTACTCCCTTGTGCAGAGTCAACCAATCCATACGTAAGATAACATCCAGACCTTCAGACGGAAGTAAGGTGAGATCGGCTAGAAAGGGGCAACATTCTATAGTGATACTCACTCCCTTACAGATTCTGGTGGATCTGGTGGTACCTAAGGGGGATATGGTGTCTATGGGTACACTCCATGGTGTAAAAGGTATGAGTTGCTCTCGTGCAAACTTAGATGATATATAAGAACATGTAGCACCAGAGTCAAAAAGAACTGATGCTAAAACTGCCTGTACCAAAAACATACCGTACACCACGTTGGGGGCATCCTGAGTGTAACAGAACCGACCAAATTATAAGAGCACAAGTACGAAAACAAGCACCGAAGCGCTCAAATTTTCAAACTTGAGCCCATATAATCCCGGTAGTCAATCGAAATCACGAAGGATTTCAAACCAAACTGCTTACAACCAGGATCGCATCATTCAACATACACATCATACGTTACATTTCACAAGTAGTTCCGAAATAAGTTAACACCATGGAGTAGCAATTATTACAAACCGAGTTTGAAAGTAGCGGAAGCATAACACACACTTTAGTTACTTAATTACTGCCAGTTTGGATGATCGACATCCCGCAAAAGCACGAGGAAAGTACATAAAGATGATCACGCCCGTGTGATCTAGTCATCATCACCCGCAGGGTGGAGACACGTCTTGCAAAAGCCCTGATAAAGCATGTCATCTGCAACAGGAGGGAATAAACCCTGAGTACTGGAATGTACTCAGCTAGACTTACCCGTCAAAAACCAGAAATAAATATGACACCAAGGATTATGCAAGGCTTACATAAGAGGCTAGCTGACACCACATTTTGCATAAAGGCATAAGTAGTTGAAACTCTTATAACCTGTACTAGCAGTTATTTTTAGCATTTACCTGTCATCTATCTTAGCACCTGTACTAAACATGCACTTGATTATCATCAAACAATTATTCATATTATTTCCATATCAGGTATAAATTGTGGCAACATTGTATCATTCACTTAACCATCTGTTCAATTAATGAGATCTACGTTGCCGCTACGCAAGTCAAGTGCTCACTAACCGGGAGCGACGGCGATTCGAATCGAATTCCTATCCAGCTGGAGGGGTATTTCTAACACTCACCGCGCAGGCCCCTGCCAGGGTCGCACAAGCCACCTTTCGTATGATTCAGGAATCGCGGGTCCGAATGATGTCGCAACCCCAAGGGCGACACTCTGCCAGGTGATAGGGACTCTAACCCCCCCTTGGTCTCACGCCAATGTCCCCAAGCACATCCTTTCTCTCCTCCAAGAAGCAACCTACCATTCGATTCTCGGCCTGAATCACATTACTCGGCTTCGCGGTCGGAACGACTTATCCGGCCAACTAAGTGTTAGACTGCGTTCAACATGACTCAAGGACATACAGCGAATCGGTCCTTAAACGACTCAGACGGGCATGGCTCCACACCCAAGACGTGAAGTGTCTTGCAGCTGTACCATCGAACTCCCGCCCGGTCTCAATTTCATTTTAAAGCATGGTTCCATCACGATAGCCATAAGCCACTCGCGACCCAGTCCTATCTCTCGCGGATGACCGGAAATCACCCGACTTCTACCGTACTAAGCAGGGCTAAGCATTGACACGTGCCTACACCTAATACAGGATTAGGGCACAATATCTGGACAAGGACAGGTGTAATGCAACAGTTGTTTTCATACAACTCCTACTACTTAATGCAGTAAACAATTAAAAGTACTCAAGATATCTTTATAAAATAATGGGTTCAGCATGCACCGGGGCTTGCCTTTGAGGAAGGTGGAAGGCCTGTGATCCGGACACTCCGGAAGGTCTTCTTCGGAGGCTTCTCCGCCGGTGGGTTCCTCTGCTGGTTCCGGCGGATTCTGAATCTCCTCCGGTGTCGCTGATTCGAATTCGAGGAGTGTCACCCCCTCCGGTACACCTATTGCATGAGTGCATAATAAATCCCATGAATGCATAATGAAAGATGCAAAATGCTCGGAATGAAATGCATTGCAACAATTTAACGCTCTATTCAAATCACTTCAAAAGAGTAGGTGCAAATTTCCTCTCCGGTAGGGAAGTACTCACCTAATCTACTTAACCTAAGATAAAGCTGCTCATCCTCAGTTAAGGCCCTAACACCTAACAATTACAAAAGTAGCATGTCTTAGGATATCACACCATATCAATCGGCAAAACACCACAGTAAGCATTCTGGACAGCAGCTACTTGTTTTTATCACAACTGGAGATTTACAATTCCAAAAGATATGATCTAGGACAATCTGGAAAGCCTAAGAAATACTCTACAATTCATTTTCAGACCTCAACCCCAAACTCTTAAGTTTTCCACGTCAAACTTCACAAGTTCCAGAATCTGTCCTCTCAAAACAGAGAGTAGCAGATTCTGAACTGCCACTTAAAACAACAGTAACTCTCAAACTACAAAGCCAAATGCTCCCAAATTTTGACACAAGCTAGTTCATCAAGTTTACTGTGACTTTGGTATTTACAAGTTTTCCAGCAACCAATTTTATCAAAGGTCAAACTTAGAAATACTACCAGCTGTCCAGAAAACCTAAAATTACAAAGGTTAAATATTTGTTGATGTGACCAAAGTCCCCTAAAACCAAACTAATGTTACTAACAGTTCACATTAGGTATAAAAACACCAGAAAGTAAGGTGGAACCAACTAGAATATTTATTTAACCCCATTTCTTAATTTACTTAATTATTTAGGTGGAATTTTAAACATATATGTAAACTGCTCCTAAAATTCTACAAAAATTACAGGGGACTCTCTGTCCTCAAAATAGACCACAGTAAAAATTTGAACAAGTTTTATTCACAGAAACTCTCTATACAAAATTCACAAGCCCAAAAGGCTGATTTCTGCATAATTTATAAATCACATTGAAAAGTATCAAACAACAGATTTCATATTTTTCTTAGACACTCTAGGGTACCAAGACATTCTCCAAAAAGTTACAAGAACATTGCACATGTAGAAAAATTATAAAAATTCCTTCAATTATTTCCTAGAATAAAATGATAGCCTTATAACTTGAAAATTACTTAAGCACTGATGCCCAAATTTTTACCAGGGCTAGGGCTAGCATAGATTAACCTACCCACCAAATTTCATGTTTTATGGAACACTACAGCTCAAGTTATAAATTAAACAAATTTGCATGCATTCCAAAACACATTTAAAGGATCTAATAAATTCTTACAGAATTTAAACATCTCATGCCAGATCCATATTTTTCTAAAATACTACACATCCAGTAGATTCTAACAAAATTTATCTCATGATTTTTGGATCATTAAAACCCTAGATCCATATTTTTTCAACTGGTACAAAAATCAGTGACAAAATAATAAAAATAAATTTCACTTCGGACGACTGGGCCGGCCCGGAAACGAAACTCGGCCCACAACGCACACGCCCGCGCGCGCGGCCCGCTCAGCGCCCCCGCCCGCGCGCGACGCTGACGGGTGGACCCCCGCGGTCAGCGACCGAAGGCAGGGGAGCCGGCGTCCCGCGAGCTCCGGTGAGCTCGAGCTCGCCGGAGAAGGGCTCGCTCGGCCAACCGAACGCTGCCTCGTGCTCTCCGTCACCCGGCGCATTGATTGGTGCCCGTAGGATGGATGGGGATGGGGTGGAGAGGGCTTGCCACCGTGCGCGGCGGTCGGTGATATCCGGTGGCGGCGCACCGTCGCCGGCGAAGATGCACGGTGCGGTCTGGGCTCGGTACGAGCTTCACCGAGGCTAGGCGGTTCCATTTTACAAGGAAGGGAAGATGGAGAGGGACCCGAAGCACCCCGACCACGGTGAGGTCCCATGGCGGGCTTCGGCGACCCCTCGGAGACGGAGAAGACAGCAATGCAGCTCACCTTGGGTCAAATCGCGGCTTCGGTGGGTCAAGGGGATGGAGGGTGGTGAGGCGGAGGGAATGGCGAGGTCAGGCGGCCGGTGATGCGGCGTAGCTCACGCTCGAGCTCGCCGGAGGAGAAGGGGAATGGCAGCTCGGTTTCTCCCCTCAGCAGACGAGAGAGGGAAGGAGGAGGAGGGAATGGATGGGTGAGGTCGGAGCGACAGCAGAGGTGCCCTTCTATGCGCTCGGCAGCTGGCCAAGGCGCCAGGTCACGCGCGGCGCGTGGAGGACACGCGGCGGCGATGGCCTGCGACTGTCGGTGACTGAAATTGCGTTTCAGAGCTCGATACCGTCCACTGACAGCGCGATTTTGATTCCATTTTACTCCTAATCAGGCCTGAATTAGCAGAAAGTGATAATACCAAAATGGTAGAGCGACATGAGGACTACAACTTTGTAATAGGCCTCCAGAGCTGATTCGGTTTGGTTAGTGATATATAGGGACATTAAGTAGTGTTCAGTGAAACTGAAACCGGGTTTCAGTTAATGATGCCGACTGACAGCTCATGTTCATGACACAATATCTCTTGAACCCTTGAGAACCAGGCTTGGGTAATGTTGACAAAGTTGGAGTGCTACATGTGATCTACAAGTTTGCCAATATGAGGGAAGGCTGGTTTGGCCTGGTTTGCAAACTACAAGCTCCTAAAGTAGGCACCAGTGAAACTGTAGGGTCAGATTCCAGACTTAGAAAAATTCTAAGTCCTGGAATTACACCACTAGCTGACTTGTGGGCCACTTTTGAGCATGTTGTGGTCACTTTCATGAGATGGTCATATTGAGACTTTTGTTCCTCATGAATTTCTTTACAACTTTGCTTAAGGGTGCTCTTCCATGCAAGGTCTCTAAATTAGACTTTCTAATTGGTCAAACTAGAGCCTTCTATGGTCAAATGGGGGTCAAACTTGTCTTGGAGGGCAATTTTGTAATTTTGGTCAACATGAACCTTGATCCAAATGTTACCCTAAGTATAGCTAAGGTGTTGTAGGTCATGATTGACTACTTTACCTTTTTGTTACACCAACTATCAAATACTTTATGAAGTCAATCAAACAAACCCTAAACAAACACATGAATTGCATTACATGAAATACTAAACATGGATTATGCATGTCATGCTTATGCAAATGCAATGCAATTAAGGACTAAACACTTGAGGTGTTACAGCCCTCCCCCCTTATAAAAATCTCGTCCCGAGATTTGGAAAGCGTACCATTTTTCATAGAATTCCTTATAACCATCCCGCAAATAATCCTCTCGTTCCCACGTAGCATCACTCTCACTTCCCTGATTACTCCACATCACTTTGTACCACTTAACCACTTTACTTCTAGTTACTCGTTCTTGAGTATCGATCACTCGGACGGGCTTTTCCTCATAGGTTAGGTCGGATTCAAGCCTGATATCTCCCAAAGGAACCCGTTCCTCAGGAACTCGAAGACACTTTTTAAGCTGAGACACATGGAAAACGTTGAATATGGCTCTCATTTCAGGAGGCAACTGGATTTTGTATGCAACAGCTCCACTCTTGCCTATGATCTGGAAAGGACCCACGTATCTTGGGGCAAGTTTCCGCTTAACACCAAAACGTTGGACACTCTTCATTGGAGAAACTTTCAAATAGACGAAGTCTCCAACTTCAAATTCGAGTGGTTTTCTACGACGATCAGCATAACTTTTCTGTCTAGCTTGGGCTGCGGCCATGTGCTTTTGGATAGTCTGGACTTGTTCTTCGGCTTCCTGAACAAAATCTATACCATAATACCTTCTTTCACCAGCCTCTACCCAGTTTAACGGAGTTCGGCACTTACGACCGTACAAAGCTTCGAATGGGGCCATCTTAATACTCTCTTGATAACTGTTATTGTACGAGAATTCGGCTAAAGGTAACCATTTTTCCCAAGAACCCTTGGATGAAATGATGCATGCCCGCAACAGATCTTCCAAGATTTGGTTAACTCGTTCCGTCTGACCAGATGTCTGGGGGTGATAAGCAGAGCTTCTCACTAACTTGGTTCCCAGAAGGTGGTGCAAATGCTCCCAAAAGCGAGCAGTGAACTGGGGACCACGGTCAGAAACGATCGTACGAGGTATCCCATGAAGCCGGACTATCTGATTGAAGTACAACTCAGCATAGTCAGTAGGACGATAGTCCACTCTCACGGGGATGAAATGAGCTGATTTGGTTAAACGATCAACAATTACCCAGATAGAGTTATGATTTTTGACTGTGGGAGGAAGTCCGACAATGAAATCCATACTAATTTCTTCCCACTTCCAGCCTAGAATAGAAAGTGGCTGAAGCAACCCAGCTTTCATGTGCACAGCTTTCACTCTGCAACAGGTGTCACATCTAGCAACATATGCAGCTATCTCTTTCCGCATCTTGGTCCACCAATAAAGTGGCTTTAAATCATAATACATCTTATTACTACCAGGATGGATGGACAACTTGGAAGAATGTGCTTCGGACAGGATCTGATCTCTAAGCTCTCGGTCCTTAGGTACCACTAACCTATCCTTAAACCACAGCACACCTTCGTCATCTAACCTGAAATGCTTAGTTTCTTCCTCTTTCATCTTCCGTTTTATGTGAAATATACCCGGATGAGTCTTTTGGAGCTCAATGATTCTATTTCTGAGAGTACCACTGACCGTGATGTTGTACAAGACTGCCGGATGTAACAGGCGGGATCGGTGAAAATCAGTTTCAACTAAGGAATGGCAATGAGACTTACGGCTCAAAGCGTCCGCAACCACGTTTGCCTTGCCTGGGTGATAGTGCACTTGAAGATTATAATCTTTAATCAACTCGAGCCATCTTCTCCGACGCATATTTAGCTCGGGTTGGGTGAAGATGTATTTGAGGCTTTTGTGGTCTGTATAGATATTGCAGACATTGCCCAGCAGATAATGCCGCCATACCTTCAAAGCATGAACAACTGCGGCCAGTTCTAAGTCATGCGTCGGATAATTCACCTCATGTTTCCGAAGTTGCCGTGAAGTATATGCAATTACTCGGCCTTCCTGCATCAAAACACCTCCCAAACCTATGCCTGAGGCATCACAGTAAACATCAAAAGGTTTCTCGATATCCGGTTGTGCCAAAACCGGAGCCGAGGTTAGGAGGGTTCGCAGTTGGTAAAAAGCCGCATCACACTCAGGAGTCCAGACAAACCTGGTGTCTTTTTGCAGCAACCGAGTCATGGGTTTGGCTATTTTTGAGAAATCCGGGATGAAGCGACGATAATAGCCAGCCAACCCAAGAAAACTTCGGACCTCATGAACCGAAGTAGGAGCCTTCCAATTCAATACTTCTTGTACCTTGGTGGGATCCACCATAATACCTCCATCGGACAACACATGCCCAAGAAATGGTACTTCCCGAAGCCAGAATTCACATTTATTGAACTTCGCATACAGTTTATGCTCACGCAGTCTGCTGAGGACAATACGCAAGTGTTCAGCGTGGTCTTCCTCATTTTCAGAATACACTAAGATGTCATCAATGAACACCACCACAAACTTGTCCAATTCGGGCATAAATACCGAATTCATCAAGCACATGAAGTGCGCTGGGGCATTGGTCAAGCCGAAGGACATAACAAGATACTCATAAAGGCCATATCTTGTCGAGAAGGCTGTTTTTGGAACATCTTCAGGACGGATTTTAATCTGATAGTACCCAGACCTTAGATCAATCTTGGAAAAGACTTTAGCTTTGGACAATTGATCAAACAAGATGTCGATACGCGGTAGAGGATACTTATTCTTGACAGTGACTGCATTCAGAGGTCTATAGTCCACGCACATCCGCAAGGTTTGATCCTTCTTCTTTACAAAGATAGCAGGACAACCCCACGGAGATGAGCTAGGACGGATCAACCCCTTCTTCAAAAGTTCATTCAATTGTACCTTAAGCTCAGCTAACTCATTTGGAGGCATTCTATAGGGTCTCCTAGAGATGGGTGCGGTACCAGGCAGCAACTCGATTTTAAACTCCACATCCCGATCCGGAGGGAGTCCCGGCAAATCATCGGGAAAAACGTCTGGAAATTCATTTACTACGGGAATTTCAGCCAACGCCTTTGCTTGCACAACATGAATTTTCCCCGACAATTCAACTTTTCTGGGAAGTTGTACTAGAAAACCCTTTTGATCTGTAGGATCTCTGAGCATAACTACCCGAGCGGATGTGTCAATGAGTACCCCATTCTGGCTCATCCAATTCATGCCCAAGATTACATCTATGTCTAACCCAGGTAAAACCAATAGAGCAAGCGAATAACTTCGCCCTTCTATCTCAAACTTAAGGTTCCCCACTACTTTGTTTGTGGAAATATTCCCACTTGCAGCACTAATGCAATAACCCACACCTTCAACAGTATGCAACTTGTGTGCAAATTTGGATGCAAACTTAGGACTGATAAAGGAATGCGAAGCACCTGAATCAAAAAGTACCACTGCGGGGTGTTGGTCAACTAGGAACTTACCAGCCGTGACCACCTCACCAGATGGAATTTCTTCGATGCTGTTATAATGAGCGTGTCCCTGACGACCACCTTGATTGACATTTTTCTTAGGGTACGGGCAGTTTCGGGCCCAATGGCCTGGCTTGTTGCAATTCCTGCAAGGCATATTGCTAGGAGGAACACTAGAGCTGCTCTGTCCAGAAGTCCCCTTTGGCAGAGCTACAGTATAAGCCTTACGGAACCCAGTTTTTGCAGCAGGCTTTTTCTGTGGCGGACGGAACTTCGTATTCTGAGCAGGCGGGCGTGGAGAAGACCTTGGCGCAGCTGAGGCCCTTGACTGAGAAGCACTTGCCTCAAGGGCCCTTTTACGGCTCTTAGAAGCAGAATAAATAGCATTGTTATTCTCCTGTGTCAAAGCATCGCTGATGAAATCATTGAAAGTGGTACACTTGCTAGTGCCCATAGTCTTCATTAGCTTTGGGCCGAGGCCCCTTTTGAAACTAGCAATCTTTTTGGCATCAGTATCCACAAACTCCGTGGCATACCTTGCCAAGTTGTTGAAAGACTGCAAGTACTCAGTCAAGCTCTTGTTTCCCTGCGACAGCCTCATAAACTCCGTGTGCTTGATTGCCATAAGACCTGGAGGGATGTAGTTTCCCCGGAAGGCCGCCTTGAACTGATCCCAAGCAACTGGAACATTGGCAGGCAGTGTGGAACGATAGTGACTCCACCAGATGCCCGCTGGACCATGCAACTGATGGGAAGCATACTCAGTTTTTAGCTCATCAGTCAGGCGTAGCAGACGAAACTTTTGTTCAATGGTATTCAACCACTCATCAGCCTGCAGTGGTTCTTCCGCTTCCTTAAAAAGCGGGGGCTTTGTATCCAGGAAGTCCTTGAAATCGCTGTACTAGTTTGGCTCTGGGCCCTGACGACCATGCCGAGCCTCTCGATTAGCCAGTTGGCGCATGGCGTCGGCCAACATACGCTGCCCCTCAACCACTGATTGCATTAACTCGGCCGGAGTAGGTGGTGGCGGAGGGGGCGGCTGGTCCTCCTCCTCATTTCCACGACCCCGACGTAGATTGTACGACATCTGCAAAATGCATAGCCAATGAGCACTGACGATGTGGGAAATTTGTAGATGAATTATTGCGAAATGTCAAACTGTCTTCAAGAATAGAATTCTCATAATAATTAAGGCACAATAATTCATCACAACCGCACAATCCATTCAAGCGCATCAATTGCCGAACTCGTACTTGGTAATCCATCAAGACGTTCTTTGATAAAGGCTCACTCACAGGGAGCACAACGGTTATCGGATCGTTTACATTGCTATCTACGTGATTTTTGACCTTTCGCACGGTACTCGGATTCGACCTCAAGATTTCCAATTGACTGTGAAAGACTACTTCAGACTGACCACAAAGAGACTTCCCAATGGAGAGTTCTATGGTGGATCAGGACTAGCCACTTCGATACCTGCGCGTGCCAAGCAGCACAACCTTATGTCGCGCGCCATAGGAGGCCCTCGGTTTTGTCGCGGCACCGAAGGGAGCTAATCGGGACACCATCATTGAACACAACACAATAAGACATCCCATTGCGATCGAAATTAACAGGTTCAAACTACATTCAGGAAACATACGGTTCAACCTTACATCCCAACGTCAAATTATTACAATGCCTCACTCCTACACAGGGAGGCGCAAAAGATGATCCTAACATTAAAGGTACGTGATGACTACTCTAAGCATCATCCTCCGAGTCCGTGTCAAGGATCTCCCCGCCTTCCTCATCACTAACAGGCTCTAACTCTTCGTCTTCTTCTTCCTCTGGCTCTTCCTCTGGTGCTTCTGCAGGTGGAGCATCTTGTGGTCCATCGACCTCCACTTCATCATCATCCTCAGCCATGAAGATTCCTGAACCCATTTCCTCATCTACGTTGTTGTTCCTAGGTAGCAGAGGATTAAGCTGGTTGTTCAGGCGGTGCACTTCTTCATGAAGGTTGTCATTGTATTCTTCAGCATTCTCTAACTGTTGTTCGAGCTCAAACTGACGAGCCCTCAGAACGTTCTCCTCGTGCCAGGCTTCATCCCTCTGTTCCATCACACGGACCAACATACGTTGACAGTTGCGATTTGCCACTGTCAACCTCTGGACTGCAAGCGTTTCTTGATCTCGATCATGAATCACTTGCTCCAGTTGTTGCCGTGCTGCATCCCTAGCAGCAGCCACCTCTGCCAACTCAGCCCGTAACCTATCCACCTCGGAGGGCTCAGGACGGGGCTCGTGTGGAGCTAACTGGTGGCGAGGGACCCTTCCACCAGTTGACTTACGGGCTGTCATCCTGGTACGTGCCATCTGTATCAACAAGATGTGACTTAAAGTGAGAATCATTTAAGGGATACGAAATTTTTCTTTAGTCGGGACTATTGAAATTTTTAAGGAGGGAGTAAATGACATGTATGATATAATTAAACATGATGCATGCACGTTCCGTACGTCCTCTCACCTTAGCAGAAAACTAAAGTGCTAACGCTAAGCGGTGGCATACATACGTTCTCTCATATAAGCGAAACTATCGGTCTACACGTTACGCTGTTAGTGTACCTGCAGAAAAATTCCATTGCAGCCCAACAATTCCCAAAATAACATACAAGGAAACAGTAAACTAAATACTTTCCATTTACACATCCCCGGATGTATATATCTCAGTATCAAAGCTACCCGATGGATAGATGCCCACAATTAAGTGCTTTTACATAGTTACATGGTTTGAACATGTAAGTATGCAAGTCACCAAAACTACTCTCCCCTAGATCGCCGGTTGGACGATCATGCTCTCACAACTCACACTTACCAGAGCGTCGAGGTAATTGATCCATACATTACCACCCAAAAGGATGGCACCCATACAATATCACGCCGTATGGACGACGAAACAAAAACAAACAAGGCCCCCAAGTTAGTCTTTATAATAAGCCACCTAAGAGTCCTTATTTGGGCTAAGGGATGTGATCACTGGCATACTTATAAAAATACTTTTTAAAGTTTAACCCTTTTCGCAAACAAATACTTTTGTTTTTAATTACTCGTAAGATGTGTTTAATGTTGAATTATGCTCCGATACCAGCTGTAACAGAACCGACCAAATTATAAGAGCACAAGTACGAAAACAAGCACCGAAGCGCTCAAATTTTCAAACTTGAGCCCATATAATCCCGGTAGTCAATCGAAATCACGAAGGATTTCAAACCAAACTGCTTACAACCAGGATCGCATCATTCAACATACACATCATACGTTACATTTCACAAGTAGTTCCGAAATAAGTTAACACCACGGAGTAGCAATTATTACAAACCGAGTTTGAAAGTAGCGGAAGCATAACACACACTTTAGTTACTTAATTACTGCCAGTTTGGATGATCGACATCCCGCAAAAGCACGAGGAAAGTACATAAAGATGATCACGCCCGTGTGATCTAGTCATCATCACCCGCAGGGTGGAGACACGTCTTGCAGAAGCCCTGATAAAGCATGTCATCTGCAACAGGAGGGAATAAACCCTGAGTACTGGAATGTACTCAGCTAGACTTACCCGTCAAAAACCAGAAATAAATATGACACCAAGGATTATGCAAGGCTTACATAAGAGGCTAGCTGACACCACATTTTGCATAAAGGCATAAGTAGTTGAAACTCTTATAACCTGTACTAGTAGTTATTTTTAGCATTTACCTGTCATCTATCTTAGCACCTGTACTAAACATGCACTTGATTATCATCAAACAATTATTCATATTATTTCCATATCAGGTATAAATTGTGGCAACATTGTATCATTCACTTAACCATCTGTTCAATTAATGAGATCTACGTTGCCGCTGCTCAAGTCAAGTGCTCACTAACCGGGAGCGACGGCGATTCGAATCGAATTCCTATCTAGCTGGAGGGGTATTTCTAACACTCACCGCACAGGCCCCTGCCAGGGTCGCACAAGCCACCTTTCGTATGATTCAGGAATCGCGGGTCCGAATGATGTCGCAACCCCAAGGGCGACACTCTGCCAGGTGATAGGGACTCTAACCCCCCCTTGGTCTCACGCCAATGTCCCCAAGCACATCCTTTCTCTCCTCCAAGAAGCAACCTACCATTCGATTCCCGGCCTGAATCACATTACTCGGCTTCGCGGTCGGAACGACTTATCCGGCCAACTAAGTGTTAGACTGCGTTCAACATGACTCAAGGACGTACAGCGAATCGGTCCTTAAACGACTCAGACGGGCATGGCTCCACACCCAAGACGTGAAGTGTCTTGCAGCTGTACCATCGAACTCCCGCCCGGTCTCAATTTCATTTTAAAGCATGGTTCCATCACGATAGCCATAAGCCACTCGTGACCCAGTCCTATCTCTCGCGGATGACCGGAAATCACCCGACTTCTACCGTACTAAGCAGGGCTAAGCATTGACACGTGCCTACACCTAATACAGGATTAGGGCACAATATCTGGACAAGGACAGGTGTAATGCAACAGTTGTTTTCATACAACTCCTACTACTTAATGCAGTAAACAATTAAAAGTACTCAAGATATCTTTATAAAATAATGGGTTCAGCATGCACCGGGGCTTGCCTTTGAGGAAGGTGGAAGGCCTGTGATCCGGACACTCCGGAAGGTCTTCTTCGGAGGCTTCTCCGCTGGTGGGTTCCTCTGCTGGTTCCGGCGGATTCTGAATCTCCTCCGGTGTCGCTGATTCGAATTCGAGGAGTGTCACCCCCTCCGGTACACCTATTGCATGAGTGCATAATAAATCCCATGAATGCATAATGAAAGATGCAAAATGCTCGGAATGAAATGCATTGCAACAATTTAACGCTCTATTCAAATCACTTCAAAAGAGTAGGTGCAAATTTCCTCTCCGGTAGGGAAGTACTCACCTAATCTACTTAACCTAAGATAAAGCTGCTCATCCTCAGTTAAGGCCCTAACACCTAACAATTACAAAAGTAGCATGTCTTAGGATATCACACCATATCAATCGGCAAAACACCACAGTAAGCATTCTGGACAGCAGCTACTTGTTTTTATCACAACTGGAGATTTACAATTCCAAAAGATATGATCTAGGACAATCTGGAAAGCCTAAGAAATACTCTACAATTCATTTTCAGACCTCAACCCCAAACTCTTAAGTTTTCCACGTCAAACTTCACAAGTTCCAGAATCTGTCCTCTCAAAACAGAGAGTAGCAGATTCTGAACTGCCACTTAAAACAACAGTAACTCTCAAACTACAAAGCCAAATGCTCCCAAATTTTGACACAAGCTAGTTCATCAAGTTTACTGTGACTTTGGTATTTACAAGTTTTCCAGCAACCAATTTTATCAAAGGTCAAACTTAGAAATACTACCAGCTGTCCAGAAAACCTAAAATTACAAAGGTTAAATATTTGTTGATGTGACCAAAGTCCCCTAAAACCAAACTAATGTTACTAACAGTTCACATTAGGTATAAAAACACCAGAAAGTAAGGTGGAACCAACTAGAATATTTATTTAACCCCATTTCTTAATTTACTTAATTATTTAGGTGGAATTTTAAACATATATGTAAACTGCTCCTAAAATTCTACAAAAATTACAGGGGACTCTCTGACCTCAAAATAGACCACAGTAAAAATTTGAACAAGTTTTATTCACAGAAACTCTCTATACAAAATTCACAAGCCCAAAAGGCTGATTTCTGCATAATTTATAAATCACATTGAAAAGTATCAAACAACAGATTTCATATTTTTCTTAGACACTCTAGGGTACCAAGACATTCTCCAAAAAGTTACAAGAACATTGCACATGTAGAAAAATTATAAAAATTCCTTCAATTATTTCCTAGAATAAAATGATAGCCTTATAACTTGAAAATTACTTAAGCACTGATGCCCAAATTTTTACCAGGGCTAGGGCTAGCATAGATTAACCTACCCACCAAATTTCATGTTTTATGGAACAATACAGCTCAAGTTATAAATTAAACAAATTTGCATGCATTCCAAAACACATTTAAAGGATCTAATAAATTCTTACAGAATTTAAACATCTCATGCCAGATCCATATTTTTCTAAAATACTACACATCCAGTAGATTCTAACAAAATTTATCTCATGATTTTTGGATCATTAAAACCCTAGATCCATATTTTTCCAACTGGTACAAAAATCAGTGACAAAATAATAAAAATAAATTTCACTTCAGACGACTGGGCCGGCCCGGAAACGAAACTCGGCCCACAACGCACACGCCCGCGCGCGCGGCCCGCTCAGCGCCCCCGCCCGCGCGCGACGCTGACGGGTGGACCCCCGCGGTCAGCGACCGAAGGCAGGGGAGCCGGCGTCCCGCGAGCTCCGGTGAGCTCGAGCTCGCCGGAGAAGGGCTCGCTCGGCCAACCGAACGCTGCCTCGTGCTCTCCGTCACCCGGTGCATTGATTGGTGCCCGTAGGATGGATGGGGATGGGGTGGAGAGGGCTTGCCACCGTGCGCGGCGGTCGGTGATATCCGGTGGCGGCGCACCGTCGCCGGCGAAGATGCACGGTGCGGTCTGGGCTCGGTACGAGCTTCACCGAGGCTAGGCGGTTCCATTTTACAAGGAAGGGAAGATGGAGAGGGACCCGAAGCACCCCGACCACGGTGAGGTCCCATGGCGGGCTCCGGCGACCCCTCGGAGATGGAGAAGACAGCAATGCAGCTCACCTTGGGTCAAATCGCGGCTTGGGTGGGTCAAGGGGATGGAGGGTGGTGAGGCGGAGGGAATGGCGAGGTCAGGTGGCCGGTGATGTGGCGTAGCTCACGCTTGAGCTCGCCGGAGGAGAAGGGGAATGGCGGCTCGGTTTCTCCCCTCAGCAGACGAGAGAGGGAAGGAGGAGGGAATGGATGGGTGAGGTCGGAGCGACAGTAGAGGTGCCCTTCTATGCGCTCGGCAGCTGGCCAAGGCGCCAGGTCGCGCGCGGCGCGTGGAGGACACGCGGCGGCGATGGCCTGCGACTGTCGGTGACTGAAATTGCGTTTCAGAGCTCGATAGCGTCCACTGACAGCGCGATTTTGATTCCATTTTACTCCTAATCAGGCCTGAATTAGCAGAAAGTGATAATACCAAAATGGTAGAGCGACATGAGGACTACAACTTTGTAATAGGCCTCCAGAGCTGATTCGGTTTGGTTAGTGATATATAGGGACATTAAGTAGTGTTCAGTGAAACTGAAACCGGGTTTCAGTTAATGATGCCGACTGACAGCTCATGTTCATGACACAATATCTCTTGAACCCTTGAGAACCAGGCTTGGGTAATGTTGACAAAGTTGGAGTGCTACATGTGATCTACAAGTTTGCCAATATGAGGGAAGGCTGGTTTGGCCTGGTTTGCAAACTACAAGCTCCTAAAGTAGGCACCAGTGAAACTGTAGGGTCAGATTCCAGACTTAGAAAAATTCTAAGTCCTGGAATTACACCACTAGCTGACTTGTGGGCCACTTTTGAGCATGTTGTGGTCACTTTCATGAGATGGTCATATTGAGACTTTTGTTCCTCATGAATTTCTTTACAACTTTTCTTAAGGGTGCTCTTCCATGCAAGGTCTCTAAATTAGACTTTCTAATTGGTCAAACTAGAGCCTTCTATGGTCAAATAGGGGTCAAACTTGTCTTGGAGGGCAATTTTGTAATTTTGGTCAACATGAACCTTGATCCAAATGTTACCCTAAGTATAGCTAAGGTGTTGTAGGTCATGATTGACTACTTTACCTTTTTGTTACACCAACTATCAAATACTTTATGAAGTCAATCAAACAAACCCTAAACAAACACATGAATTGCATTACATGAAATACTAAACATGGATTATGCATGTCATGCTTATGCAAATGCAATGCAATTAAGGACTAAACACTTGAGGTGTTACACTGAGCATCCTCTGCGGTCAGATGGGTGAGACGGCCGCGGGTGGCTCCCACGGCGGGCTTGCGTGGCGCCACCGGGGTCGGTGCCTGCCTTGCAGGGGTCTGCACAGGTGTAGCCTTCTGTGGACAGACCGCAGACTTGTGACCCGGTTGGCCACAGGTGAAGCACGCGAAGGGCACACTGCTTGCGGCGGTGGGTGCAGGTGCCTTCCACGTACTTGGGCTCGGGCTCAGAGCAGGGCGGCCCTGAGTGGGGCAGTGGTAGTTGGCGGAGTAGGTACCACCACCATGACTCGGAGCAGCTCCCTGGGCAAAGCGAGGGCGGGACAGCGGCGGAGCAGAACCACGCTGCCTCTGGGCCGGGGTGCGAGAGGAACCCTCGCCCCGACGCCTCTTCTCCTTGTGCTCCCTCTGAGCATCAGCCTCCAGGCGATCCCTCTCCATCTCCAGCACCTTGTTGATCATCTGCCGGAGGGTACGGCACTCATGACCCGAGAGGGCGATCTTGAGGCGCGAGTTCAGCCCCTTCTTGTAGTGGTACATCTTCTTCTTGTCGGTGCTGGTCTCCTCAGGAGCGTACCGCATCATGCGAATGAAGCGGGTGGTGTACTCCTGCACCTTTAGAGTCCCCTGGGGGAAGTTGCGGAACTCTTCCACTTTGGCATCCATGACTCCGTCGGGCACGTGGTGCTCGCGGAAGGCCTCATTGAACTCTTCCCACGAGATGCTCCCAGGGTCATCGTGGGCATCACAGTAGCCATCCCACCATGCGCATGCAGCGCCAGTGAGCTGGTGAGCGGCGACTCCCACACACTCCTCATCAGTGCAGGTAGTGAGGTCCAGCTTCTTCTCGATCTCCCGCAGCCAGTCCTCAGCGGCGATGGGATCATCGTCAGCGTAGTCGAAGGTAGGGGGCCTTAGCTTGAGGAAACCCTCCAACTTCCTCTGGAAGTCATTCGGCTGCCCTCCGTGGCAGTGTAGGATTCCCTCAGCCAAAGTCTCCAGAAGTCGGGTCTGGCGGTCCATCACCTCCGCCAGCTGGGGTGGTGGCGGCGGCAGTGCATCTCCACCAAGCGCAGCATTCTCTTCCCCCGGCTGGGCGGCTCCAGCCCCACCTCCAGGCTGAGCGGCCCCTGCCTCTCCAGCGGGTTCCACTGGAACAGGTTCCCCCATGGCAGTGAAGACGGCGAAAGAAGCTCCACGGCCCCCTCCATGGCCACGTCCACAGCCCATGAGCGCCGGGGAAGGTGAGCGGTTGTTCAGACGAGCGGAGCGGCGACAAGACATCTCACTGCATGGTTAGGTCAAAATCGATGGTTTATTAAGTGGTTACACAATTTGATCATAATTTAAAAAGATTGCTATCCAACACTCAATACAAGAAGACGATAAGAACCATAAGATGCAATAAGATCCAACAGTCAATACATGGTTTTATTACAAAGCGATGTCTCCAGTAGCTACAGTTGGCAGACTCACGGGAGTCGTGCTACTCGCTGGCAGCTCATCAAGGTTACTACTACATTATTACATGATCACAAGAGGGTAACTACTCCTGTCCGAAAGTGACGGGTGGTGAAGACAGTCCATCGGTAGAAGCGGAAGCCTCGGAAGTGCGGTCCATGGCACGGAGCTCGTCATCGGTGTGGTGGATCCTCGCAACGCGGGCAAGAGCGTGCTCTAGCATCTCAGTCTATGGAACCTGAGGGTAGTCCACGGACGAACATGCTGCCAGGTTGAGCTTGGTGGGCTCAACGTGGAAAGTCTGTCTGCATGGCTTCCTGCACGTCCCAGGCGGAAGAGGGTCCTGTATCATCTCGATCTCCTGGACATGCTTAGCATCAACGATGACCCAGGCCTGACGGAGACGGTTCACCTTGTCTTGGAGGAACTCGGTGCACTTGATGTAGTGGGTGAGGTGGTGCTCGTTGTAGGTGGAAGCAACGGCAACTCTCTCTGCCTCATCCTCTAGGGCATTGCAGTTATCCCGCAGGCCACACCTGGCGAGGGCACGCTTCTTCTCCTTGTCCTGAAGCTCCTTTAAGATATGCCTCTGACGCTCGATGCGATCCTCGTACTCAAGCAGCTAGGAGGACAGGTAGTCATTGCGGAGCTCGTGTTCTAGCACCTTGTCCCTGAGCTCGGCAATCTCTGCCTTGAGTATCCTCTCACAGGACTCGTGGAGGACCTCCATCTTGTGGGAGTTCTCGCGCTCCATCACGAGGTCGTGAATCACCAACTCACGCTTCCACTCCTCCTGAGCTAAGACATCGTCGCGCTGGAACTGAAAGTCTCGAAGGCTGCGGTTCTGTGACTCCACCTCCATGATGTAGTTGTCCTAGGCAAGGATGTACTGCGCGGAGATACTCAGACATGGGTCAACCTTGACACGCGCAGTGTAGTCAGCAGTAGCATCTTGCGGCACCGTGACCTGGTTGAGGTTGAGGGCATGGGGCAGCAGACGGTAGGACCCAGTCTGGAGGTAGTCGTGCGCATCACGCATCACGCTATGGAGAGCCGTGCGCGAAATGGACTGCACGCAAGCAGCGACAGAAGTCTCCACAGCCACCTCCTCGAAGGCGTGAAGCATGGGTACGTACGCGCTGGCAAGGACCCAGAGGTGGACGACGACGTGACCCTGAAGAAGTCTGTCCGATCCAGCCTCACCTCGGCACACGCACGTGATCCTCTCAGTGGGGACGCCCAGCGAGTCCAGCACCCCGTATAGGATCGTGGCAAACCCACGGTAGTCTCGTGCGTCAACAGCAAGCTTAACAAGTGGAGCCATCTGCAAAACAACCATAAAAACGGAGTTAGCAAGTTATTCCTCATAAGGTAACCAGGTAGAACTGAATAAGTCTGAGTCGCAACATGATAAGATAAGGCAAAACAGAGGTATCACATAGGAAATCCAACTATGTGAGTCAAATAACTCAGGGTGAAGCGAAGCGAAGTAGAGGAAAGTAGCCTGAAGTGAAGTGAAGTCGGGCGATGGAGAGCGATGATAGGTAAGAAAGCAAGCAATATTTGTGGTAAGACGTGTGAAATGAGGTGAGCCATGCAAGAAAATGCAGCATGGTCGGTAATATAACCGAAGGTGTTTAGATTCGTACCTATTTCTATCGGCCAATCCTAAGGGTTCATCCTAGGGTCAAGCATGGCTCTGGTACCAATTGAAACGATCCAGCATTCCGCGAAGGGAATGCCACAGATTCGACGTGTAATAGATGAACAAGTTCATGCCATTACCCAAATCTCAGTCGAATAACAGAGTCATACACGAATATCAGAGTACAAATAGAAGGTTTACACTAATTATTATCATCGCCACGCAGGGCGGAACATGCTCACACACAGCATCCAGAACAGCTTCTCGAAGATAGCAGTGGAAACTAGGACTCCTCGCACCAAGCTTGAGCGCAGGGCGAACCCCTACTCCTCCCGGTCATCCTCCTCGTCGTACTCAGGCTCCGAGCCAGCCAAAAATCTATCAGTACACTTGGTACTGGCCACGCATCGCCCACCCTATGATGCATTTGCTTTGTGGAACTGGATGCAACTGGTGTTGAGAAGAGAAACCTATCTTTGGTTGTGGTTTCCTATGCGAGTAATCAATATTTTAATAAGTTCATCAAATATTAACCCATCTCATTCTCACACGATATCCCATCCCAGCACACATCTCCACATCACATCCCATCTCACTCTCTCATCGGCATGGACAACTCCCTCTCGTCCATGTCTCAACGGCCAAAGCCGGATCTCTCACTGAAATCCTAGGGAAGGTAGAAGGACTCCTCTCACTAGTCAAGTGAAACTGTACTTAGGAAAGGTCCATAGCCAAAAGGTTCGGCATATGTATCGATCGATCAACCAGAAACTCTGCAGAGGTTTACACATCCCACAAGATAGCTATCCTCGACGATGCCTCGTCTAAGCTGATTCCGGGCCGCCTTCCAACTAGAAACGGTACCACCCTATCACTTAGAACTGGGGCCGTATCGGAGTACCACCGACACGCTGAGACTGTGAGATGTTGTACCTGGCACCTGGGCACTACGCTGTCTTGGAAGGGTGTGGGTCCTCTTGCCCGTACCTCCCTACACTATCCGCTAACCTCTCGATAGTACTGGCACCGCACTAGTAAGTCGAACGTCCGTCTCCTCCCCACAGAAGCGAGGGGATGTGCAAGGATTCCTTAGACCTGGTCCACAGACGTAACAGTCCTTAAGGTGACTAAGCAGGATATCTTCACAAGGGGAAACCGTTTTCCGCTCAACGGAACACCCGGCACCCCGTGCCATCACAGCACCTCCCATCCCGGGGTTTCATCCCACGAAGACACTCCACCCCGGGACCTCTCCCTGTCACATGTACCCACCACAGGCACTTCACATGGCGAACGCCCAGGTAGCATCATCCGGCAAGACTCGTCCTCATGACTCGTCGTAGATCCTGCTCGGTCGACTTGACCCTCACCACACGCACCCAAGACTCACGCCAAGATCTCCCCAAGTTCATTACCAGGTTATTAACAAGTTTACGACACCTCATGCCTTATCTCAAGCGCCTCTCACTCACCAGCATCACATCACAAATATAATGCGAGTAAGAGTAAAGGAGAATTAACAAGTAATAGCAGCGTCTAGCCTAACAGCAGGGTGAGCAGGTGTGAGGTTGCAACAAGGTAAGTGGCTCAGAAAGTAGTAAACTACCATGCATCCTATCAGTTATATTATTGCAAGAAAGTAAAGCACTAGCAATTCCAGGTATTTGCAATGCGTAATAGGATCTACGAATGGGTGGGGCATGGCACCTGGCAGGTCGTCACCCAAGTCGTCGGTGTAGTCGGTTTTCGAACTCCTCAGTGTGACACGTGGCTCCTCTGGGTCTGTTAAACGTAACATATAGCCGCGTTAGCGGCTCCTATAGAGATGCACAAAGAAGCAACTGAAAACCAAAAGATCCAAATACACTCAAGCATAGGCCTATGACGTAGAGCTCATTTTTAGAAAAATTTGGATTCTGGTTTGGCATTTTTCTGAGCTATGGTTAACTAGTTATGAATTTTTGAAGGTTTAAACCATTTTCAGAAAAAGAAAAAGGATCAAATAACCAGGGGCTGACACGTGGCGCATTCGGATTGGTCCAGTGAACAGTGAGACTGACAGGTGGGACCGGTCAACATTGACCAGGTCAACGGTCAAGGTTGACCGGGCCGGGTTTGGGCTCCAGCGGGCCGGGTCAGGGCCGGATTCGGGTCGGGTTGGGCCGGCCTGGGCCCGGACACATGTCATCGCGGGAGACTGCCCACGTGGCGCAACTGGGTTTCTACCGGGCTTGGTCTATACGTGGGTGGTTCACGGTGGACTAGGGGTGGCGGTCCTATAGACCGATGGCTCGGCTCATGGTGGACCATGTCCATCACCTTCCCTTCCCTTCATGGCTCACTATGAACCAGTCGCACGAACAAAACCAAAAGGGGCTCCCCTCCCCTCTCTGTTCTCATCCGCATGGCGACCGCCGGTGACAAGTTCGCCGTGAAGTGTGGCACGGTGGTCTGGTGATGGGGAGAACGAGGCGGCTAGATTCGCTAGTGCATCACGAACTTCATCCCCCTCTTCCCTCTTCTGATGGCGGCCGAGTTCCTCTTGAACGGGCGCGCCACGGCCGTGCCCGGCGGGTGCCGCCTCCGGCGAGCTAGGGCCGTGCCGCGGCTCTCCGGCCTCTCTCTTCTCCCATCTACCCGTGTGGCACATGTTCCTCGCCAAGGCGAAACGACTGGCGTCCACCCCCTAACTCGACCGGCCCTAGCAGCTGGGTGTGGCCTCGCCATGGTCGTGCCCTCGGCCATGGCGGGCGCGCTCTGAGCGCAAGCGCCGGTTCAGCGTTCCCGAACCAGGGTGGCTCGGCGTAGGCCCTTCTTCGGTCCAGGCATGTGAGGTGGTGAGGGACGAAGCCAAAAGCGTGACCATGAGTTCTCTAGGCGCCGGCCACGGCGAAGGACACGCCGGCGATGTGTACGGCAAAGACAGAACGGGGAAGCGGGCGGTGATCCTCACCTTCAGTGCTGATGATGGAGGATAGCGGTGCAGGTGAGTCGAAGCAGCGTAGCCGGGAAGCAGTGCCATGCCGCTCCTTGCCGGGCTCCGGGAAGAAGACGGTGGTGTCTCCCTCGGTAGCGGGCGGTCTCCTCCTCTGATCTTCGCCTCCTTCTCGCTCCACTTCTCCCTCTTCTCAGTTCGGTGAGGCCACAGCGTGGCGGCGATGTAGGAAAGGGCGCTGGCTTGGGCTTTTATAGCTGGGGCGCGGTCATGGCGACCGATGAACGGCGGCGGCCCGTGCAGGGACACGTGGTGCTGATTGGAGCCCTCTGGGTCAGGGTTTTTGGGGTTTTGGTGCGGTGCAGGAGCGTCTCGCGCCTCCAATTGCGGTCCACGCCGGTCAAAAAGGTGACCACGGCGTCACCCGGTTGGCCCATCGTGGAGACGTCATCCGGCGAGGGTCCCGAAGAAAGGAAGGGGCAAGAGTGGAGCGGATTGCTGCCGTGACGAGCATCCGCCCGTTGGGGGCGTGGGCATCTCGGCTCGAACGAGCGAGATCGCGGGGCCACGCCTGGGATTCTCTCCCACGCTCCGGGGAGGCGAAGAAGGGTGGGGGAGAGGGATGACAAGCGGGGTCCAGTCGGCGGTGGCTCAGGGGAAAAACGACGGCCTTGATTTGTTGTAGGGGAAAACGGGCCTTCGGTTGGGCTGCTTTGGCATGCCTAGGCGGGAGCCTGCTGGGCCGGTGGGGTCTACGCCGCGCTGGGCCTGCGAGGGCCAAGGTGGCCTCTTCTTTTCCCTGGTCTGCTCAAATGTTTTTCTATTTCCACTCTCTCCTCTCTATACTACTCCAAGTGCCTATGTGTATATACATGAGTGCCAACTATGTATATACCTTTAGGGGCTAGTCCACTAGGGGTCTAGGGTAGGTTAGGGTTCCATTCAATGGTAGGCACTTAGGCAAGGTCAATTAATTAGTTATCTAATTAGTTATTTAGCAAGGTTGTTGATTTTATTAACACACAATAAATCGAAAAGAGCCAACTCACAAGTTTATTAATTTAAATGCAAATGCTAAACAACTAATTGGGTTCTACTTGTGCAACTACATGGGTGTTTTTGCTATATGACACTCACCAAACATGGGCATGTTTGCGAAAAATTTTTTGGTTGTGATTTTTGGGTTTCGGTGAAACTGGGATGTTACAATGAACCACACCTACTACCATCCCACTTACGCTTTCGCCCTCCCTTCGAGTAAAAGGATTAACCCGAGGATGGTGAGATGGACTCTAGAAGCCTTTTATGTTGGCCTATCCCACTCTAAACAACCAAGGTGGGACTAAACTCTCCACAATATCTCATAACATTCACATGGGCCACTATGGGCTAAATTTCAAATTGGGTCGGGTGTGACATACATCGCCCTCAAAGAACCCGACGTCCTCGTTGGGCCCAACATACCCATAATCAGGCAAACAATAACCAGGAACGTTCCCTCTTAGCACACGTGACCGTGCGCCTAATGCTGGCACATGTGCCACGCCATGCACTCCGTAGAGCCTACACGCGCAATGAACCCCATGTCCAGCCCCTCGCCCGCACGTGCCCGTGGCCGCGAAGGTCGGCTCTGATACCATTTGTAACGCCCCAGAGTCCAAACGGCTTAGATCCACTCTGCACGCTGAATGAACCACACCTACCACCATCCCACTTACGCTTTCGTCCTCGCTTCACGTAAAAGGATTAACCCAGGGATTGTGAGATGGACTCCAGAAGCCTTATATGTTGGTCTATCCCACTCTAAACAACCAAGGTGGGACTAAACTCTCCACAATATCTCATAACATTCACATAGGCCACTATGGGCCAAATTCCAAATTGGGCCGAGTGTGACATCAGAGCAGCATGATCAGAATAAACAATTACTTTAGCTCCCACTAAGTAAGATCTAAACTTATTAATAGCAAAAACAATAGCAAGGAGCTATTTTTCAGTAGTTGCATAATTAAGTTGAGGTCCTGTTAAAGTTTCACATTCACAGGTGGAGGTAGCTATTCAATTACTTCAATTTTAGCTCTATCTACCTCTATACCTCTTTCAGACACTAAGTGTCCAAGCACTATTCCTTTCTAACCATAAAATGGCATTTCTCCCAATTAAGAAATAAGTGCTTTTCTTCACATCTTTACAAAACTCTATCCAAATTTTCAAGACAATCATCAAAAGTTTTTCCATAAACAGAAAAGTCATCCATGAAAACTTCCATAATCTCTTCAATCATTTCAGAAAATATAGACATCATACATCTTTAAAAGATGCTGGAGCATTACATAACCCAAAAGGCATTCTACGATAAGCATATGTTCCATAGGGACATGTAAAAGTAGTTTTGCTTTGATCATTAGGATGGATAGGAATCTGGTGATACCCCGAATATTCATCAAGGAAAAAAAGGAAGAATGATTGGCTAACCGTTCTAACATCTCATCATTAAAAGGCAACGAAAAATGATCCTTCCTAGTAGCTTTATTAAGCTTTCTATAATCTATGCACATTCACCATCATGTGACGGTACGTTGATGGATCAACTCATTCTTCTCATTCTTAACAATAGTCATGCCTCCCTTTTTAGGCACAACTTGGTCAGGGCTTACCCACTCACTGTATGGCATAAGATAGATAATCCCGGCGTGCAACAGTTTTAAAACTTCCTTTTTGACAACCTCCCTCATCGCATTGTTGAGTCTACGTTGTGGTTCTCTAGAAGGTAGAACAGTGGGATATATATAGGAATGAGATGGGTGCACAGGGCAGGACTAATTCCTTTAAGATCTTAGAGTGAGTAGCCAAAACCTGATTGATGTTTCTCCAAAAAAGCCATTAAGCGAAGAGTTTGTTCCCAAGTGAGTTTATCACTTATAATCATAGGGAACTCTGGATCATTATTTAGAAAAACATATCTAAGACCGGTGGGTAAAGGTTTAAGCTCTATAGGAGGTCTAGGTGGCTCTACAAATTCATCTAAAGGTTCAGGCTCAGAGTAATCAGCCTCTTCTTCTTCGAAGAATTGAGCATTATCATCTAGAACTGAGTTGGATAAAAACTCTAAAGAAGCAGCCTTAAATTCCTCTAGCAGGTCAGATTCTGGACAAGATTTGGTCCTAGTACTTAGAGAATGAGATATGGACACTGGGAGTTGGAGTTTCTTTCCAAAACAAATGTTTAATTTCCTTGTTTGTCCTTCATAAAGAAGTCTTCTAAAAGGTTGTCCTAACAATAGGTCGAAGTCCTATATGGGGATGACATAAAAGCTCAAATGAACCAAGGTTCCTTCTACCTGGATTGGTTGAATATGTAAAATTCCTAAACTGGGGACAATATGTCCTAAAAGACTCTTCATCAATTTTGTAGTTGGGGTTAATGTCATATGCTTCATTAAATATTGTGCGAGTGAAATAGACATGATATTAATACCCACAACTGGATTATAGAGAGCATCTATGTGGTCAGAATCAATTGAGCAACGTATTGGAAGAGAGGGTGAATCCAAATGGATCACATCAGAAGAAAGCTTTGATTCCTCTAACCATTCACAGCTTATGACCGACACTAGCTCTGCTGAAGTGCTTCTATAAGAAATATCCTCAGAAGGATTCAAAGATTCTCTAAGGTGATTACGATGATTCTATGGTTTCTTTATAGAATAATGGTTTATCACATTTCCAAAATTGGAAAAAAGATTGAGTTCGATATCAAGCATAAAATCAGGAAACGAAATTTCTTCTTCTTGCTCAGAACTTGGAATAGCTGAAGTAGATGGTATATCTGGCAAAGAATTTACTTCAGCTACTTGAGGTTCTTCTTCTAGGAGATTATCTAATTCAGAGGATAGGATTTGATCTAAGATTGATCTTGCTTTTTCTGACAAAACATGCAAGAATGATCCTCCAGAAGTTGTATCAAACAACTGCTTACTCTTTTTATGAAGACCTTTATAAAAATATTGAAGAAGAATAGGATCTTGTAAACTATGATCCGGGCCAGATGCTAAAAGAGTAGTGAAACGATTATAGGATGAGGCCAAAGATTCACTAGGTTCTTGCTTAAAAGTCAGAACCTTGACTCTAAGGTCGATGATTTGAGAGATAGGGTAGAAATCTAGGCAAAAATTAGAACATAAGGATCCCCAATCTCCTTGTTGCTTACCTACAGCTTTATCATACCATTGTCTAGCTTTTCCCTTTAAAGAAAAAAGAAATAGCTTCCAACATAAAGTTTGATCAGACGTGCCCTCTATGCGAAGACAGTCACATGTTTGCTCAAAGTCTCGGATATGAAGGTAAGGGTTTTCTTCTACTCCTCCTGAAAAAGATAGGCTTTGGACCATTGCAATCAACCGCAGACTTAGCCTATAGTTAGGGGTTTGCATAGGTTATGATGACTCCCATGGTGCTAGGCTGGTCTCCGTGGGTGCAGAAAATTGAAAGATAGGAATTGAATTTATGTTATCCATAAGGATAGAAAAAGACAAGAAGAATAAGGTAAGAAATAAAAAGGAAAAGATAAAAGTATAGGTACAAGGTAAAGCAAGACTTAAGGTTAACTCAGCTGACGTCTTTCTCCCGGCAACGGCACTAGAAATGCTTGTTGATACTAGATACGCACACGAAGGAATTTAAGAGAAATAATCCGCAAGCGCATGGATATCGGTGAGCACTTCACCTGGGAGATAAGTCAAGAGTATCGTATTTGTTTTATCCGCAAGGAGAAAGTGTGTGATGACTAACCTAGTCTTTACTATTACCCTTGGGCTGCAGTACAAGGTGGTGAACATATAAGCGATTAGAGAGAACTACAACGACAGTCTGGTTCCAACCTTTGGCAAGCTATGATACTATTGGTCTAAGGGGAAATACCGATGGAAAAGAGACACCACAGAGGATGCTTGACCAGGGTACTTAAATCCTACCAAACCTTATGACGAGAGGAGGGCTCCAAAGGTAACAATGAGATTGTCACTTTCCATGTTACTACACACCGATCCGGCCAGATAGGGGGTATCTACGAGTATTCCTAGCCCAAGCACCACGCTTATGCTATGAATGATTACTCTATTCCCTACGCGAAGCAAATAAAGTAAACTCGTAAACCAAAGAACAATAATAACAATGTACTTACTTAGTATTAGAAGTTGAATTGCCGAAGAATCCTAGAACCAAGCCTTGGGTTAGGAGACTAGACCCCGTAGATACAAGCTTGGGGAGGAGACACCGACAGGCTGGGCTTCCTCCAATCTTCTACCTCCACTCTAACTCTCTTAATTTAGAAGAATAACTCTAATCTCACATAGACACTACAAAGCTAAACTCTCTTGTATGTGCCCTAGAGAAGGATCCATTCAAGGGACCCCTCTTAGGCGAATTCTCTCTGGAAAATATGAATTAGACTTTCTGAACTCTCTCCTCCAGGGGCTAGGGGCCTTGCTTATATAGCCCCCTAGGAAGCACCACAACCCTCGGATCAATCTAACCTTGATCAATGATTTTTATTCATCCTCAAAGGCAGTGGAAACAAGATCCGCGAGGTGGAAGCATATTGGCTCCCTAGGTTGGGTGGCCGTCCCTAGGGCTGGGCGCCCACCCCTGTCATAGTGACAGGTGGGTGCCACCTCCCAGAGTTTGGCTTCCCGAACCTTCTAGATTATACTTTTCCGGTGTATGGTCCTTTCTCTCTATGTAAACCTGACATGTGGGCCATCTTTGATTATTTTCAGCTGGCACCCTGCAGAAATAGATATTCACCAAAATTTTTGGAATTCTATCAGTTAAACACCTAGTCTATGGTGGTAATTAATTATATAGCATTCTTTTATTTAAGTTGACAGTTAAATATGATAGTTAATTACCATCGACATTGACACTTTATAAGCGTGGTGCTTAGATATTGTTTGCCTACGAATGCACTCTATATGCTGGGCCATGTGGTAGATCAATGATGTGAGAAAGCTCTATTCTCAAACTTCCCTAAGTAATGTTCCTTATGCATAGATCCAAAGTTAGTTATACTATAGATGAGAGTATTTATGCTTGAGTGTACAAAAGACTTAGTGATTACGAATGACATAGGAATCATTTGCTCTTACCGATCTTGAGCTTAGTCATGCTATATTTGTGAGTCTGTGTTTCTATCTTTGGAATACCTTTATTACCTTTTATTTATCATTTATTTATCCCTTGACTTAGCCCTACTAAAGCATAAGAGTGGTATGGATCATAAGTATTCATATTAGTCAATGTCTCAATGTCAACTCAACCCCATAGCTCTTCCTTGTGGATTAAATATAAATAACGATACTCAATATACTCCTAGGTGAAATGCTACAATGGTAATTTATCTATACGCTTGCAGATAATTAACTTTAATATTATTTTCTCAGAGTTTATAAGTGGCATTCATAATTTACCAACAAAGCATTTATGACATCATGCTAGGGATGACAACTTAGTAAGAGTGATGCTAAGAAATGCCAACAAGCATTTTTGGCACCATTGCCGGGGAAGAGCAATATGGCAAGAAATGCCAACAGTGCCTGTGGGGGTATAGACCTGTATACCCTCATGGCTCCACATGGGCCATGCCAAACGAGGTGGCCCAATTCGCTAGAAAGGGCCGCATGGATCTCTGAACTGCTCGGTGAACTATGCGGAGCAAGCAGAGACTACTTGATGGTCAAGGAAACCTAGTCGGTTAAGATAGATATCGTGTCCTTTGTGAATACAAGAGTTGTAATTGGCTGGGATTAGATTCCTTAGATTTGTAACCTTGTCCCCCATGCTATATAAGACGGGAAGGACCCCCTCAAAGAATATCTCATCATGCATCAATACAATCCACAAAGATGTAGGACGTAGGGTATTACGTGATTTGCGGCCCGAACCTGGATAAATCATGTGTTCCTCTTGCATCACCATCTAGTTTGCTGTCTTGCACACCTCCGCCAATAATCTACTACCATAGGCATACCCCTCGGTAGACTACTGACCATATCTCATCAATAGTGGCGTGCCAGGTAGGGGGTGTGTGTGTAGACTCTATGGCGAGCCAGATGGTCAACTTCCCTGCTTCCATGTTCCTTTCGGTGGGACTGACGTTCACGATCGGGATGTTCACCAGGACCACCAGCGCTGACAGCCCCACTGAGGCCATGGAGGTGGTGCAGGCTCCCCATGCGCCAACCCAATCTACATCGACAACTGTGGATTTGACCTCGGGACTAGTCTCGGGGTCACCTCCTCTGACCACCCACCGACCGCTTCCCCGCTATTAAGGGAGGCACCTTGATAGTACCGATCTAGTCGAGTCCATCGATCGGGTCACACGGGTTTGACCAAAACCCTAACATTAGTAGACTCAATCAGAGATCGGTCTGCTGAGGGTCACCATTCCTGACCAGCTCAGGTTGGCCGCCAGTGGTGCCCTGACCCCGATCTCGTGATCACGGCGACTCCAGAATAGCGAACGATGCACTACCGAATAGTACCCACAACCGGCCTGAGGTTGAGGGACTACGAAGCCCTAATGGAGCACTCACCCAACACGTACCCATACGGGCTGGTGAACATGGCATCCGAGTATACCGCCCCATACCACACATGTTCGTGGATCCCGCTAAGCATGACCACGTTTTGGATCTCTATCTGACAGACCTGCCTGAGCCAGACCATCCTGCGCCTACTGTTAATGTGGTGGAGATTAGGCAGATCAGAGAGGATTTGCTCTCTATAATCCTAGAAGAAAGTACCAGGTCCACCGAATCTCACAGGACTAGTTATACCCATACTCTCATCGATCCATATAGGCAGGAGTTCCTGGCCTTTCCACCCGGCTTCGGAGGTGTCCTCTTCACCGTTAGCAATGACGAGCCCCCTCTCGACAGGGAGACCGATCAAGAGAGGGTTGCTCGGAAGGAAAGAAACAACGATCGTAGGGTGTTGACGGTCCTTAAGTATCAATTATAACTATCAAATAAATAGAGAAAAGGATCCAAATGAAACCAACACCTAGACTTAGGGTTTTATCTGACAGAATTCCATGAGTTTTGCTGTTTATCTATTTCTGCAGGGGGTTATCAGGAAATACGGAAGAAAGACCCACATGTCGGATTAATGACGGGATATTAACCGAACACGTAATTATCTTACATCTAGAAGAGTCCAGAAGCCACGAGAACGAACGGGAGGCGTAACGGAGCCGGACACAGGGCGCCCGCCCTGGTCCTTAGGGCGCCCGCCCTGGCCCCGGAGCCAATCAGGCTCCGCCTCGAGGAATATGCTCCACCGACCTAGAGGATCAAGGAAAACCGTACGATCAATGTCGGTTTGATCCAACGGCCCAGATTCATCCGAAAGGGCTATATAAACAAGGCCCCTGACCCTGGAGGAGAGGCCCCCCTCGTCTCATACTTCAAACCCTAATTCAGGAGGAGAGCCTCTGATCAAGCCCTAGAGCCACCACATCAACTAGATCTCTAGTTAGCATAGCTACATAGGATTAGAACTAGAAGGAGTCAATCTTCGATTGGTTCCCGGATCTGTCAAGAGGATTCTTGGTAATTCCTCTATTGTTCTTCAATTGTTCATCATTGTTCTTCAATATTATGAATATGACTTTGTTCTATTTCAATATATTGATTATGACTTTGCTCTATTTGATTATATTTGCAATTATATTGTTCTTAGTTTATCATAGTTATATGCTTGGCTTAGTTAGATTGGAATTATATACATGCCTAGGATCGTATAGCGTTTATCCATGTGTACAGTGGGTGAATGATAATTATTGTGTAGACGTGGTGTCTATACCGTATTTATCTGCGATTGCACCCTATATGCCGGATTGTGGGGTAGTTCGCGATAGTGACAGCTTCGTTGATTCTTATATAGTCCCCCTCTCGTGTATAGGGCAGGCAGAGCAACACTATTACAGGGGAGTGATTGCTATGTTCTTCATCTTCCTTGCTAATATTCACTATGCATGGATATAGTCTTTTCTCACCATGATTGCCAAGTATAATTGCACTAACTATGATATGCTAGACTTTATAGTTAATAATAACTTAGGGAATATCTTTGTAGTTCATCCTAATTCCATGCTAATGACTTGCTAGAATATCTGTTGAGGTGCTTATCATTATTATATGTGGCTAGCTGATCAGATTAATTATCTTTGTCACCATTATCACTTTACCTTTACTTAATGTGACATTTATACCTGTATAAAGAGATTGATAAATACTCTCGGTTATACATGCAATGATGTGTACTCAGTTCCATATTCTCATTCCATTATCAACCATGATACTTAGAAATCCCTTCCCAGTGGTAAAAATATAAATAACGATACCTGGAATACTTCCCGGTTAAAATGCTACATCGGTATTAATCTGTGCACTTGCAGATCCCTTTTATTATTTATCTTGATGAGCAAATGCATATTTCAATACCGCGTCTCTCATGTCATGCTGGGGATGACAACTTGGCTTAAGTGGCATGAGGGATAGGTTTGGCATTTTTGGCGCCGTTATCAGAATTAGAAAACTAAGTCTACTTTTGGTAGTGACGTTAAGAATGCCCAACATAGGGCTCAGAGAGTTGACCTAGAGAACGCTGAAGAAGATGCGGTTGACGCAGCCATGGGTGGCTAGCGCGATATCCACCATGATCTGACTAACGCTTTCAACATGTGCGACAACTAGCAGGTTTTTAAGACACCAAGTGCCAACATTGTTGTCACCATAAACGAACTCAACAAGCTTCCAGAATCCCTGGCACTTGACGCTGTCAAGGCTTATTTGAAGGCAGCCACAGTCTAGGTCAACGAGAGGTGTACACCTGCTCCATCAGCGTCCTCCACCTGAAGTCATCACCAATGAGGCTCCTGGAAACGAGGAGGTCCTTATCTTTACCAAGGCCACAACGTGAACTATGAGGCGCACCATCCCTAAGATCAAGGCAGAAGGTGCAATGCTGACCAATGAGGTGAGCATGACACCAATCAAGGGGTGAACATAATCAGCAAAGCGGGTGTGATGCATGTCATGGAGGAGAGTGTGTTGCAAATTGCAATGCTAGCCATGGTCAACAACGTGGTGTCGACTAGGAAGTGGAGCAACCTGGTGGTGACCTCCGTGACCATCTCAGCGCCAATCTTAATTTGTGGAATTGCTTTGAGAACAATTGAGAAGAGCATCTTGCATTTGAGATGCAACACAAGTGGGAATATGATGAAGCACATGGCACACCCGGCCGTGGCTATGCATCGCATGCTGGCCATATCCTCAGCCTTCGACCATTCACTAATCGGCTCCATGCTATCATCTAGCCAAGAAACTTCAAGCTCCATGACCTTGATACCTATGATGGGAAGGCCAATCCTGAACAATGGATAACACTCTACGAAATTGCTGTCCGAGCAGCAAATGGTGATGAAGATGTGATGGCCAATTATTTGCTTGTGCTCATCAAACAATCTACGAACCAATGGCTTCTTAGCCTAAGGGAGGGCTCCATCGACACCTAGGCTCAGCTCAGGAGAGCTTTTATTGACAATTATAAGGCCACTTACCAGTAGCCCGACAACAAGTATGATTTGGAGAAAGTCAGAGGCTATCCAAATGAACCGTTGTGCGACAACATCTATCGCTTCTCAGAGACACGTATATCCATCCCTAACATTAACAGCGATGAGGCTATCTCCGTGTTTATTAGAGGCCTCCGCCACCATGATGCTCTTAGGACCAAAGTTCTCCGCAAGAGGCCTGACTCTATTCAAGATCTTCTCACAGTGGTGAAGAAGTGGGCAGATGCTGATGAGGCTGACCAGCAGATCAAGGAAGATGTTGGCCGGGCACCTCACCCTGACCAGCAAAATCACTGCCCAGACAACCGGTGCGATGATCGGCGTCGTGACGATCGCCGCGATGATCGGTGCAATGATAACTGTGACCGCCGTAATGACAACCGTGATCGACGTCGGTAGGATGACTTTAGGGGGCGACAGACCTACAACTGACTAGTTGATAACGTTGTCAACGCCATCAAGTCAGCACCCAAGTGTAATTATGAGGATGCCTACTCCAAGGTCCTTCAGGGTCCCTGCCCGGCTCACTTGGACTCCGGCCATACAATGGGGGATTGCAGGGGTCTGAAGTCTATCTACCTCTGGGACGCTCGCAAAAGGCAGCGCTGCAGCGACAAAGACAGTGACAAAAATGACCACCGGGATGACAAGAGGCCTAGTGAGGAGGACAAGATCGAAGAGGAATGTGACAAGGACCCTCGTCATGCCTACAAGGATCCTGATAGAAGCATTCATAGCATCTTTGGTGGCAAAGTTGCCCTGGAGAATAGGTGATAGAGGAAGCTTACCGCCTGAGATGTTATGGCCCTCAATAACCCCAACAGAATAGTTGCCGACCCCAAGTATCAAAACTGGTCTCACCAACCCATTACATTTAGCAAAGCTAACTAGTGGGCCAATATTCTAGAGCCAAGGCGCTTCCCCCTTGTTTTAGACCACATCATCAGGAACGTACAATTCGAGAAGGTGCTCATCAACGACGGCAGCTGTCACGGAACCGCCCAAATTATAAGAACAAAAGTACAAAAACAATCGCTGGAGCAATTAAATTCCCGTACTTAAGCTCTTATAACTCCGGTAGTCCAATAAAATCCCGAGGGATTTCAAACCAACCAACATACAAGCCAAGATCGTAGTGGTCCAACATAACAGGTCATATGTTACATCCATTTCATAAGTAATTCAACATATATCGGAGTTCAGTAGAGTTATTACAACTCAAGTTCAAAAGTAGCGGAAGCAAAGTAGTTTGAAAACTAATATCACCTTAGTTCAAATACATGCCAGTACCAAGGTCAATTTCCAACAAAAGCATGAGAGATAAGATAGCTCAGAAGGATCATGCCCATGATCACACTCCGCCACTACAGCCGGAGTCTTCCAACTCTTGCAGTAGCTATGTTATATCACAACCTGCAACAAGTGGGAATAAACCCTGAGTACGAGAAGGTACTCAGCTAGACTTACCCGTCATAAACCAGAAATAATGACACCAAGGAGTATGCAAGGCTTTCTTTCAGTGGGCTAGCTTGACTCATTTGCGAAAAGCATAAGTTATTATGAATAAACTAATTTAAGTCCTTTTGCATCATCTTTATTATAACCTATTCAATCTAGGTAAGCACCTATGCTAAAGCAATCACTTGATTAACCATTAACATCAAAGGTTACCATCTCAGGTTTAGCATTTCCAATATTATCCACATAACCATCTGTGTTCCATCATCATTACTACGATGCAGTAACTCGAGTCAAGTGCTCACTATCCAGGAGCGATGGCGATTCGAATCGATTATTAACCAGCTGGTAATTTATTCCTCACACAAACCTCACTCACCCGCTAAAGTGAGGTATTGGTCACCGAGTCAACCATTCAGGTAAAGTCGCGAGCTTGCCAGGAACCACATGTACCCGGGGGCCGCCCGACTGCTCTTTGGCCTTATCATCGCACCCCCGTTTCCTGCCACTACTGCTCCGGTACAGTGCGTTGCGGGCAATCCACTCGGCCCGAATAATCTCCCGGCTTCGCGGTCGAAAGGTACTTTATTCGGCCAGCTAAATGTGAGGCATGCGTTCAACATGACCCGAGGCCCAACAACGGACGGTCCTTAATTGACACAGGCGGAAACTACAAGCACCCCAGAACCCTGTCTGGTTGCCCCATACTTATTCCGCCCGGTCTCCAATTATTCATCAACACTTGGTTATTTCCAGGATATCATCCATTCCATAGCTAAAGTATTCCAGTAACCACCTATAGTTGCCGGTGACAGGAAATCACCGATCGCTACCGGTCTAAGCAGGGCTAAGCAATATTTTCGATCCCGAACCAAAATAGGATTTCAGGCATATTTGCGGGACAAGGAAAAGAATATATATGCAACAAGTGTTTTCAATCAACTCCTATAACTTAATGCAACAATACATATATAACATATATATACTCAATTGCTTTTGTAAAATAGGAGGCTTAGAATGCTCCGGGGCTTGCCTGAGATCGAACACTGGGTTAGTGATTGACAGATGACACTCGCTCGGCGAGCATCTCCCATCCCGACACTTGTTTAGTCCTTCCATCTTCGGGATAGGTCCACCAAACACCGTCTTCCGGTTTGGCTTCAACATCTCATCCTTCACGTGGTGCATCTAGCGAACCTAAATGAGATGCAAGATGCATGTGTATGAATATGATGAATGGTAACACAAGATGTATCACATAATTATTCATGTAAACACACGATTAAGACATAGACACCAAAAGCTATTTAACTAACCTCACACAACCAATTAAAGAGGGCAAGCACATCAAGCATAACTCAGGTTTAACAAGATCACAAGTATCTTAACTTGACCATCATCAAGGGTATAAGCCACACTTAGCAACACATGGACTAAACAACCATAACTAGCATCCGACAATTTCTGGACTGCAAACAACATCTACATGTTTGGATCATAACTGGAGTTGTACAAATCCAATAGCCATGCAACAAGACATTCTGGAAAGCTTATGAAATTTTCCATAATTCATCTTTAATCATCTTAGCATGATTCTCAAGTTAACCAAGTCAAACATGCATAATTACAGAATCTGGTCCAGAGATTCCAGAGAACAACTATTTCTGAAACCCAACTAGAAACAGTCATTACTCACAAACTATAAGGCTAAATGACACCAAAATTTAACACCAGCTAGATTAATGAGTTATCTACAACTTTGTTATAAGCATGTTTCTCAGAAAACATCATTTTCATGGTGCAATTACCAAAGTCCCAGAAACTGTCCAGGAAAGCATCAATTGCAAGAATAAATATTAACTTACATTTCAAACATATATTTGGCCACAACCAATGTACCCATCATAAAGTGCATGTTAAATGATCACCAAAAAGCATAGTGCTCATCAGTGAATAATTTCTTTTAATGCATTTCTTAATTTATTTAAATAGCGAGGTGAAATAATAAAAATATATCAAAAGTCCATAATAAAATCTATAAAAATTACAGTAGATCTTACATACACCCAATAGTCTACTGTACAAATTTCAAGCCATTTGGATATGTATATCAACCTCTATGAAAAAGACAAATGGTTATTGCAAGAATTCATGTGAGAGCAAGATATACTAATAACTCACTCAAATGGTAACCAAAATTCATGAAATTTTTACCACACATCAATCATCATATGAGTAGCATGCCACAAAAATTTCACTTCATTTGGAGCCCTAGATCTACAGTTATAAAAATAACAAATACAACTAGCATTAAAACCTAGCTGCACAAATCCATTTTTACAGAGAAAACTTTAAACTAGAACATGAAATATTATAGATCTACTGCATAGAGAATTTCACAAGGATTCCAAAAAGTCCTCATTTGCTATTTTACGATTTTTCTACAATTTACTACGAATTTCCAAAGTTACTGCAAAAATAATTATGAATCAGTCCTCGCGGCACTATTCATTTGAGTCACTGACTGTGCAGTTAGGCCCCTGGAGTTAGTCGAATTCTTCCTCGAGGTCCCTGGTCGCGAATGAACAGAGGAGGATTTGGGGGAAACGGCCGGTGGCGGCCGGAGGAAGCTCGTCGGAGGCAATGGAGTGGTGGGGGAGCATGAGGGGGGCTCGCGCGCACCCACAAGTGGCCTTGGCTCGCCTTGAGGTGGCCCGAGGAGGCGGGGCCACGCGGAGCAGCGGCTCACCGGCGGCGGCTCGCCTGGCCGCAGGGCTCCGGCGGCTTGCGACTTGGGCGAGCGTGCGCGCGAGGTGCAGTCCGATGAGGTGAAGGCGTTGGTGCACGTGGCTGCGGCTGTGAGGGCCTAGAGCGGTGAGGACGCGGGCGGCATCAAGCTTCGCCGGCCGTCCATGGCGGACGCGCCCACGCGAGCGGCAAGGGCGAGCGGGAGTGCGAGAGCGAGGGAGGGAGACCGAGAGAGAGGGCTCGGGCGCTCCAATTAAGGCAGCAGCGTCGGCAGAGACGGCAGGGGCGCGTGGCGGAGGTGGGAGCACGCGGCGCTGTGCATGGCGAGCACGCTGACATTTGCACGAACACGTGGAGCGCGATAAGTTGAGCAAGGTGGGTGCCGGTTTGGGCTCGATCCGGGCCGAATCAGTGAATGGGCTCAAAACGAAGTTTGCTCACCTCGGCCTGCTCTACAACTTCTATTAAGGCACTCAGGTCATTAGAGCAACCAATTAGCGGTAAAATGGTTGCCAAGACAGCAGTGTCAACACAACAATGGTGATCGCGGAAACTCACTTTTGGAGGTCAAAACTAAGTCAAACTGGTGTCATCCTTTTGCATACTCTCCTCCACATTATCTACTCCAACTTTTGTATTTGGCTCAACTGAAGTTGTTTAGCAAATTTTGGAGAACGCGGGATGTCAATGTCAATGTCACGTTAGTGACAAAGTAAGCTTTTTGCTGGTTTGGAAACTGTTTTCGGGGATCCGAATGAACTCCAAACTTGATGACACTTGCATCATTGTTTCCACCATGAAAAGTACTTCAACCCATATTAAGGAATCCAATTGAGCTATCACATAAATTTGGGCGATAACAGGTCTCAAAGAAGTGAACTTGCTGCTGTCACTTTCAGGGACTTAGAAAATTTTCGGCACTTCCAAAACAGCAGCTGATTCGATTTTGTGAGCTCTATTTGGCTATGTTATTGACCAAACTAGCTCTTGACCCTTAAACAAAGTTTCTTCTCTGTAATATGAACTGCAACTTTCATTTAAGGTCCAACCTCAAAACTGGTATAGAACCTATATTTCTACTTTGACCAAAGTAGGATCACGATAAAGCTTAAATTATCCTTTTTGATCAATTGGAGCATTTTCTGGGCATTTGCTCAACACGAACCTTTCTTGACTTTTGTTATAGAGTCCATATAGAGTCTTTTGGGCAAGGTTGCAAGGTTTGGTTGATGACCTATATTTCCATCCACTTAATAATGCAATTCCAACACTTAGTAAAGTCATTCCAACAAGCATATAACCTATCATTTCATGTGACTTTTTGATTCCAAACGTCATAAAACTTTGTCAGTGACCAATATAGATAGGTACTAAGGTGAGACACATGAAGATATTGCAATAACACCACCCGAGCATATATCTTGAAAATGGACTATATGAAAAGCAATGGTGCAACATCCAAGTTTAGGTTGGGGCTCCTGTCCATAGGTTGACCTTGACATCCTCATCTCCACTTAATCTATCATGTTTAAGCTCAAACCCACTGCTTAACTGGTGGCAAACACCTCAGGTGTTACAGCCCTCCCCCCTTAAAAGAATCGCATCCCGAGATTCGGTGCGAAGGACTTTTCAAGGGAAGAGAAATATGTTATCCAATTCCAAAATCTGCAAGTGCATTAGGCTACTTAGCTTCAAGTAGCAGAGAGGCTAATTGGGCAAGACACTTTCTGATACTCGCTCTATGTAGAAACTTTTGTCTGAAGAATTTCCTTCACTGACTTCCATGAAGTATTGTTACTTTAGGAGGAATCCAAGACAATACGGTACTTCGTTCATGGTACACAGAGGGTACTACGAGCATGGACTAATTACTCATAGCATTTACTTTTCTAGTGGCATAACATGTGCAACTTCCGATAAGGGTTGGATCCATATATGAGGTAAATATTCTTTGAGGCTATCAGAAACCGTCTAACCAATAAACAAGGTCTATACCGATCATAGATGACTCACTCACTTAGATGCCAACTGATGGAAAACTACATATTGCTCCACGTGTGCAGTTCTCTTTCTCTGATGCCAACACTGTATTATCTGAGTCTATTGAGGGAACAATGAAAGTGATAACTGACTCTGTCGGTACTGGATTTCTGCCAAATGTTACCTAAGAGGATTCTCTTATACAAAGGCACATAGGGGTGCATTAGTCTTTCCAAGGGTACTGAGGGTTGTCTAACAGCAAGATACCTATCAATTGCAAGTTCTTGGCATGCATTACAAACATAACCTTCCAATGCAAGGGATGATCGCAGTCAACAGAGAAATTTCCGACTTTGTACCCTTTTGTTTTCTGTTCATATCACACAAACTACTGCTCCAATATGCACAACTTTTGGTGGGCAGGTAGATCCATGAGTCTTCTAACTACTCACCAAAATTCGGCTCAAACGGACACCATTTGACTATCCAACAACCCATCCACCAAAATAGCTCTGTTTTGAAATGGCAGTAGACCAAGCTGACAAGACATCTCTCAAATTCGATGTTTTACTCAACCAATACTCATACCCACTTAAGACATTGATGAGTCCTAAGCAAGGGATGAGGTTACCAAGTTTGGGGTCAATCCAACTTCGTTTGAGTCACTAGCTGTTGACTTGAAGATAACCGGGTGTTGTGCCACAAAATTCTAGACAGATTTCGTGTTCTTCCTTTTCTTTTGCTTCACATGTTGAGGCGTGTGTTTTGCACTCTCTCATCTTTCTCATAGTAGCAGAAGCCTTTCTCTAGTCCTTCACTTGGCTAATACAATATCTTGCACTAGGTACGTGATTGTCCAAGATGGAATTGACTTGATAGCACATTTGGAGAAGATGCAACAACTGCATTGCTGACCGGCTTCATGGCTTCTTTGCTTACTATTGCTTGTCGAGACATAACTATCACAGCTATCAAAGAATCGTTACTTGGCTGGAGATTAACCTTCTTACTGGTAACTAATCATTTGTCTCTCAATTCTCAAAGTTCTAACCTTTACTCTTGACCACCACAATAATTACAGTCGAAGCACAAACAAGTGGTCGGCATCAAAGTCTACAGATAAGGAGTCACACCAGAGAGAGTTGATTTCATCTGTATGACTGTCATCTACACAAGGATCAAGACTTTGATAGTTAGGTCATATGCACCATGTGACGATCGGTTCTTTTCCAATGGATAACTTGTCCAATCATTTAGTGTTAGGTGCACATTAGATTCAACAGGGATGACATACATTGCCCAATCGATGACCGACGTCGTACAAGGACACTCGGGGAGAGTCACTTGTCTACCATCTCTTGCAGTCTGTTAATGTTTATGTCGGTGACTGTTCTTCAAAGGTTATCTTCTTAGCAACTTCAAGGGATATCTACTACATAAGGTCTAAGATATGAATCTTCAGATAAGATATAGGGAGATAACCAAGGAAAACGGTCACGAGAATTAACACGGCGACTGTCGTTTCATAATGGATCATGACTAGCAACCCTGATACCAGCGCGTGCCGAGCAGCACAACCTTGTGTGCGCGCCCACAGGAGGCTCTCGGTTTCGTCGCGGCACCATAGAATGCTAATCGTAACACCATTATTAAACACACAAACAACGTGGAATTTCGGGTGGCACCGATTGGGTGGTAAAAACAAGCACCAAATAAGGGAGGAGTAGCAAGCAAGGGTAGTTACAAGGTTTAGAGTCAACACAGAGGCGATCCGAAGATTAAAACACAGCGCAAGGGAACATAGCTTAATTGCTGAAGACAACTGAGCAAGGGTTCTCGGTCACGTTGGACAACAACATGAGATCAAGATTAATAACGTTGAGAGACGTTAGAAGTTGAGATGGACTTTAGCAGACTTCTAGAATAAAATGATACACCGATCAGAGATTGGGTTGATAAGATAGCCACTTGATTTCGCAAGCAAAGATTTCTAGATTAGACAACGAGAGATTAGCGTTGCTCAGATCATCTGTAGAAGAGACAATCGGGAGGTCCAACATGGAATTGGGTATGGTCTCCAAAACTTGGCAAGCAACAACTGTGGTCAAGATCGACGTTCGTTAGGACTTAACTTGGTGGGTCAATTGAACAAGGGCATTCTCCAAAAGGTAGCGGACGTCCAAGGCCTAAGCAAACATATAAGAGGACTACACTAGGGCCTACGGTTCAAGCAAGGCATGGATACACAAACATTCAAGGGCTAGCAACCACGTTTACAACTCTGGCTCCTACGAGAGAATCTAATTAGAGACGACAACCATGCGATTACGTAACGTGAGCGTTGTTCTAGGATAAAGCATCTTCAACACTCACATGCTCACCGAGGACAAAAGAGAGGTCAACTATGACACTACCTAGATAACAAGCATCTACACAACATCACAGTTTTAAGTGGACACTTGAGATTATTAGTCAGGTTAGCTTAAGCATCCAATACTAAGCATAAGGTTCACACCTAACAAGCATTTTTCAACAAGAACTAACTACAAGTTTAGCCAAAACAAAAGTATGCTAAAGTAATCAACTTAGTACATGCACATCAATCACAAGTTACTTATTTATTAGGACAAAGGTGGGAGGAGCATAGTTATATGCACAAAGCAACAATCATGATGATGCATGCTTCGTCCTATTCGTCCTCACAAGATTGCCAGCCTAAGGTGGCAATCACGTTCTATGTCGGTGGCATAACACGCATTCTCTCGATATAGAGCTAGTCGTCAGCTACATTCAACTTACGCATTCGTGGTTAGCGTACCTGCAGAAAATTTCATTGCAGCCCAACAATTCCCAATATACCACACAATGAAAGCAGTAAACTAAATACTCTCCATACATACATCCCCTGATGCATATACTTCGGTATCAAAGCTACCCAACAAATGTACCCACAATTAAGTACTTTCATAATTACATGGTTAAACATGTAATTATGTCAGTAACCATAGCTAACTCTCCCCTAGACCGATGGTTGAACGGTCATGCTCTCCCAGCTCACACTTACCTTGGCGTAGGTGCGACGTTGCAAGAATGTAACTCTAACGACATATATGGCTATTTCATATATGAAGGTTACCACTACCATTCGACCACAGGGTAACGGTGCGGTCAAGTTATCACTCATACATACCTTGGCTTGGGCGTAGATGCAAAAATTTAAAACCCCCAAGTTAGTACTTAATCAAGCCACCTAAGGGTCCTTAATTGGGCATAAAGGAAATGACCACTGGCATACTTAGATTTAAAATTCAGATTTGAACAAACCTATATATGTAGTAGCTATAAGTTGTCAAAAACTGAGTTTTGCAAACAAAAACCTTTGTTTTCAATACACATATGACATGTTTAGTGTTGAACCTTGCTCTGATACCAGCTGTCACGGAACCGCCCAAATTATAAGAACAAAAGTACAAAAACAATCGCCGGAGCAATTAAATTCCCGTACTTAAGCTCTTATAACTCCGGTAGTCCAATAAAATCCCGAGGGATTTCAAACCAACCAACATACAAGCCAAGATCGTAGTGGTCCAACATAACAGGTCATATGTTACATCCATTTCATAAGTAATTCAACATATATCGGAGTTCAGTAGAGTTATTACAACTCAAGTTCAAAAGTAGCGGAAGCAAAGTAGTTTGAAAACTAATATCACCTTAGTTCAAATACATGCCAGTACCAAGGTCAATTTCCAACAAAAGCATGAGAGATAAGATAGCTCAGAAGGATCATGCCCATGATCACACTCCGCCACTACAGCCGGAGTCTTCCAACTCTTGCAGTAGCTATGTTATATCACAACCTGCAACAAGTGGGAATAAACCCTGAGTACGAGAAGGTACTCAGCTAGACTTACCCGTCATAAACCAGAAATAATGACACCAAGGAGTATGCAAGGCTTTCTTTCAGTGGGCTAGCTTGACTCATTTGCGAAAAGCATAAGTTATTATGAATAAACTAATTTAAGTCCTTTTGCATCATCTTTATTATAACCTATTCAATCTAGGTAAGCACCTATGCTAAAGCAATCACTTGATTAACCATTAACATCAAAGGTTACCATCTCAGGTTTAGCATTTCCAATATTATCCACATAACCATCTGTGTTCCATCATCATTACTACGATGCAGTAACTCGAGTCAAGTGCTCACTATCCAGGAGCGATGGCGATTCGAATCGATTATTAACCAGCTGGTAATTTATTCCTCACACAAACCTCACTCACCCGCTAAAGTGAGGTATTGGTCACCGAGTCAACCATTCAGGTAAAGTCGCGAGCTTGCCAGGAACCACATGTACCCGGGGGCTGCCCGACTGCTCTTTGGCCTTATCATCGCGCCCCCGTTTCCTGCCACTACTGCTCCGGTACAGTGCGTTGCGGGCAATCCACTCGGCCCGAATAATCTCCCGGCTTCGCGGTCGAAAGGTACTTTATTCGGCCAGCTAAATGTGAGGCATGCGTTCAACATGACCCGAGGCCCAACAACGGACGGTCCTTAATCGACACAGGCAGAAACTACAAGCACCCCAGAACCCTGTCTGGTTGCCCCATACTTATTCCGCCCGGTCTCCAATTATTCATCAACACTTGGTTATTTCCAGGATATCATCCATTCCATAGCTAAAGTATTCCAGTAACCACCTATAGTTGCCGGTGACAGGAAATCACCGATCGCTACCGGTCTAAGCAGGGCTAAGCAATATTTTCGATCCCGAACCAAAATAGGATTTCAGGCATATTTGCGGGACAAGGAAAAGAATATATATGCAACAAGTGTTTTCAATCAACTCCTATAACTTAATGCAACAATACATATATAACATATATATACTCAATTGCTTTTGTAAAATAGGAGGCTTAGAATGCTCCGGGGCTTGCCTGAGATCGAACACTGGGTTAGTGATTGACAGATGACACTCGCTCGGCGAGCATCTCCCATCCCGACACTTGTTTAGTCCTTCCATCTTCGGGATAGGTCCACCAAACACCGTCTTCCGGTTTGGCTTCAACATCTCATCCTTCACGTGGTGCATCTAGCGAACCTAAATGAGATGCAAGATGCATGTGTATGAATATGATGAATGGTAACACAAGATGTATCACATAATTATTCATGTAAACACACGATTAAGACATAGACACCAAAAGCTATTTAACTAACCTCACACAACCAATTAAAGAGGGCAAGCACATCAAGCATAACTCAGGTTTAACAAGATCACAAGTATCTTAACTTGACCATCATCAAGGGTATAAGCCACACTTAGCAACACATGGACTAAACAACCATAACTAGCATCCGACAATTTCTGGACTACAAACAACATCTACATGTTTGGATCATAACTGGAGTTATACAAATCCAATAGCCATGCAACAAGACATTCTGGAAAGCTTATGAAATTTTCCATAATTCATCTTTAATCATCTTAGCATGATTCTCAAGTTAACCAAGTCAAACATGCATAATTACAGAATCTGGTCCAGAGATTCCAGAGAACAACTATTTCTGAAACCCAACTAGAAACAGTCATTACTCACAAACTATAAGGCTAAATGACACCAAAATTTAACACCAGCTAGATTAATGAGTTATCTACAACTTTGTTATAAGCATGTTTCTCAGAAAACATCATTTTCATGGTGCAATTACCAAAGTCCCAGAAACTGTCCAGGAAAGCATCAATTGCAAGAATAAATATTAACTTACATTTCAAACATATATTTAGCCACAACCAATGTACCCATCATAAAGTGCATGTTAAATGATCACCAAAAAGCATAGTGCTCATCAGTGAATAATTTCTTTTAATGCATTTCTTAATTTATTTAAATAGCGAGGTGAAATAATAAAAATATATCAAAAGTCCATAATAAAATCTATAAAAATTACAGTAGATCTTACATACACCCAATAGACTACTGTACAAATTTCAAGCCATTTGGATATGTATATCAACCTCTATGAAAAAGACAAACGGTTATTGTAAGAATTCATGTGAGAGCAAGATATACTAATAACTCACTCAAATGGTAACCAAAATTCATGAAATTTTTACCACACATCAATCATCATATGAGTAGCATGCCACAAAAATTTCACTTCATTTGGAGCCCTAGATCTACAGTTATAAAAATAACAAATACAACTAGCATTAAAAACCTAGCTGCACAAATCCATTTTTACAGAGAAAACTTTAAACTAGAACATGCAATATTATAGATCTACTGCATAGAGAATTTCACAAGGATTCCAAAAAGTCCTCATTTGCTATTTTACGATTTTTCTACAATTTACTACGAATTTCCAAAGTTACTGCAAAAATAATTACGAATCAGTCCTCGCAGCACTATTCATTTGAGTCACTGACTGTGCAGTTAGGCCCCTGGAGTTAGTCGAATTCTTCCTCGAGGTCCCTGGTCGCGAATGAACAGAGGAGGATTTGGGGGAAACGGCCGGTGGCGGCCGGAGGAAGCTCGTCGGAGGCAATGGAGTGGTGGGGGAGCATGAGGGGGGCTCGCGCGCACCCACAAGTGGCCTTGGCTCGCCTTGAGGTGGCCCGAGGAGGCGGGGCCACGCGGAGCAGCGGCTCACCGGCGGCGGCTCGCCTGGCCGCAGGGCTCCGGCGGCTTGCGACTTGGGCGAGCGTGCGCGCGAGGTGCAGTCCGATGAGGTGAAGGCGGTGGTGCACGTGGCTGCGGCTGTGAGGGCCTAGAGCGGTGAGGACGCGGGCGGCATCAAGCTTCGCCGGCCGTCCATGGCGGACGCGCCCACGCGAGCGGCAAGGGCGAGCGGGAGTGCGAGAGCGAGGGAGGGAGACCGAGAGAGAGGGCTCGGGCGCTCCAATTAAGGCAGCAGCGTCGGCAGAGACGGCAGGGGCGCGTGGCGGAGGTGGGAGCACGCGGCGCTGTGCATGGCGAGCACGCTGACATTTGCACGAACACGTGGAGCGCGATAAGTTGAGCAAGGTGGGTGCCGGTTTGGGCTCGATCCGGGCCGAATCAGTGAATTGGCTCAAAACGAAGTTTGCTCACCTCGGCCTGCTCTACAACTTCTATTAAGGCACTCAGGTCATTAGAGCAACCAATTAGCGGTAAAATGGTTGCCAAGACAGCAGTGTCAACACAACAATGGTGATCGCGGAAACTCACTTTTGGAGGTCAAAACTAAGTCAAACTGGTGTCATCCTTTTGCATACTCTCCTCCACATTATCTACTCCAACTTTTGTATTTGGCTCAACTGAAGTTGTTTAGCAAATTTTGGAGAACGCGGGATGTCAATGTCAATGTCACGTTAGTGACAAAGTAAGCTTTTTGCTGGTTTGGAAACTGTTTTCGGGGATCCGAATGAACTCCAAACTTGATGACACTTGCATCATTGTTTCCACCATGAAAAGTACTTCAACCCATATTAAGGAATCCAATTGAGCTATCACATAAATTTGGGCGATAACAGGTCTCAAAGAAGTGAACTTGCTGCTGTCACTTTCAGGGACTTAGAAAATTTTCGGCACTTCCAAAACAGCAGCTGATTCGATTTTGTGAGCTCTATTTGGCTATGTTATTGACCAAACTAGCTCTTGACCCTTAAACAAAGTTTCTTCTCTGTAATATGAACTGCAACTTTCATTTAAGGTCCAACCTCAAAACTGGTATAGAACCTATATTTCTACTTTGACCAAAGTAGGATCACGATAAAGCTTAAATTATCCTTTTTGATCAATTGGAGCATTTTCTGGGCATTTGCTCAACACGAACCTTTCTTGACTTTTGTTATAGAGTCCATATAGAGTCTTTTGGGCAAGGTTGCAAGGTTTGGTTGATGACCTATATTTCCATCCACTTAATAATGCAATTCCAACACTTAGTAAAGTCATTCCAACAAGCATATAACCTATCATTTCATGTGACTTTTTGATTCCAAACGTCATAAAACTTTGCCAGTGACCAATATAGATAGGTACTAAGGTGAGACACATGAAGATATTGCAATAACACCACCCGAGCATATATCTTGAAAATGGACTATATGAAAAGCAATGGTGCAACATCCAAGTTTAGGTTGGGGCTCCTGTCCATAGGTTGACCTTGACATCCTCATCTCCACTTAATCTATCATGTTTAAGCTCAAACCCACTGCTTAACTGGTGGCAAACACCTCGGGTGTTACAGCAGCACCCTCGATATCCTCTTCCGCAATGCTCTAACTAAGTTAGACATTAAGCCGAAAGACCTCAAGCCTTATGACGCACCTTTCTAGGGAGTGCTCCTAGGGCAAACCTCTCAACCTTTGGGATAGAACACACTCATAGTCCAGTTCGGCACCGCCGACCACTTCCGTATTGACTACGTCAATTTCATCATACCAGACTTCGAGGGAACATATCAAGCCAAACTCGGCCGACTAGCTCTTGCCAAGTTTATGGCGATACCGCATTATGTCTATCTGCTCTTGAAGATGCCAACCGAGAAGGGTGTACTCTCTCAGGGGCAATGTTCTCATCACCTACAACTGTGAGAAGGAGGGTTATGCAACTGCTGAAGCTCTCGAGCTCTCAATTCGCATGTAGCAGTCCATCACTGATGCCAAGAATATTCCTCCCGTTGACCTTGAGATTCCCACCAAAGAAGCCACCCGTGCTACTGTGAAGTCCAAGGTGACCAAAGAGGTGGAACTAGTCCCGGGCGACAAGTCCAAGATGGCTCGCATTGGGGCCGCCCTAGACCCCAAATAGGAAGACACGCTCATTAGCTTCCTGAGGAAGAATGTCAATGTGTTTGCATGGAAACCTGCAGACATGCCCAAAGTACCTCAGGAGTTGATCGAGCACTCCTTAGATGTTTCGAAGACCGCCAAGCCAATCAAACAGAAGTTACGATGGTTTGCTTAGGACAAAAAGGAGGGATTAGGGTAGAAGTAAACCGGCTCTTAGCTACTGGCTTTATCAAAGAGGTGTACACCTAGATTGGCTTGCCAACCCAGTTCTTGTAAGAAAAAAGAATAATGAATGAAGGATGTGCGTTGATTACACCAATCTCAACAAACACTGCCCTAAGGACCCCTTCGGTTTGCCTCATATAGGCGAGGTCATAGATTCTACCGCTGGCTGCGAGCTCTTATCTTTCCTAGATTACTACTCTGGTTACCATTAGATCTCTCTAAGAGAGGAAGACCAGATCAAGACGTCCTTTATTATGCCTTTCGGGGCTTACTACTACATGATCATGTCGTTTGGGCTAAAAAATGCAGGTGCAACCTATCAACAGGCCATCCAACAGTGCCTCAAGGATCAGATCAGAGATCAACTCATTGAGGCATATGTTGATGACGTAGTGGTGAAGACCAAAGTAGCCTCTACCCTTGTCGATGACCTCGATCAGACCTTCAAGGCACTCAATAAGTTTCAATGGAAGCTGAATCCCAAGAAGTGCATATTTGGTGTGCCGTCTGGCATACTGCTTGGCAACATAGTTAGCCATGAGGGCATATGGCCTAACCCAAAAAAGTCATAATAGTCATGAAGATGAAACCGCCAAAGTGCGTTAAGGACATCCAGAAGCTAACTGGGTGCATGGCTGCCCTAAGTCAATTCATATCGCGGATCGGTGAAAAGGGTCTGCCATTCTTCAAACTCCTCAAGGCAAAGGAGAAGTTTGAGTGGTCGGAGGAAGCTAACACTGCTTTTGCAGAGCTCAAGCAATTTCTTACATCTCCTCTGATCCTGACGGCGCCCAAGGAAGGCGAGACTTTGTTGCTCTACATTGCGGCCACCAATCGGGTAGTCAGTACTGCCATCGTCATCGAGCATGAGGAGGTCGGGCACGTGTGCAAGGTCTAGCGACCAGTGTACTTCATCAACAAGGTACTCAATGAATCTAAGACCCGTTACCCCCAGGTCCAGAAGCAGCTCTATGTTATCCTAATTACCTCTAGCAAACTGTGCCATTATTTTGATACTTACCCCATCACAGTGGTAACTGAATTTCCGCTGGGGGGTATCTTGCGTAATAAAGACGCCAACGGGCGCATCATCAAATGGGCGTTGGAGCTTAGCCCATATTTGCTAGAATTTCGAAGCCACATGACTATCAAGTCATAGGCGCTGGTCGACTTCATTTTCGAATGAACAGATATGAATACACCTATCTTTGATAGTTCCCCAAAGCACTAGAAGATGTATTTTGATGGCTCCCTCAATATCAACGGTGCTGGGGTGGGGGTGTACTTCATCTCACCATCTAGGGATAGGCTGAGCTATGTCCTCCGCATCCATTTCAAGGCCTCCAATAATGCTGTCGAGTATGAGGCGGCCCTGCACGGCCTTTGTGTCACCGTTGAGCTTGGCATAAAAAGGCTCATGGTGTTCGGTGATTCTGCTCTTGTCATAAACTAGGTGAACAAGGACTGGGACTGTACTATGTTGGGCATTCTTAACGTCATTACCAAAAGTAGACTTAGTTTTCTAATTCTGATAACGGCGCCAAAAATGCCGAACCTATCCCTCATGCCACTTAAGCCAAGTTGTCATCCCCAGCATGACATGAGAGACGCGGTATTGAAATATGCAACTGCTCTTCTAAATAAATAATAAATAAGATCTGCAAGCGCACAGATTAATACCGATGTAGCATTTTAACCGGGAAGTATTCCAGGTATCGTTATTTATATTTTTACCACTAGGAAGGGATTACAAACATCAATATTGATTATGGAATGGAATATAGGAATGAGTATCAATCATTGCATGTATAAGTGAGAGCATTCATCTATCTCTTGCATACAGGGGTAAGTGTCACATAAAATATAGATAAAGTATGAATGGTGACAAAGATAATTAATCTGATCAGCTAGCCACATATAATAATGATAAGCACCTCAACTGATATTCTAGCAAGTAATTAGCATGGTATTAGGACGAACTACAAGGATATTTCCTAAGTTATTCTTAACTATAAAGTCTAGCATATCATAGTTAGTGCAAGTACACTTGGCAATCATTGCGAAAAAGGACTACGCCCATGCATAGTGATATTATCAAGGAAGATGAGAAACATAGCAATCACTCCCCCGTAATAATGTTGCTCTGCCTGCCTTACACACGGGAGGGGGACTATATAAGAACCAACGAAGCTATCACCATCGCGGACCACCCCACGATCCGGCATATAAGGTGCAATCGCAGATAAATATGGTCCAAGCACCACGCCTACACAAATATTTATCATTTACCCATGGATCCGATGGATAAACGCTATATGATCCTAAACATGTATATAATTCCAATCTAACTAAGCCAAGCGTATAACTACGATAAACTAAGAACAATATAATCGCAAACATAAACAAGTAGAGCATAGTCATAATCAATATATTGAAATAGAACAAAGTTGTATTCATAATATTGAAGAACAAAGATGAACAATGAAGAACAATAAAGGAATTACCAAGAATCCTCTTGACAGATCCGGAAACCAATCGAAGATTGACTCCTTCTAGTTCTAATCCTATGTAGCTATGCTATACTAGAGATCTAGTTGATGTGGTGGCTCTAGGGCTTGATCAGAGACTCTCCTCCTGAGATTAGAGTTTGAAGAATTGAGAATGAGAGAGTGCCTCCTCCAGGGGCCAGGGGTCCTGCTTATATAGCCCCCTCAAGTGAACGTGGGCCGTCGGATCAAACCGACATTAATCGCACGGTTTTCCTTGATCCCTTAGGTCGGTGGAGCATAATCCGCGAGACGGAGCCTGATTGGCTCTCAGGCCAGGGCGGGCGCCCTAGGGAGCAGGGCGGGCGCCCTGCCTCCGGGCCCGTTCGGCCTCCCGTTCGATCTCGTGGCTTCTGGAGTCTTCTAGATGATAGAAAATCGGTGAACACATTATTATCTCTATGTAAACCCGACGTGTGGGCCTTTCCTCCGTATTTTCTGATAACCCCCTGCAGAAACAGACAAACACCAAAACTCGTGGAATTCTGTCAGATAAAACCCTAAGTCTAGGTGTTGGTTGCATTTGGATCCTTTTCTTTATTTATTTAATAACTATATTTGGTACTTAAGGACCATCAACAAACTCCCCCAAGCTTACCTCTTGCTCGTCCCTGAGCAAGGATAGACTCATTATGGATCGGAAGTTGCTGCAACGCCTTTGAACGTTGACGGCACATATGCTTTCAAATAAGGTCTCATCCCTGAGTTAGAGTAAACTGTCAAGACTTAAAACTTACTCATTTTACCTTTCACCATGGGGCTTGCAACCGTCACCTGCATCTTGAGTGGTTAAAAGATAGAACGGTCTAGTCAAACGCCATGTCTCTTATTCTTGATCAGCTATAGCTCTGGAGTTTTTTGCAAATTTTCAAATAAAACTCAGAGATTCCTTGTATGACTCTCTCAGATCTCTCTTTTGTGGTATTTCTGGATCCTTACCAAGGCAGTAATGGTATATGCCTTCTTTCTCAAAGTATGTGGTATTTATGGTATAAGGCGTAGTGACATTGCCTTCTCTCTCACCCTACTCTAATAAGGCTTTGATATCTGGAGCTCATAGGTGGGAAATACAGCATACATACTCATAGAACATTTATTGCATAGTCAAACCATGGATCCAGAGAAACAAGTCAATAAGTCAAATCAAGATGTGCATGTGTGGTGAATGAGTGGTGTATGGTGATGATGGTGATAACAAAAGTCTAATGCTCTTTTTGAGGGAATACATACCTTTCTTGCTTTTTAAAACTTTTGAGGGAAATGAGATGCTCTATTTCTTTTTTTTTCAGGTGGGTATCTTGTACCCCTAATTCTACTGTCGGACACTTGTCCATTTTTACCTCTCGTCTCACTTTTTCTTTCTTCGAGGTTCCGAGCACTTGCTCCTTTTTATTTCCTCGTTTTTATATTATTTTTTTAGAGCAATCTCCCTCTTTTGAAAATATAGCAAGTGGTAGTAGAAATGACTTGAGCATTAACTTCACAGGGAATAACAGGAATGGGATAATGTTTTTGGCTATTCTCTCCCGGGTTAGGAGTAGAATAATTTTGGGTGAATCTGGAGATGGAAATGAGTGGATATATGTGGATGCGTACTTCCGGAGTAGAAGCAGCATGTATGAGTGAACGTGCAAGTGAATCTTGATTTTAACCACATGACAAGTTCCTAAGGGTCTACACAGCTTGACCACACTCAATGCCCATAAGCAGTAAGTAGTAAAAGTGCGGCTCTTATTCTAACAAGCATGTATATATGGCTGTGGTAGGAATTTAAACTCTCATCATACAGGAACTCATCATGCAACATTTTAAAGATTTTTAAAGATAAAATTCTCCAGAATTCTAGCATCTCTAGGAACAGATAAACAGCAACTCAACCTTCCCATATCATATCCGCTAACAACTTAGACTTCAGATCAAGTTCTCTTCCCACTAGTTCAGGTTCAGAGCCAGTTTTAAATTATAACAGTTATGTCTAAACTAGAGAGAGAACAAATTTGAAAATTAGGTAGAGCAACTATTCATCATATCCATGCTAGAGTTTTATTTTCAAGATTCAGTTTAGCATAGCTACTTTATTTATTTATTAAACTAAGCAAATATATATAAACACAAAATATTTATTTGGGTTTTCATGATTATGCATCTTTTTATTTTAATAAAGCATAGGTATAAATGTAGATAAAAATACTTATCGGGATAAATGGGGGTGCTCTCCCCCAAGCTGGATCTTGACGTAATTTCTTCTGATGTAGCTAGCAGGTGCAGAGGTGTATTTGAATGTCGGCAGCACCCTGACAACGATTAGGATGTCCTCCATCTGCTAGTCTTCCTGAATTCTCTTGGCACGGCGTTCGGTGTTTTTAAGTCCTCCGAACAGGACTTCTTTTCTTCTTAGTTGTCCTGGGATTTGGGTGGCGTAGACGGTGGTTCTGGCAGCGCCTCCTCTTCTTGTGTAACTGTCTTCACTTTCCATACCCGACTTGGTGCTTTGGTCTCCTGTTGTGTATCCTCGGGCCTTATGACCTCTCCTTCATAGTCTGCCCATACATCCTTGATGGTTTGCCTCCTTTGGTTACGGTTACGTCGCCTTCTTCTTGTCCTGACCTGCTTAGAATCTTCAACTATATAGTTAGGGTCATTAAAGTAGCGGCGTACCTTCTCAGAGGGGAAATGCATATGGACTTCTCCAGTTTCAATGTAGATGATTGCTTTGACGGTGCCTAGGAACGGTCTTCCTAGGATGATGGGTGGATCGTACTCGTCGTCTCCCATGTCAATGACCTAAAAGTCTGTATGGACAAAATGATCATTAATTTTAATAGGGACATCGGTTACTATACCTTCGATCTTTCGGGATGTCTGATCTGCCATCTGGAGCTGAGTGTATGTTGGTTTTAAGGGCATGGTCCCGTACAAGAGCTGATAGGTGACTGTGGCCATTATGTTGACGCCTGATCCAGTGTCGCAGAGCGCCTTCTGAAAGGAGTATCCATTGATTGAGCACTCAATGCTTGGCATACCTGGGTCGTCCTTCTTGTTCAGGAAGGGTGACTTGAGTCGACCATCTTGACCTCCTTGAACTGCAGTGACCATCTTAGCTGATTTGGTCCATCCTTGGTTGTTCTTGTTCTGCTTGTTCCTCCTGTTGGTCCTCTTTCTTGGTTCATGTTGGGGTTGCTCTGGGATTTGTGTAATCTTGTTCTTGAAGGAAAACGTCTGCTTCCTCCCCTTGATGTTGAAGTTGATCTTTGCAGCGCTGGCGTAGATGACAGCTCCCGAGGTGTTCAGGAATGGCCTTCCCAGAATAACTAGTGACCTCTCATCGGACCCGGTCTCTATCACCATGAAGTCAGCTGGAGCGTACGAGGTACCAACTCGGACACACATGTTCTTTAATATTCCTTTAGGAAAGCTTAGTGTCCGATCTGCAAGCTGCAAACACATAGTTGTTTCTGATAAAGGATATGTAAAGAATTTTTCATAGAGTACCCTGGGCATAATGTTGACGCTGGAGCCAAAGTCGCAGAGTGCTTCTGGGAAGTCCACCATGCCGATGGAGATCGGGATGATGGGGCATCCTGGATCGCCTCTCTTGACTGGCAAAAGGTCATTATGTACTCCGACAGCGGGATTACTCCAATATTTACCTGCATCAAACATGTCTACAAGATTTGCAGATTCTAATCCTTCCGGTTGTGATGGTATACCGGGGTTAGTAGCAGGAACAACAGCAGCTATTTGATTTAACTGAGATTCAATCATTTTATTAAAGCTAATTTGGTTTTTGATGGCAGTAGAGAAATTATCCATTCTATTATTTATGTTTTCTAGTATTTTATCATTGGATGTCAATTTCTTAGACAAATTATCCATTAGCTTTCCTTGATTAGACACTAACTCTCTTAGGGGTGGAAAATTATTATTGTTGTTGTAAGAGTTATTACCTTGATAATTACCTGAGTAATTACCTGAGTAGTTAGGCCTCCGTTGATTCCAACCTTGATTTTGTTGAGGACGGTTGTAGTTGTTGTTGTTGATGTACCTTGCATCCTCAAGCATCTCAGGGCAGTGATTGCCTGAGTGTCCAGTATCTCCACATTCCTCACAAGTCATGTGAGAGTCGTAGACGTTCATGACTTCTCTTTTGTCTCCAGCTTTGTCATCGAGCTTTTTCATGAGTAGGTCTAACTTTGCAGATAGCATGTCTACCTCCTTGAGCTGGTGCATACCTCCACCCTTCTTGCGTGTTTGAGTCCTCTCTTCGTTCCAACCTTGGTTGGACGCCATCTTCTCCACAAGGGCTGTAGCTTGTGGTATGGTGAGTGACAGAAATGCGCCTCCAGCTGCAGCATCCATGGTCTCACGAGCACTAGTGATGAGCTCATGATAGAAACTCTGCATAAGTAGCCAACTTTCCATTCCATGATGGGGACATTCTAGGATGTAATCTTGAAAGCGCTCCCATGCTTCTGGAATGGATTCATCATGTTGTTGCTGAAAACTTGTAATCTTCCCACGGAGAGCATTGGTCTTGCCCATGGGAAAGAACTTAGCCAGAAAGTTCGTAGAGCAGAGTGCCCACGTAGTGTTCTTATCCTTCGTCGCGTAGAACCACTGCTTCGCTCTCCCTAATAGTGAGAATGGGAAAAGGCGAAGTAGTATGGCGTCTCTGGGAACATCTAATAAAGTGAATGTGCTACAAATCTCTAGGAAGTGTTGGAGATGAGCACTTGCATCTTCGTGCGACTTCCCACAAAACTGGTTGGCTTGTACCATGTTGATGAGCCCTGGCTTGAGCTCAAAGTTCTTGTTGATGGCCGTGGCAGGTCCAGTGCGGATGTTGTCCGTAGTGGGAGCTGAGAACTCGCGGATCGTCTTGTTCGCCATGGCTGCGAACTCTGTTGACAAATTACGGATGAAACTTCGGCGGTCTTCTGAATTGGATGAAGTGTTGCGTCGAAGTGTTGACTTCTTGAGCTTGGCTCTTGCCCCTCTGATTAATGCTTCGGGGTTGTCAACAAAATTTTCTGGAAGATGTCCTCTATTCATACATCACCTTGCAAAACAATAAGAATGGAAAAAAATACAGGGGTAAATCTGTATGGGAGAATTGATGATCTCAATCACTTAATGATGCGAATGATGACTCAAATTCTGTATTCATTCCTTGTTAGTAAATCAACCTTCCCCGGCAACGGCGCCAAAAATGCTTGTTGGGCATTCTTAACGTCATTACCAAAAGTAGACTTAGTTTTCTAATTCTGATAACGGCGCCAAAAATGCCGAACCTATCCCTCATGCCACTTAAGCCAAGTTGTCATCCCCAGCATGACATGAGAGACGCGGTATTGAAATATGCAACTGCTCTTCTAAATAAATAATAAATAAGATCTGCAAGCGCACAGATTAATACCGATGTAGCATTTTAACCGGGAAGTATTCCAGGTATCGTTATTTATATTTTTACCACTGGGAAGGGATTACTAACATCAATGTTGATTATGGAATGGAATATAGGAATGAGTATCAATCATTGCATGTATAAGTGAGAGCATTCATCTATCTCTTGCATACAGGGGTAAGTGTCACATAAAGTATAGATAAAGTATGAATGGTGACAAAGATAATTAATCTGATCAGCTAGCCACATATAATAATGATAAGCACCTCAACAGATATTCTAGCAAGTCATTAGCATGGTATTAGGACGAACTACAAGGATATTTCCTAAGTTATTCTTAACTATAAAGTCCAGCATATCATAGTTAGTGCAAGTACACTTGGCAATCATTGCGAAAAAGGACTACGCCCATGCATAGTGATATTATCAAGGAAGATGAGAAACATAGCAATCACTCCCCCGTAATAATGTTGCTCTGCCTGCCTTACACACGGGAGGGGGACTATATAAGAACCAACGAAGCTGTCACCATCGCAGACCACCCCACGATCCGGCATATAAGGTGCAATCGCAGATAAATATGGTCTAAGCACCACGCCTACACAATATTTATCATTTACCCATGGATCCGATGGATAAACGCTATACGATCCTAAACATGTATATAATTCCAATCTAACTAAGCCAAGCGTATAACTACGATAAACTAAGAACAATATAATCGCAAACATAAACAAGTAGAGCATAGTCATAATCAATATATTGAAATAGAACAAAGTTGTATTCATAATATTGAAGAACAAAGATGAACAATGAAGAACAGTAAAGGAATTACCAAGAATCCTCTTGACAGATCCGGAAACCAATCGAAGATTGACTCCTTCTAGTTCTAATCCTATGTAGCTATGTTATACTAGAGATCTAGTTGATGTGGTGGCTCTAGGGCTTGATCAGAGACTCTCCTCCTGAGATTAGGGTTTGAAGAATTGAGAATGAGGGAGTGCCTCCTCCAGGGGCTAGGGGTCCTGCTTATATAGCCCCCTCAAGTGAACGTGGGCCGTCGGATCAAACCGACATTAATCGCACGGTTTTCCTTGATCCCTTAGGTCGGTGGAGCATAATCCGCGAGACGGAGCCTGATTGGCTCTCAGGCCAGGGCGGGCGCCCTAGGGAGCAGGGCGGGCGCCCTGCCTCCGGGCCCGTTCGGCCTCCCGTTCGATCTCGTGGCTTCTGGAGTCTTCTAGATGATAGAAAATCGGTGAACACATTATTATCTCTATGTAAACCCAACGTGTGGGCCTTTCCTCCGTATTTTCTGATAACCCCCTGCAGAAACAGACAAACACCAAAACTCGTGGAATTCTGTCAGATAAAACCCTAAGTCTAGGTGTTGGTTGCATTTGGATCCTTTTCTTTATTTATTTAATAACTATAATTGGTACTTAAGGACCGTCAACATACTAGCGAACGGATGGATGCTTACTATGCGCAGATCAGAAAGCTAGAGAACAAATTCTATGGTCTCGAGTTCCATCACATGGTTCGGGCTGACAATGAGGTAGCTGATAAGCTATCAAAGCTAGGATCAACCTGGGCAGCGATTCCCCATGGAGTTTTTGTTTATGACCTTGTCAAGCCGTCCATCGAGGAACAAAATAAGTCCGTGGCCGAACAGCCATCTACCATCCGTCTATAGACCAGATGGTCGGTACGATTCCGACCACTGCCACAGACTGGAGAGAACCATTCATCAGGTATCTTACCTGTGCAGAGGTTCCTCATGACAAAACCGAGATAGAACGCCTCATACAGCGTAGCAAGAATTATGTGCTAGTCGAGGGGAACCTTATGCGCAAAAATACGAAGGAGGAATTATTGCAAAAATGCGTGTCTTAGGAACACGGATTGAAGATTTCGGAAGAGATCCATACTGGCACTTATGGCAACCATTCCACTTCATGCACACTAGTCGGTAATGCTTTTCGAGCAGGTTTTTATTGGCTTTTAGCTGTCGCCGATGCCGAGAAGCTGGTCTATCAATATGAGGGGTGCCAGTTCTTCGCCAAGCAGACTCATGTTCCAGCCCACGAACTCTAGACCATTCCAGCGTCCTAGCCTTTTGCATGCTAGGGACTGGATATGATTGGACCTCTCAAGCCAGCTCCGGGAGGTTATCGTTGGGTTTACGTCATTATCGACAAATTCTCCAAGTGGATTGAATACGAGCCCTTAGTTTTGGGGACAGTGAAGAAGGCAGCTAAGCTACTCGACAAGATTATCCACTGCTTTGGCCTGCCTAACAGCATCATTACCAACCTGGGGTCCACGTTCACTGGCAATGATTTCTAGAACTTCTGCGATGACAGAGGCATAGTAGTTAAGTACATTTCGGTGGCACACCTAAGGGCTAACGAGCAGGCTAAGCGAGCAAATGGTATGATCCTTGATGCTCTGAAGAAGAGGTTGTACAGGGCAAACGATAAGCATCCTAGGAGATGGTTGAAGGAGCTGCTGACCGTGGTTTGGGGACTAAGGACCCAGCCTAGTCATAATACTAGCATCTCCCCGTACTTCATGGTCTTTGGCTCTGAGGCTGTGTTGCCAACTGACATTGCTTTCTAGTCACCACAGGTCGAGAACCATGACGAGGAGAGGTCATCCGAGGCTAGAGAGCTCAAGGTTAATTACTCCGAGGAACACCGCCTAGACACCTACGCGCGCATGGCTAAATATCTGGAGGGCTTGCACAGGTACTATAATCGCAATGTCAAGGATAGATTCTTCATGGTCGGTGATTTGGTTCCGTGAAGGAAGCAGAAGACAAAAGGATTGCATAAGTTAGCATCACATTGGGAGGGCCCTTATATGGTCAAGCAGGTCACTCGGCCTACTTCTTATAGGCTGTGTGATCTCGATGGAGTCGACATCTCGAATTCGTGGCATATCGATCATCTTAGGCGCTTCTACGCCTACTCCGCTACTAAGAAAGATATGTACTCTTATATTACCTCAAGTATTCAATAAATGTTTCATCCTATTTTTGTGACCATCTCTTATCTGCATTGCATTATTTCCTAATTTTTTGTTCAGCGGTTTGCCGACCAGTTTTTTCTCCTACTTGAGTTTCCTAGACCTGGCGTTGTCTCCGACTTCTCCCCACACGTGCATGAGATCCATTCACTATGTTTTGGGTGGTCGGTAGTAGCTCCCTACTGTAGTCGGTAGTCTTACGCGTGCCTGGGTCCCGTGCCTCATGCTCTGAACTATTGATTAGGCATGGGCTGGAGTAATTCTAGGATGAAATAACTACTCGTGCTTACCATAAAACATGATAAAAGTAGAGTTTTTACAACTAACATCACAACCATGTATTATACAGAGATATAATAACATGTCCACATGGGCACTGAGTGCTCCATGTATTTACAAAAAGTACCGATTGCTTTGTTATAACTTAAACTGCAAAACATAAGTTTTTCCTACCTCAAATCTATTGATTGGTCTGCCTAGGCTCGCCATACTGGTCTACATCACTGATCATCTTTGCGGCCGTCGCCTAGGTGGTGGCTCTGAGCTGCTCTGCCTTCATCGGGTCGATGTTGCTTGACACGCTAGCTTCAAGCCGTCTTAGGTCCACCCCGGGGTAATGTGACCGTACCACGGCCAGGACATGGGCCTCCATGTACTCACCAGCATGATGTATTGCTTAAAGCAAGCCCAAGAGCTCTAGCACTTCCTGACGATGGCCTTCGGTTAGGCTGGTCGGTCGGTGTTGACGGTAGATAAGTGTCATTTTTAACCGTCAACCTAGCATGAAAAAGGACTTATATATAAATATCATCTAGAGATAGGTGTTACACTGACAAAATTCCACTAGTTTTGGTGAATGTCTGTTTCTACAGGGGGGTTATCAGAAAAGAAACCAAAGGAGGTCCACATGTCAGATTTACATAGAGAGAAACACACCTACGTATACAAAAGAAGAGTCTAAAAGACTCGAAAGACGACAACCTAGAGGTGGGGCCCACCTGGCAGATCCCTAGGGCATCCTCCGTGGCCTCTAGGGTGAGCTGCCCCCTCAACCAATCAAGTTGAGTCTCGTGGATCGCCCCTCCACCACCTTTGAGGATGAATAATAATCGTAGATCAAGGTTGGTTTGATCCGACGGCTGTGGTGCTTCCTAGAGGGCTATATAAGCAAGGCCCCTAGCCCTTAGAGGAGGCATCCCTTAAACCCTAATTCATTTTCTCTAGTTGGGATCAGCTAAGAGGGGTCCCTCGAATGGATCTCCTCTACATAGCTAGCCATCAAGAGAAAATTAGTCCTCATTAGTATCTAGTCTTGGCAAAATAGAGAGATAGAGAGCGAGGGAAGAGTTGAAGGTGGTGCCGGCATGTTGGTGCTCCCTCTCCGGCTCGTACTTTGACAGATTTAGGATTCTCTGAGTCTACATCCGGGATACTTCTGGTAATTGATCTTTATTCAAGTATTTATCTTACTCTTTTGTTCATTGGTTCACAGTTCTTATGATTGCTCTAGTTCTTGTTAATGCTCTAAATTAGAGTAATAATTGTTAGCATCAGCATGGTGCTTAGGCTATCGGTTACCTGTGTTTGCGTCCTATTCTCTGGTTGTGTGGTAGTTACAGGAGGTTACAACCACATCCACACCGAATTGAGTAGGTTCTTAAATTAGTAGGACCGTAGTCGCGTCAGTAGAGTTATCCTTAGTGGTGCTTTCCCATCTAGCGGTGTTTCGAAGTGAACATTAGAAGGACATTTGAATCATAACCTTGTCTTGCATAGGATCATTACCATAGGAATCCTCTCTACCCATCATATCTTAAACCTTGATTGCTACCCTTGGATAAACTAGTTGTTTGACGATCTACACATGTTTCCCTATGGATACGATATTTAAAACCCTCTGGGTGAAAGCTACAACAGTATCCGTGCGCTTGCAGATTTATCTATGTGCGTTAAAAATACCAACAAGCTTTCTAGTGCCGTTGCAAGGGAGACGGTTGCTGTGATTCATCAAACCAAATTTGTCCTTGTATCTTTCCTTTTCAAGCATGGATAACATCACTCCTCTCAATCAATATGCTGCTCCCACGGGTGCCCAACTAGAGCCACCAGAATCTTCCAAACCTATCCTCACACCTGGCTATGAGTTGGATCCATGATTAATAAATATGGTCTAGGACCATTCATTCTCAGGAGAAGACAATGAAAACACATACACACACCTATAGAAATTTGAGCTAATTTGTGCATGCTTGCAAATTGAATGCATGTCACATGAAATATTAAGGTGGAAGCTATTTCCGTTCTCTTTAACGGGAAAAGCTAGGCACTAGTATTCCCGAACCTTATGGAGTGTACTTACATTTCTTTTCCATTCTCTCTGTGGTTAAACTTCGAACAAAGGTTCTAAATTTTAAACAAGAAGAAAAAGAATCTCTTGGTATGGCTTGGGCACGTTTTAATGACCTACTCAATTCTGGCCCTGACCTTTCCATTCAAGACCAAATGTTCTTGCAACACTTTTATGTGGGTCTTAGTGGAGAAACCACACAACTTCTTGATACATCCTCTAGAGGCTCTTCCTTGCATCTCTCTGCTAGTGAAGGGAGAGAAATCCTTACAAAAATCCTTGAAAACACTCCTTACACTAGCATTCCCAATGATCCCCCACAAGACGTAGTTGAGACAACTCCTGAGGAAGAACCTATGATAGTTGAGCCTAAACCTTTAGCTACTCCACTTGAAGCCTCAACTATCCTCCAAGTTCTTGAACCGCCGAAGGAGGAAGAAATTCCACTTTTGAAAGACATGTTTAAGTTCGAGGAGTATCTTTTCTCCAATTTTGGAAACACCTCGAATTATTCTACAATTAGTAAGTCTTCGGCACCGTCTGCACCTAACCAGCACCTTTCTGATCCAACCGAAGATAAGTTCCTTAAAGAAAATGTGAAGGAGTTGACAACAATCATAAGTAATGATTGGTTTAGAGAATCCAAGCTTTCGCATGAAGTCAGTCGTCTAGATTCTCCTTCTACCTCTATTAGTTGTCAGATTCATCAAACCTCCTTCGATGCTACTTACAATCTAGTTGTAGGAGTAAATATCATGTCTAAGTATTTTGCACATACACTTTTTGAAGACATGAAATTAACACCAACAACCAAGCTTATAAAAGCCTCTTAGGCCAAATCCTTCCTAGTGAAGGAATCTTCCACTTCATTCCTACCAACGTAGACAAAACCAAGGTGTACCTTAGTTTCTATATTTTTGATACTTGGGAATTCGACCTTTTGACTGGACATCCACTAGAGAGACTTATCCATGAAGGAAGAAAGAAGAGTGTAAATGTACATCTCAGGAAAAGCCTAAACCTTTCCATTCCCATCACCCAATCACTCCACACCAAGATGGAGTTAAGTCCCGAGGAAGAACCAATAAAGGGGATAATGGCAATGTTTTTCCTAGAATCATCCAACAAAGATCTCGAAGAAGTCGCTAAAGATTTCATCGAAGAAATAGAACAACCACGAAATCCTTTACCTTTGGATGAAACTCAGGAACCTCCAAAATCCCCCATTGACCTAAAACCCCTTCCTTCAGGATTGAAATACGCTTTTCTAAATGACAACAAGGAGTCTCCTATGATAATTAGTGATAAACTTTCTGAATACAAGACCATTCGACTCCTTACTATTTTGAAAAAGCATCATTCTTGTTTCGACTACTCACTCCAAGACCTCAAGAGGATTAGTCCTGCCCTTTGCACTCATCGCATTCCTATAGACCCAGCTTATACACCATCTAGGGAGCTCCAACATAGGCTCAATAATGCGATGAGGGTTGTTGTTAAAAAAGAGGTTTTGAAACTCTTGCATGCTGGGATAATATATCATGTACCACATAGTGAGTGGGTGAGCCCAGTGCAAGTTGTACCCAAGAAAGGGGGTATGACTGTGGTAAAAAATGAGAGAAATGAATTGATCCCACAACAAACCGTCACTGGATGGCGGATGTGCATCGATTACCAAAAACTTAACAAGACAACAAAGAAAGATCACTTCCAATGACCCTTCATTGATGAGATGCTAGAATGGCTTGCAAAACACTCTTTCTTTTGTTTCCTTGATGGGTATTCTGGTTACCATCAAATCCCGATCCATCCTAATGACCAAAGCAAAACTACTTTCACTTGTCCCTATGGAACTTATGCCTATCATAGGATGTCTTTTGGTCTGTGCAATGCTCTAGCCTTGTTCCAAAGGCGCATGATGTCTATATTTTCTGAAATGATAGAGAAAATCATGAAAGTTTTTATGGATGACTTTTCTATTTATGGAAAAACTTTTGATGATTGTTTAGAAAACTTAGACAAGGTTTTGCAAAGATGTGTGGAAAAGCACTTAGTCCTTAATTGGGAAAATGTCATTTCATGGTTAGAGAGGGCATAGTGCTTGGACACTTGGTGTCTGAACATGGGATCGAGGTAGATCATGCAAAGATAGAAGTGATAGAGAATTTGCCTCCTCCCACAAACATCAAAGGGGTATGAAGTTTTCTTGGTCATGCGGGGTTCTATAGACGTTTTGTAAAAGACTTTTCTCACATTGCTAGACCCCTCACAAATTTGCTAGCCAAGGATGCTCCCTTTGAGTTTGATGATAAGTGTTTAGATGCTTTTCATATTCTTAAGAAAGCACTTATCTCTGCACCAATCATTCAACCCCCTGATTGGTCGCTACCTTTTGAAATCATGTGTGATGCTAGTGATTATGCTGTGGGGGTAGTTTTGGGTCAAACAAAGGATAGAAAGCATCATGCAATTGCTTATTCTAGTAAAACTCTGTTAGGACCTCAACTTAATTATGCAACAACTAAAAAAGAGCTCCTGGTTGTTGTTTTTGCTATTGACAAGTTTAGATGTTACTTAGTAGGAGCTAGGTGATTGTTCATACTGATCATGCTGCTTTGAAATACCTGTTCACTAAGAAAGATGGATTTTATTACTCCAAGAATTTGATTTATAAATAAAAGATAAAAGGGGAGTAGAAATTTCTAAAGCCGATCACTTGTCTAGGATGCAGTTTGAAAATCCACAGGAATTGCCCATCAACGACTACCTACGAGACGACATGCTCTACAAGGTCACGACCGTCAACCCCTGGTACGCAGATATTGTCAATTTTATGGTTGCAGGTTATGTACCACCAGGAGAGAACAAACGTAAGCTCATTCAAGAAAGTTGTCTCCACATTTGGGATGAACCATACCCGTTCCAAGTTTGATGGTCTACTCAGAAGGTGTGTACCAACAGAAGAAGGAATCAAGATCATTGAAAGATGTCATTCATCGCCATATGGAGGACATTATGGGGCATTCCGCACTCATGTAAAAATCTAGCAATGTGGATTTTTCTGTCCAACCATGTATGAAGACACAAAAGATTTCATCTAGAGATGTGGAGCATGTCAGAGGCATGGGAACATAAATACATGAGATGCCATGCCACTCACCAACAATCTCCAAATAGAACTCTTTGATGTCTGGGGAATCGACTACATGGGACCATTTCTAAAGTCCAAACAGTGTGAATACATCTTAGTGTTGGTTGACTATGTTTCAAAGTGGGTTGAAGCTCTACCATGTTGAGCTGCAGATTCCAGTCACGCCAAGAGGATGTTTGTAGAAACCATCTTTCCACACTTTGGAGTTCCACGCATGGTGATTAGTGATGGAGGTTCTCACTTCATTGATAGAAAGTTTCAATGCTTCTTACACAATCATGGGGTCCATCACAATGTTGCGACACCATACCATCCTCAAACAAGTGAGCAATCAGAAACATCAAATAAGCAGATCAAGAATATTCTACAAAAGACTATCAACGAGATGGGGATAGGCTCGAAGGACAAGCTTCATGGAGCACTATGGGTTTACAGACAGCCTACAAAACACCTCTTGGAATGCCACCATACCATTGGTTTATGGGAAGACATGTCACTTACCTGTCGAGCTAGAATTCAAGGCACACTAGGCCATAAAGAGATGGAACATGGATTTTGAAGAAGCTGGGGAGAAAAGAAAGATGCAACTCTCTGAGCTTGAGGAATGGCGAGAAAAGGCATATCATAATGCAAAGATCTACAAAGAGAGGACAAAGAGGTGGCATGACAAAAGATTGAAGAAGGAGGAATTCAAATCAGGTGACAAGGTGTTACTATTCAACTCTAGAGTGAAGCTGTTCAGACATGGGAAACTACGAAGTAAATGGGAAGGACCATTCAAGGTAATTGAAGTAGCATCACATGGAGCAGTCACGCTTCAAAATGATGAAGGTAAGCTTTTCAAGGTAAATGGCCAATGTCTAAAAGTTTTCCTTGATGCACAATTATCAGACGAAGAATTAGAAATAGTTAATTATATAGAATTTGAAATTACTAAAAGAAAGAAAAAGGATACCTTGCTAAATTCTACATAGAAATCTTGGGCAACACTCTACACAATTAATGCTTAATTTCCTAACCCTTAATCCATTCCACGAGTTTTATTGTCTATTTGAGTTGTGCAAGAGTTATTAAGAAGAGCCGACAAGTAAGGGGATGTTCTATCCACTAGTGGAGCACCGTCTCAACAATCATCATCAATCGATGCTCCACTAGAGGAAGTACATCTTCACTGCCAGTCTGCTACACTATAAGATCAAACGACTACGTCAACATCTAGCTTGGGGGAGAGCACCCCCATGTATCCATCTAAATATTTTCTTCCCTCAGCTTTACTTTATTCCTTACAAGTTTTCTGAATTAGTAATAATAATGGTCTAAAATAACTAGAGCAAATAAAAAGGGTGTGTCTAGTTTACTTGTTTTTGTTCTTAAAGAGTTGTTAATAAAAGAGGACTATCTAAGTAATCTCTTGCATAGAAATGATGAATAGTTGCTCTGTCATAATTCCTTTCAAGTACCTAGTTTTCAACCTCGAACTCTCTCAAATTTTGGACACAACTGCTTTGATCTAAGATTTGCTCTAAACCTAAAACTTATGGATAGCAAATGCTTGATCTAAGTCTAAGTAGTTGGCGGATATGATATGGGAAGGTTTGAGCTGTTGTTTATCTTGTTCCTAGAGATACTAGATGTAACAGAACACCTAAATTATAGTGGCCCACATGCACCTTTATTGTTGCAACGACTTCAGATGGCTATGCATGTACACCATATAACTTAAGAGTTATGTGGGTGTCAAGCATTCGCCACTTACCTCCGAAAAGGATCCATTATAGAGACATGGCAGTATTACAACAGTTTATTCAAATATATTACATCAGAGTGAAAGTGCAGAAGTATTACATAACATAAGTTCACAACCCATCTGTCTCATAGATTACAAACCTTATATAAAGCGTTACTACAAACCATACATAGTGGATTAACATTACTACAACTATAGAGAGCACCCAAACGTAGTACCCCACCCACGGGTCATAGAACCTACTCATCATCATCCACCTTGACGATGGTCAAACAACAAGGGCCAAGACAAACTTGCTTCTAACACACACCTGCAACAGGGTTCAACAAACCCTAAGTACTTGAGGGTACTCAGCTAGACTTACCTGACTAAAGGAAAAGACTCCAAGGGCATGCTGGCTGATAGGATTCAAGATATAGTTTAAGAAAGACTCAAAATGTTTTCATAAAAGCTTACTACAAGTTGATCCTTAAAAATTAGATTCTTAATTTTTAGATATTTCATAACCTAACATTAAGTGATCCTAAACTAGATCATTATTTAAATCTCAACATCAACAACTCTTTAATAACCATTACTCTCATTACTATAGTGAGGAACAGAGTATTGAGTCTCCTTAACTGAGGAGCAGCGACGACTCGAATCGATTATACCCAACTGGGGATCCCTAACCACATGACATACGAAGTCCTTCAAACCCCATATATCAACCCTCACTTAGATCCTCTAAAACAAGACTGGGTCCGCGCCACCTGAGAGCACAGTACGCCACCAATCTAGTATGGAGAGACTATGCGAGACCATGCTCTATATCAAACCATGACCACATGGGTACATGTTACTCCCACCATCTCTCCACTCTCAGTGCACGAGTAGCCGTTCTCATAATAGAATAGTTAAGGTATTAGGCTTTCTAGAGTATGTGGTTAGTTGCAAATTCTCAAATGCTCATAGTTCAACAAAGGCCCGGTCCTTAATCGATACAGACGGGAACACTACATTGAGACTCCTTTCCCAATGCAAGTTCATAGTGGTCCTTTCACCCGTCAAATCTAAAATTCATCATCAGCAGAAACCATAGTTTCTTGTGTGTATCAAAATCAAGTTTTCAAAACATTTTACTCAAAAGCCTTTTTCGTAAGCATGGCTAAGCGTACTAAGCAATTCTTAAATAAAAAACATTTACCAAGGATGATGTTGGAATAAACAAGGAAGGTAATGCATCAAGTAGGTGATCACACAACTCTTGTTAACTTAATGCATCAAACATAGACCATTGATAAAACTTTGTAAAACAAGAAATAAAGCGTATGCCATGATCAGCTGGGGCTATAGACGCAGGCTCTAATTCACAATTATCAACCTCAACCTCCACAGTAGAACATTGATCAACTACAAACTCGGATTCATGTTCTACACGAAATAAAGCGTATACCATGATGAGATGCTAACCATGGTACATGATGGTGCAATACAAAGATAACAACTTGAGTATAATTTTCCTTCACGATACAGTTGCAATCTAAGTTTATTATGATACTAAGTATGTTCACTTTTTACCCAAGGGGTTGCATCTTAAATCACAATTATGATTATCATAAAAGAACTAATTATCTTCATAAAGAAGCATTAATTATTACATGAATGACTAGGATTAACATGATAAGCAACATCATTAATGACATAACAATAATTTAACATTTCATGAATGGTGCCAAAGGTCATTAAATTAATGACCTTAGGTCATCACACAATCCAAAATCAAACAACCCTAGAATGATTAAGGTTTAAGTCATACTTCTTAATTAATTAATTAATTAAGGCATAAATTAGCAATAAATCTAATAGCATCCAAATGATCCCAAACCATTTTGTATAAACTGTTTAAGCATAAAATAGTACTAGATTAAATTTCATGATTTTTGGAGCTACCAAATAATTCCTAAAAATCATAGAAGTTGCATTTATGAATTAATTGAGCGGGTCCGCGCCACCCGAGAGCACAGTCGCCACCAATCCAGTATGGAGGGACTATGCGAGACCGTGCTCCATATCTGTCGCACTCGGTTTTCCAAAGAATACCAAGCGCTAACTAATATGTGTGCCCAGGATGTCGGAAACTATTCTATATCTTCTCTTTAGGACTCCATACTCCACAGGGACGGTTGACTAGGGGAAACACTCGCCTAGTACTCATGGAAACCTTCAGGAAACTCTTCACTGGAATCACCATCTGGTACCCATCCGGGATTTTTATTGGTGACAACAACAAGCGTCAGCTCACCATGCTCAGCAAGTATACTATGAGGTTATGCAAGGATCAAGAAGGCTTGACTCAGTTGTACTGCGGTAAGCATTTTTAGTTGGTCATATTTTTTTATTATGCCTATGTTTCTAAGTTATGCTTATGGCTCCCATGTGAATATAATTAGTTATCACCATCAACATTTATCATATCCCAAACCATCCATAGAACCATCTATCTCGAAAGGATCCAGGCCACTCGTGACCGTGAGCATGACTGATATATCAGTTTGATCAAACTCTGAAGAGTGTGTACACTTTCACCTTGAGTCGTGAATACCCCTATGCCTGAGGTGGCCTACCTCTTGACTTAGTTCCAGGGTAAGTCGGCAGGGTTCACTACGAAGCCTTTCACTAATTACCCTAACAAGTTAGTAGCCGCGAGGTTTCAGCGTCTAGGCGAATGGAGCCCCCCTTCAGGAGTGGCACATCATGACCGCAGCCCAGTACTCACCTTGACAGGCATGAAGCCATTCTGCAACCTAGTCCACCCTCTTGCACCAAAAATTTTTGGTAACTACTAACAAGCTAGAGAAAACTAGCTATACGACTAAGATCGTGCCCATTTTGATTCTCAAGGCTGTACGGAAGTCCTGGGTTGCCACTTTAGATTCAGTCCTTACGGAGGGCAATCTAGAGCACCCAACAAGGCTCAATGCTCTAACTTCCTTTTCTGTCCATGTTGTCGAAAAGCACCATTTTATCCAATGATTTCATAAGTCATTAATCAGGATTAACATTATAATATTTGGTGACTACAAGCTAAGCAAAACTACCCATATGCATGAACCCAAGGTAACAAGGAAGAGGGTACAAAAGTACTAGGTAAAGTCCTTAGCATCATATTAGACACATATATATGAAAGTGATTATAAGGTTATTAGGTGACAAAGGAACTCATGTTACACTTGCCTTCCAAAACACTTGCCGATGGTTCCACTTCTCAAATTTGCTCCTCGTGTAGCTCCACTTCTAACGTCAGCAAACAACCAGTACAAGCATCACAAGAACCTATAAACAATACACCAATCATTACAAAAGCATACTATAAAGGTAATTAACATGTACTACTCATCGCTTCAAACTCGTGAGCTCAAGAACTAACTAAAACGGAGCTATGGTTAAAAATATATGGGCTTTTGAATTTTTATGGACTAAAATTGTAAAAGTAGCATTTTTAACAAACCAAACATTTTGGAAATACTTTAAATTATATAATGAGAATTATGACCCGACACCGAGGACTAGCATGACGAGTGGCAATGATGAACAGTGGGGTAAATTTGAGAAAAAGACATGGCTGAGATTGTCGTATAGATATTTATGATAGATAAATTATATTTGAAGAATAAAGAATGGGTATGCGACATCAAATTGCTAGGACATGTATATTAACAATTGGGATTATATTCTGGGGAAGAAAAATAGGAGGTATAAGACATCAACATGATGCAGTACTGATATCATCAAGATAGAAATGACGTGCTTCCGTCTATAAGCATAGTAGCTGTTCGTGTCTTCATATGTACTCATGCGTGGAAGCATATGGAGTCTTGTACCTACAGTTACGCTACACAAGAATTCTGGCGATGCTGTGCTGGACCCACTGCAGCAAGAGCAAAATAGAATTTATATATATAGGAGTTGAAAGGAGGCATCTCACCGATGCAGATTGTCAGCGGCCAAGTGAAGGAAACAGTGACTATGGCCAAAGCACCAGAAGTTGAGCGATTGCCAATCGAAATGCTGCTCGGCGAGCACTCATTTGCTGATACAGGAACGAGATAGATCATGGCAGGGTGAAATGATGTTCATCAGAGATGCAGCGCAGGCCAACGTACCTTCACACTGAGGTGAGGGCAGCACGGGGAAGAGTTCCATACCGGCGCCGTGGATGCGATGGCACTACAGCTTGAGAAAAGGAGAGGGACGAAGTTTGGTGAGGTGTGGATCGATAGGGATGCAGGAGCGCTGTTGATCTCTATATATAGGCAGAGAAGGAGAAACGCAGGTGACTCTTGGTTGCTGAGTAATGGCCTATGGTTGTTTTTAAGCAGCTATAAGAGGAGAAACAGACAGCAGTTCATGGAGTTGAATGTGGGGAGTTAAGAGAAAGGATAGCAGTGGGTTACATTTTGCTAGATGTAATGGGCATGTTCGCATGCAGATTGAAAACTGACAGGAAGTATTGGTTTGTCAGCACTGATGTGAAGTGGCAGAATAAATAGAATGAAACGTCAACATTCAAGAAGGAATAAAGAAGCGTGAAGTAGTGTGGTTATTTTAGGCTGGATAAAAAGAAGAATAGGATGTCAAAAAGATTATGCTTGCTTGGGATTAAATTACTTGCAAACGAAATTAAGCTTAATAAGGAAAAGGAAAAACAAAGATGGAGAAAAGGCCAATAATTATGTGGAGAAAAGAAAGGAAAAGATTATGTTGTATTTGGCGGTATTATTAGATAGGATAAAGATTAGGCCAGGAAGATATTTGACCTGGAATAAATTTTGTATTTTTTTAATACATGATCGTTTTGAAACTTGATTTGATAAAATAAATTTGAAACTTATTTTGAAATTTTTGAAAATAGAACAAAACCTATTCGATACTTAATTGAATTTTTAAATACATTTTTCATACAATTAAAACAAATGCATCGGCATGAATGCAACCAACAAATGAATTGAATTCCAAAACTTTTAGAATCTCACATCTTTCACTATCTAAAATGTCAACAAATTAACTAAAGTTGAGAAATTTTAGAAAATAGTAAAAAAATTTGGTTTGTCTTTAGTGTTTTCCAGTCACACCCCAAAACCTAAATTTTGGGGTGTGACAATATCGAACCATGACCATGTGGGTACACATTACTCCCACCATCTCTCCACTCCCAGTGCACGAGTAGCCGTTCTCGCAATAGAATAGCTAAGGTATTAAGCTTTCCAGAGGATGTGGTTAGTTGCAAATTCTCAAACGCTCATAGTTCAACAAAGGCCTGGTCCTTAATCGATACAGACAGGAACACTACATTGAGACTTCTTTCCCAATGCAAGTTCATAGTGATCCTTCCACCCGTCCGATCTCAAATTCATCATCACCAGAAACCATAGTTTCTTGTGTGTATCAAAATCAAGCTTTCAAAACATTTGACTCAAAAGCCTTTTTCGTAAGCATGGCTAAGCATACTAAGCAATTCTTAAATAAAAAAGACATTTACCAAGGATGATGTTGGAATAAACAAGGAAGGTAATGCATCAAGTAGGTGATCACACAACTCTTGTTAACTTAATGCATCAAACATAGACCATTGATAAAACTTTGTAAAACAAGAAAGGTTTAAATGCACCGGGGCTTGCCTTGATCAGCTGGGGCTACAGACTCAGGCTCTGATTCACAATTATCAACCTCAACCTCCACAGCAAAACCTTGATCAACTACAAACTCGGATTCACATTCTACACGAAATAAAATATATGCCATGATGAGATGCAAACCATGGTACTTGATGGTGCAACACAAAGATAATAACTTGAGTATAATTTTCCTTCACGATACAATTGCAATCTAAGTTTATTAAGATACTAAGTATGTTCACTTTTTACCTAAGAGGTTGCATCTTAAAGCATAATTATGATTATCATAAAATAACTAATTATCTTCATAAAGAAACATTAATTATTACATGAATGACTGGGATTAACATGATAAGCAACATCATTAATGACATAACAATAATTTAACATTTCATGAACGGTGCCAAAGGTCAATAAGTTAATGACCTTAGGTCATCACACAATCCAAAATCAAACAACCCTAGAATGATTAAGGTTTAAGCCATATTTCTTAATTAATTAATTAAGGCATGAATTAGCAATAAATCTAATAGCATCCAAATGATCCCAAACCTTTTTGTATAAACTGGTTTAAGCATAAAATAGTACCAAATTGAATTTCATGATTTTTGGAGCTACCAAATAATTCCTAAAAATCATAGAAGTTGCATTTATGAATTAATTGAGCTATGTTTAATGCATACAAAAAGTACTGTACAAAGCAATTTCATATTTTTATAAAATACTACACATCATAGAGAAACTACACAAATTTTCTCATAATTTTATCATGAACCAAATAATTGCAACAAAATTAACAAAACAAGTCATTAACATTTATATTAGGAAAAGAAACAACTCTTTCAGTTAAAGGAAAACGGCCTGTTGGCCCAAAAGGCCCAGCAACAGCCCGCTCACGCTCTCTCTCTCTTAGGCTGACAACCCGACCCTGCGTGTCAACACTCTTTGACCTCGCCGGCGTTGGTTGACTAGTGACGAACTCGTTGACGGTGAGCTTCTCCAGCGACACTAGGTACACCGCTCGACTCCTCTTGACTTCACGCTCCACCTGACAACCAAATCCCCAACTCTACTACATCCTACCACGAGCAACAGTGGCAGTGGCAGAACTCTAGCTCTGGCGAGACCTCGGCCACGACCACCGAGCACAACACGACCTCTATGGAGACATTTTCTCCACCTACAACTCCGCTTGGACCTAAAGAACACCGGCGTTGAGCTAGAACATGAAATAGATCATGAAACCAAGCTTGACCACAGCCATGGAGGCTCGGCCGACGTGGCGTATGACGATGGCACAGTTAGAGCGTGTTAGAGCTGAAATTGAGTGAGGCGTTCACCTTAGAAGCTCACCCTGACTTCAACGCATCAATCATTGAAGCAAACGGTGTAGTAATGACTCCTGTCGATGGTGAGGCGATGGCAGCGGCTCTGCTCTGAGGAAGATGACAGCGTCCTGGCGTGCCTGCTTGTGCGTTGAGCAAAAGGGTGCGCACATAAGCAATAGGGAGATAAAAGAAAGCGTGAACATGAACAAGAAGATTAAGAATGGCTTCAACGATGGCTGCCCATAGGAGACCCCTTACGGCGGATTCGGTGGTCGGAATTGAAGAAGAAGGGCTCACCCGCACTACTCCGATGGACTCTGCTCAAGCTTTGGGGTGGAAATGGATCGCAAGGTGGTGGTGGAGCTGGGGTGGAGATGAATTGGAGCGAGATGGCATGGTGGTGGTGTTCTGCTCCCACAGAAGGGAGCTTGTCGGCGGTGGTGGAAAGGATGGACACATCGCGGTGCTTCTCCTTTTATGAAATGACCGCGTTCCTCGATTGGTGACACCTCTTGCTTCGCCATGACACGTACCAAGCAGGAGCTGGCACTTGAACACACCTAGAAGCGGTCGGAATGCCATCGGCGGCATGCAGCTGCTGGCAGCTCTGTTGGAGTTATCCAACAAAACAAGATGTTTCATGTGTTTCATTAGTTCAACAGCCCATGTTTCAATGCTATTTTAACCAAAAACTCCATGATACAAGTTGTTTCAGTGAAAACTTTGAACAACAAAGTTGTTCAACTCTTCAAGCTCTGCAACTTCTTTTTTAAGCTTAAGGTCAGATTCTCAAAGAATAGATAGGTGCCAAGGTGAGGTTAGAATTTAGGGTTTGGAAACATTGAAACAAGTCAAGCCTACTAGTGAAACATTGTGCTTTCAAGCACCAAACCACAATGTATCATTAGGGTTTTGAAGATAGGTTATTACCATAAACTTAGGTTAGGGTTAGCACAGGATTAATCACTCACAAGCACTAGCATACAAAGTAAACTTGTTTTAGTTGATGCACATATAAGGTTCAAACTGCCATACAATTAACAAGATGATGCAATTCTTAACATAATGAGATGCTTATGATGATATGAGTTGCTTTTAAAGTGGAATAACACTAGAGGTGTTACACTAGAGTTCTAGAGATTGTATCTTTTGAAAACATAAAAATGTTGCATGATGAGTTCCTGTATGATGAGAGCTTGAATTCCTACAACAGCCATATATATACCTGCTTATTAGACTAGGAAAACTTCCACTCATATTTACTACTTGTAAGCATTGGGTGTGGTCAAGCTATGTCGACCCTTAGGGATTGATCATGCAGTTAAAATCAAGATCACGCACACTCCACCCATATATGCTGCTTCTACCCTAGAAGTACGCATCCACATACTTTCCATTTTAGACACATCCCAAAATTGTTCTACTCCTACACTGGGAGTGAGCATCAAAAATTTCCCTTCATCCATTGCTAGCCCCTTTTGTTATGCAATAAAGCTCCAAGTATCCCTTTTACTACTACCTCTATCCATATATCCAAAAAGAGGCTTGGGTGCTCTAAAAAAAGACAAAGAAAAAAAAGAAGAAAAGAGAGAGGAAAAAGAAAAATAAAAGAAAGAGGACAAATGTCCCAACATAGAGAGATTTTGAGCAGCCCAAGTTCTTCCTAAAATTCTTCAAAGATCAAGAGAGGTGTGTATTTCTTCAAAGGAGCAAAAGTAAAATTAGGTATTCACCATTATCATCCCTTTACCCCTTCATTTCTACATACATCTATCATCATCACCATTTGCCACTATCACCATATATCCACTCAAACCATATACGTAGGACCACACACATTCACATCTTGATTTGACTGTATGGCTAGAGTCATTCCTTTGGATCCATGGTTTGACTATGTAATAGATGTTTGCAAGTATGTATTAGCTGTCTCCCCACCTATGAGCTCCACATAAGCCTGTTAATTGTTGGATGAGAGAGAGAAGGCATACACCATTAATGCCTTGGTAAAGATCCACAAATACCACAAATGAGGGACTCGAGAGGGTCACACAAAGGAATCTCTGAGTTTTATTTAAAAATCTTGCAAAACTCTGGAATAATAGTTGATCAAAGAGCTTGAAACATGGTGCTTGACCTGATCGTTCTATCTTTCAACTGCTCAGGACACAAGTGATGGCTACAAGCCCCATGGTAGAAGGTAATATGAGTATGTTTGAAATCAGAACATTTCATTCTACTTTGGAGGAGAGTTTTTGTTTGAACGCATGTGTACTTTTGAGGTGTGAAAGCATTGTAGCAACTCCTGATCCATCATTGAGTTTATCTTTGCTCAGGGATGAGCAAAGGGTAAGCTTGGGGGAGTTTGTTGATGGTAGATAAGTGTCATTTTTAACCATCAACCTAGTATGAAAAGTACTTATATATAAATATTATCTAGAGATAGGTGTTACACTGACATAATTCCACTAGTTTTTGGTAAATGTCTGTTTCTACAGGGGGTTATCAGAAAAGAAACCAAAGGAGGTCCACATGTCAGATTTACATAGAGAGAAACGCACCTACGTATACAAAAGAAGACTCTAGAACACTCAGGAAGACGGCACCCTAGAGGTGGGGCCCACATGGCAAACCCCCAAGGCGGCCGCCCTAGCCTCTACGGTGGGCGCCCTGCCCCCTCAACCAATCAAGTTGAGTCTTGTGGATTGCCCCTGTACCACCTTTGAGGATGAATAATAATCGTAGATCAAGGTTGGTTTGATCCGACGAATGTGGTGCTTCCTAGAGGGCTATATAAGCAAGGCCCTAGCCCCTAGAGGAGGCATCCCTTAAACCCTAATTCATTTTGCCAGTTGGGATCAGCTGAGAGGGGTCCCATAAATGGATCTCCTCTACATAGCTAGCCATCAAGAGAAGATTAGTCCTCATTAGGATCTAGTCTTAGCAGAATAGAGAGATAGAGAGTGAGATAAGAGTTGGAGGTGGTGCCGGCATGTCGGTGCTCCCTCTCTAGCTTGTACTTCGATGGATTCAGGCTTCTTCAAGTCTGCATCCGAGATACTTCTAGTAATTGATCTTTATTCAAGTATTTATCTTACTCTTTTGTTCATTGGTTCATAGTTCTTATGATTGCTCTAGTTCTTGTTAGCGCTCTGAATTAGAGTAGTAATTGTTAGCATAAGCGTGGTGCTTAGGCTGTCGGCTACCTGTGTTTGCATCCTATTCTCTGGTTGTGTGGTAGTTACGGGAGGTGACAGCCCTGTCCACACCGAATTGAGTAGGTTCTTAATTTAGTAGGACTGTAGTCATGTCGATAGAGTTATCCTTAGTGGTGCTTTCCCATCTAGCGGTGTCCCGAAGTGAACATTAGAAGGACATTTGAATCATAACCTTACCTTGCATAGGATCATTACCATAGGAATCCTCTCTACCCATCATATCTTAAACCTTGATTGCTACCCTTAGATAAACTAGTTGTTTGGCGATCCACACATGTTTACCTATGGATACGATATTTAAAACCCTCTAGGTGAAAGCTACAACGGTATCCATGCGCTTAAAGATTTATCTGTGTGTGTTAAAAATACCAACAGTCGGTTGGTCCCTCTTTCGGTTCCATGCCGATTAGGTCTAGCACGGGCTTGATTCCTTCTTCCATTGCCTTGCACCTCGATGCCAAGTGGTCCTTTTCCTTCATCAGTGACTCTAGGTGTGCCTTGGTGTTTTGGCGTATGACTGCATTTGGAGCGTAATACCATGCTGAGCATGATGAATAATACTAACATGGCTCAACAAATTGAGTGGTCGACAACTTACTTGTGAAGTCCTTGTCTAGCTTGGTCACCTGCTCATTTAGCTTGGTGTTCTCACTAGTCAGGCGAGCAACCTCGTCCTTGTGCTCCTTGTCGAGTTGGTTGTTTTTCTCCATTAGCTCCTTGTTGCTCTCTGTTAGCCGAGCTAACTTGTTGACAAGGAGTGTCTTCTCTGCCTCCATGACTGCCGAGCAGAACGTGGGCTATCAGCTAGTCATAATCAGAGTAATGTGTGAAGATTTTTTCATATACCTCTCTTTTCCTGGTCAAGTAGGTGGCGCTGCTCATCTACGCTGGTCTGCAGCGCGTCTCGTTCGCTCTGAACTAGCTAAACGCCTCCTGCAGGCGTACTATGTCCCCATTCAGGGCCTTGTTCTCTTCCACTTTTGGGACAATTGTGTCGAAGCACTGTTTTTGGAACTCTGATGTTTTTTCAATGCTCTGCAATATAATGAAGTGTCAGTAATAGAAATTTCTGATCACAAGCTTGATGAGAAAGATCAGGGTTCTAGTGCTCTTACCTTTATTTGGCCCATCAGGTCTTATACTATCCGCTGTAGTTTGTGGATGGCCCGGTCCGAGTGGTCTTTCTCATAGAACACCCACTCGTCGTCCCACTTTCTCGCGACACGAATGCATTGAGGGGCCACCTATTCTTCTTTTGGGTAGATGATTTCTTCAATCTCTGCCTCCTCAGATGTAGTGGCCTCAAATGCTGGAGCCTCCGTGGCAGGGTTCCAGTGCCGCTGTCTTCAACCACCACAATGTCCATTGTATCGCCTGAGGTGGCACTGGGCTCTTTGGCAGTGGGCATGGGCTCCTCACGCTGTTGCTCTGGGCTATGCTAGTCAGCAGTCTCGCTGGGCCCTGCTCTCTCCTCAGCAGCACAGGTGCTCTCCCCAGCTGATGGCGGTTGGTTGCCTGCAGGGTGCTCCACATCTTTTGTGGACTTTGGCCTACACCAGCCTAATAAGCTACTGCATTCGGATATTACAAAGGGGGTTATAAAATTACTTACAGTTCTAAGCATCTGAATGTGGCCCTGAATAGCCGATCGCTCCAGCTTTCTGCTCCCTACAGTGCGGATCCTAGCCGTCTGGCTACCGCTCGCCCGCTCCCTCCCAGCTTGAACACCCTTAGGGACTTTTGAGCCAGCATGCCCATGCTCGGTATGGCCACCTGGGCTAGTGTCACTGCTTGTGGTGGTGTGGGTGCCCATGCTGGTGTCGTTGCTTAAGGCGGTGTGGGCGCCCTTGGAGGCGTCCCTACTCGGGGCGGTGTGGGTGCTCTAGGCGGTGTCGGCATGCGGAGCGCCCCTAGTGCCCTTTGCTGGCGTGGCAGTGGAATTTTCTCCTCATCTTCTTCATCGTCGGTCAAGCCAGTCATGACTCTACATCGTTTTCGGCTGCTATCTTCATCGTCGATAATCAATGGAACCCCCGTGCCTAGGGGGTCTGCGAACTTCCTCTTCTGGGAAGGCCCCTCTGGTGCGTGGCACTTCCTAGCTGCTTTCCTTGTCATTCGAGGCTCCCGCACATCTACGCCGGCTGGCCAATCATTGGCGGGCATGTCAGAGATGTACACTGACGCTCGGTCCTAGCCACGGATCTTGTAGACATCAGACCAAGAGTTACGGTTGTGGACCAGTAACTATTAATGTCAAGTTGACACTGTGGGCGATTTTAGACATACCTGAGGTGGCGGCGCTGTCAACTTGTATGCCTTCATCGTGCTCGGTAGCTGGTGGTATCCTGTCAGGTTGAATTGCTACGCCAACCACCAGTTCACCTCCTCGCGCGAGAGGTTCCTTGCAGACTCCCTGGTGGGGTCACCTGACCCTGAGTACTCATAGAATGGGTGCACCCACTTCTTGCACGATTGCACCTGCCTGTAGATGAAGTTCAGGGCTATTGTTAGCCCATCAAGCTAGCTCCTATTGAACATCCCGAGCAGCTCTTCCACCTATACCATTTTAGCCCTGGTCGGCCTTGCCGACCAGCTCTCTTGCTACTTGGGGATCTGCATGACATCACAGGCAATGAATGGCTTTTGCTCTTGCTATACATAGAACCACTTCTTGTACCAATCTTTCATGGATGAGCTGAGGGGTACATTGAGGTACTTGGCCTTCATTCCGTAATGAAGGTTCAGGTAAGATCCCCTAGCTACTTTGGATCCTCCTGTGCCTCCTTTCTTCTTCAGATAGAAAAAGTGCCTCCACAGATTGAAGTGGGGCTGCATACCGAGAAATGACTCGCAGAGGGTGATAAAAACCGACACAGAAAGAACAGAGTTTTGGTGGAGGTTGCAGATGCTAATCTTATAATAGTCACACAACTTGTAAAGGAAGGGATGGCACAGATTCTCAAATTCATGCCAGTAAAAATCCTCAAAAATAACTATTTCACCAGGACAGGGGTCTGGATAGCTCTCACCGTCTGACGTCCTCCATCCACCGATTGCGGCCTTAGCCATCGCTCTAGCGGTGACAAGCTTCGCCAGGGTGGCCTCCATGCTCATTGACTTGCTCCACTTCGCCGCCATTAGCTGCGCTCTTGCTCCATGGCTCCCTGTAAGGTCCTAGATGGCTAGAGGGGGTGAATAGTCTAAAAAAATATCCTACACGAACCACTATGCAAACTTCTTAGAATAACAAACGGCGTAAAGCGAGATTTGCTTAGCCTACGGTTGTGATGCAAGCCTCCTATCCACAAGTCTAGTAGATTATGATCTCTAGTTCACACAAGGGCTATGTCACTAATTTTACACTAGTGAGCAAGTTAACAACACTACTAGCAAAGCTACCACTAGAGCTACAAAAGATAATCTAGTAAATGTAAATGCAAGAGAGAGGATTGTGATTCTTATACCGACGGTGCAGTGAAGATGTTGCCAATCACCAAGATGATATGCAATCAATCATTATTGACAACAACACAATATGAAGACCAATCACCGGGAGACAAGAGACACAATATTTTTGTTCACTCGGTGTTCACTTGTGCACCGACAAGCTATGTCACCGGTTGTGTCGACCAACACTTAGATGATTTCTCGGTGTGACCCTCAAATCACTTGCCCCTCAAGGCATGCCCCGCAAGGCACCGCAAGACACCACTCTCAAGTGAGGTAACTCAATGACACGCGCAATGTATTAGAGTTGCTTTTGGCACTCCGCCAAGGAAAGCACAAGAACCTCTTACAATCAACCGAAGGTGGCCAAGAACAATCTCCTTCTCTTGCCAATGCCTCCAACAATCTCCAAGCCGGCTAGGAGCAGTACTCTCCAAGAGTAATAAGAAATCCACTAGCTAAACCACCCACAAGTGCTACTAGATGCCCTCAAGCTATGCAATACACTCTGGGATCACTCAATCTCACTTTTGATTTGCAATCAAGCAAGAGAGATGAGTGGGAGGGAGAAGCTTTAGCTCAAAGGATGCACAAGAGTGTTAGAAATGTCAAGAGTTCCTCCCCAAGGCCCGGCCAACAAGTATTTGTAGCCCCCATCCTCGAAACTAGTCGTTAGCTTCTCCACACAATAGAAACGGGGACAACAGATGCGTGTGTCGACCACCCGACAGACGCTCACCCTGGCATCTGACGCCTCCTCATGCGACAGACGCGTCTGTCGCTCACCCGACAGACGCGCTGCCTAGCGTCTGTCGCACGTACGTGTGCCACGTGTCCTGCGCAGTTAAGCTTCAAGGTCGATTTCATTCCATCGGACGCGTCTGTCGGTCGACAGACGCACTCCAGTAAGGTCAGAAACTTCATTATGCTGACGGACGCGTCTGGTGGTAGACCGACTGACGCGTCTGACGCTCGCTCAATTCAGCGCCGAAATTGTCCACGCGACAGACGCAGGAACAGTAACTTTGCCAACGTCTATCGTGGCCTTGTCACCATGTTTGACGGCTCGCGCAGAAACCCTCAGCTAGGGTTTAGCATCAGACGCTACGTGCCCACGTCTGTTGCTTGCGGCGCCAGCGTCTGTTGCTCAAAACTCAGCAAATTTTTGTCATTTTCTCGTTCCGCTTGATTCGCCCTTTCACATATGAGCTAGACTAAGTATGTGTAACAGTTTAGCACAAGATTTAGCTCGTGAAACAACATGTGACAATGCCTCGCAAGCTCGGTGGGAGGGAGAGAGGACCCCAACCCCCTCTCTACCCCTCAAACTCCATCGCCTTCGCAAATGTGCCAACACCAACAAGTGATCACCACCTTGTGCACGTGTGTTAGCATTTTCATAAACATTTTCAAAGGTTTTCCAGTTAGCTCACTAGGCCCTACATGCAATGCACTTCATGAATTCACCTAGTGGCACCCGTGCGTCGAGTAACCGATAAGACTTCCCCTCTTAATAGTTCGACTATCGATCCTAAACCACTCACACCCTCTATGGTGTCTTGAGTGCAAAACAAAATGGCCCTATGGTTATACCTTTGCCTTGAGCCCATTTTGTTTCTCTAAATGATATGATCCACTTCATATCATCACATGACCGTCTCGATCCATCGACCTTGACTTCACTTGCTCTTCGCCGTTGCATTGGTCTGTCAGCGCCAAGTCTTGCTCAAGCTTCACCATCGCATGGTCCTTTGCTTCGAAGCCTTGACTTGCCCTTCACCTTCACAACCGGTCCATCAAGCCAAGCCTCATCTTGGTCTTCACCATCTTGGTCACATGAGTCAATGTCATGTCTCATATTCAATGACCACCTTTATCTAGATCATCCACTTAGATACAAAGGTTAGTCCTTGGTTTCATCAATTAGCCAAAACCATACTAGGGACATTCACTCCCGCGTGCCATCCTCCTTTCCTTCTTCAGTCGCAGAATGCGGTTGTGGTGTGAGGGGTGGTGCTGGAGCGGATGGATCTGGTGGCGATTGGATCTAGGGTCTGGCTTGCGAACATGGCGGCAATGGAACTAGCGGAGAAGGTGGAGTGAACTGTGCAGAAGATGAACTGATGTGAAATGGATGTAGTGGGAGAAGTGAGGTGCCACCATGCGGGTATTTATAAGAGTGGAATGACTCTTTGACTTCCAGGGTTTTTGGGTAACCGCACCCGATGTGCCATTTCTGCTCCCTCAATTATTATCTACAAGTGGGCCATGCATGGGCCTTGACTGTGGTACAAAACCGAGAGTGGGCCTGTTTTGCTACATACGATCCAATACTAGCGTGCTAGTTCATGTTATGGTACCACAACTGAGCTGGGGACTACGTCTGCAGCTGAGCTACGGAATGGGCCTGCAACTGAGTTGTGGGTCGCCTCACAGCGAAGCTAGGGGCTGCCCTATGGTAGAGCCATAGGATGTTTTTTAGGGCCCGCAATAGAGTTGGGGGATGTCTCGCAGCAGAGCTAAGAGTTGCCACCTGGCGGAGCCATGGGTTTTTATCCGCGACAGAGCTATGGATTGGGTCCACAGCAGAGTCAGGGACCAGCCCCATAGTAGAGCTAGGGAATGTGCTGTAACGGAGCCACGGTGCATAGTTCTCAGCTAAGTTGGGAACATGTTTTTTAGACCCTAGTACCACGTGATCCAGTCACCTGCTGTTAGGCTCGGGGACTAAGTGGGCACACTTCACCTCATGGTGAATGTGCTTGTTTGGCTTTGTATTGTTTTTGTTTTAGACCCTGGCACCATTTGATCCAGTCACCTGCTGTTAGGCTCGAGGACTAAGTCGGCACACTTCACCTTGTGGTGAATGTGCTTAAGTTTTTTGGCAAACATGATTTGCTACATAGTGCCAGAGGCGCGACCCCTACCATCACACGACTAGATCTTGAGGATCATATCTCTTTGACATTATGGCAGAGCTAATGGTGCCACGCTTCATTAACTTTCCACAATGAAACTTAAGTGGGCACACTTCATCAGGGATGAACTATCTTTTATTTTTCTTAGAGCACCATGCATTTTTTTGACAAGGTGTTCTTTTCGACTAGTGTGGTGGTCGGCTATCAGATGAACTGGTCAAAAGGATGGAGATAGTCCTTGGTAGACCGTCCTTCTAGTCAAGGGCTTCAGGGCTTCAAGCCTCACTGGTCGGAGAAGGACAAGACGGCGTGTCGTTTTAAAATACATGGTGCTCAGGGACTAGCTATGGGGGCATAGACCCATATACCCTCATGGCCCCACATGGGCCATGCCAAATGAGGTGGCCCAATTTGCTAGAAAGGGCCACGCGGATCTCTGAATTGCTCGGCGAACCATACGGAACAAGTAGAGACTACTTGACGGTCAAGGAAACCTAGTCGGTTAAGATAGATATTGTGTCCTCCATGAATACAGGAGTTTTAATCGGCTGGGATTAGATTCCTTAGATCTGTAACCTTGCCCCTGTACTATATAAGGTGGGTAAGGACCCCCCTCAAAGCATATCTCATCACGCATCAATACAATCCACAAAGACGAAGGACATAGGGTATTACGCGTTTTGCGGCCTGAATCTGGATAAATCATGTGTTCCTCTTGTGTAACCATCTAGTTCATTGTCTTGCGCATGTCCACCGATAATCTACTGCCATGGGCATACCCCTCGGTAGACTGCCGACCATATCCCATTGATAGTGCCCAAGAACGATGCCTTCATGGACCATAAAGTGGCATTTTCCCAATTAAGTACTAGGTCCTTCTCTTGGCATCTCTGCAAGACTTTGTCTAAATTCTCCAGACAGTGGCCAAAGGTTTTTTCCATAGACCAAAAAATTGTCATGAAAGCCTCCATGATTTCTTCTATTTTGTCTGAGAAAATAGACATCATGCACCGTTGGAATGACGTGGGTGCATTACACAACCTGAACGACATTCTATGATATGTGTATGTTCCATACGGGCATGTAAATGTTGTCTTACTCTGATCATCAAGGTGGATGGGAATCTGATGATATCCTAAATACCCATTGAGAAAATAGAAGAAAGAATGCTTCACCACCGCTCCAACATTTCATCAATGAAAGGTAGTATGAAGTGGTCTTTCTTTGTTGCCATGTTGAGTTTCCGGTAATCAATATACATTCTCCACCCCATGATGGTACGTTGTGGAATTAACTTATTTTTATTATTTTTAATGACAGTCATTCCTACTTTCTTTGGAACCACTTGGACGGAACTAACTCAGTCACTATATGGTATGGGATAAATAATCTCAGTCACTATGTGACATGGGTTCAATCAAAATTTTATCATAATATCTTTGTGAAAGGGTTGTCACCAATTACCAACAAGGGGGAGATTGAAAGCTCTATGTTTGGTGTTGGTAAGTAGTGACAATGCCTAAGTACTAATCCTATGCCTAAGTTGTATGTAGCATATGAGGATTAGTATATTCCAAGGTTGGTGGCAAGATGGACATGGTGATCATGATGGCCACACTTGGATTTGGATGCAACCCTACGTGAGCAAGGCAAATGTATATGCTTAAGGGTTGTGTTTTAGTAACCAAGACACCTAGTGGGTGTGGTTACATTATAGGATAGATAGCCGTACTATAAAGAGGGGAATGACGCGGCTATTGAACTCCTAAGTGCCTCTAGGTGTGCATTTCATGTCATATGCATTTGGATAGAACTAATAACGCCTCGAAAAATGATTGTGAAAATGCTAACACACATGCACATGGTGATGATCACTTGGTGATGTTAGCACGTTTGCGAAGGCGGTGGAGTTTGAGCGGTAGACAGGGTTTGGGGTCCTCTCTCCCTCCCACCGAGCTTGTGAGGTGGGATTCAGGCGTTTTCGAGGAATTGAAACACCTATTTTCCACTACGACGGAAGTCAGAAATCGAGCGGAAGAGAACGAAGGTCACTATGGTGACCGGACGCTGGACCGAACGCGGTCTCTGTTTGACCGGATGCGTCCGGTCAGCGTTCAGCGTCTACGCGAGTTTTAGTTTGTTGATCGGACGCGTGGTGCGTTCGGTCACTGTCGACTGGACGCGTCCAGTCGATCAGGGAGCTTACTGGACTCCAACCGGACGTGGGCACTGTGGCGTCCGGTCAGTTCTCCAGCGCGTCCGGTCGCTGTTTCGTTGTGCGCTACTCTGGCTTGACCAGCGCATCCGGTCCGGTATGGGACCAGCGCGTTCGGTCGAGCCCAGCGCGTCCGGTCCGCGTGACCAGCGCGTCCGGTCGGTGGTTCGCGAAAGTAGCCGTTGTATGATCGGCGTGTCCGGTCAGTTGGACCAGCGCGTCCGGTCAGCGCTTGAAGAGGGACACAACGGGGACTAGCGTGCCGGCAAGCACGTGAACCTCAGGATAAATCTTTGTGTCATCATTCTTATTGTGATTGATCGATCCCGGTGGTTGTGTATTGTGGAATTCATCTCTTGACCATATTGTTTGGTTGGCTCAATACTTCGCCCCTCGGTGATACCCTTCTAACTCTCTCTTGTATTAATTTCTTAGTTACTTTGCTAGAGTAGCTCTTTTTGTGTAGCTTGCTAGTTGTAGTCTCCTTCTTGGTTTGACTTGTGCGGTTGAGTGCAAATATACTAGAATTGTGAATTGGATAGGTGGCTTGCAAACACCCCGTAGGCTAAGCAAAACACGCATCTCGCTTTTTGTTATATTGATAAACTTGTTTAGCTTGTCTTTGTGGAAATTTTTAAAAGGATATTCACCCCCCCTCTAGCCATCAAGACCTTTCAAGTGGTATCAGAGCCGTGGTCACCGTTTGTAAGGCTTAACAACCTCGGTGTAAGATGGCTCAAGTTGTGTTCAACCATGTCGGGGGCAAGCCTCCATTTTTTGATGGTGTCTCATCTTTCGATCATTGGAAAAGAAAGATGAAGCAATATCTTGGCTCTATCAATGAGAAGGTTTGGGAGGTGACACATCATGATTATGCTATCATTGATCCCGACAACCTCACCAACAATGACCACATCAACAACCAATGCAACACTATGGCTCTCAACACTCTCTACAATGGGATTGATGCAAAGGTCTTTGAGCAAATCAAGGATCTTGAGATGGCAAGTGAAGTGTGGACAAGATTAGAGGAAACATATGAGGGCACTTCAACGGTAAAGAGTGCCAAGCTCTATATGCTCAAGGACAAGTTTGCAAGCTTCAAGATGAAGGATGATGAGTCCATACCGGAGATGTTCTATAGGCTTCAAGTCATAGTCAACGATCTCAAGAGCCTAGGAGAGGATGTCAAGGACAAGGATTTCTCACACAAGTTCTTGATGAACTTACCTAAGAAGTTTGCTATCTTGAGGAAGATGATCCAAAGAGAGGGTTTGGACAAGGTGACTCCAAACCAAGTGCTTGGGGATGTCATGACCGATGCTCAATATGATGATGATGAAGATGAAAATGAGAAGGAGACCAAGTTCAAGCAAGAGAAGCCCATTGCATTCAAGGCTTCATCTTCTAAGGGCAAGAGCAAGGTGGAGAGCGATGATGATGATCCATTCGATGATGAGACCATGGCCCTCCTAGTGCACAAGATGGGGAGGTTCATGAAGAAGAAAGGATATGGTGCAAGAAAGATAAGGGACTTCATGAAGGCAAAGGAGGTGCTTTGCTACAATTGCAATAGCCCCGATCATGTAGTGGCAAAGTGTCCCTATGAAGACAAAAGATATCATGATGGGGAGTTGAAGTTGAAGAAGAACAAGAAGGAGAAGAAGGAGAAGAAAGAAAAGAAGAGATTCACTATCAACAAGAAGAAGGGTGATGGCTATGTGGTCACTTGGGATAGTGATAACTCTAATAGTGATGATGATAGCTCTAGTGATGATGAGAGGACCACTCGGCGAGCCATTGCAAGCATCGCCCTCTCCAACAAGCCATCCATCTTCGACACTACATCGACATGCCTTATGGCCAAGCCTACCAAGGTAAAATATGATGATAGTGATGATGATTCTTGTGCTAGTGATGGTTGTAGGAGTGATGATGAGGAGGATGTGAACTACTCCATGGATGATCTATTGGGCATAATAGATCAAATGAGCAAGGGCTACAAGAGGACAACCAAGAAGTGCAAATTCTTAGAGCAAGAGCTCATTGCCAAGAGCAATGAAAATGATGCCTTGATGGAAGAGCTTGGTGCTCTCAAAAAGAGTAAGGAGTGCGAAGGAATTGAACAAGAGCTTAAAGCTCTTAGAAAATCCTTTGATGAGCTAGAGGCCTCTCGTGAGTGTCTAAAGGAAGACCACGAGGACCTTGAAGTTGCTCACACTAGGCTTAAGGAAGCCCACTCCTCTCTACTTGAGCTCATCAAGGAGAAGGACCTCAAGTTGGAGAAGCTCATGAAGGAAGGTAAGGAGGAGCAAGTGATTGTCACTTGTGATATTGGATTAACATGTGATATTATTGATGATTCTTTATTTGTTGGTCTTACTAATGCTTCATGTAGCTCATCATCATCCACCACAACCAACTCTACCTCTACTACTAGTGATTCATCACTTGTGGTTGAGAATGAGACTCTCAAGAGAGAGGTGGATGATCTCACCCACGCATTAGGCAATGCCTATGGTGGGGATGCCCGCTTGCTAAAATGCTTGGGTAGCCAAAGGTTCTCTCTTAATAAAGAGGGTTTGGGCTATACTCCCAAGAAGGGCAAGGCGGCCTTTGCTACTCCAAAGTCTTGCTTTGTGAAAAGCAATGGTCGTTATTGCAATAGATGCAAGCAAGTTGGGCATCTAGAGATTAATTGTAATAAAATGAACAAGAACAACAACAAGTTTCATGCTAAAATGGATTACATTCCTTTTGATTCTTGTTATGTGCTTACCAAGGGAGAGAAAGGTGTGCATGCTAGGCTTGTTGGTACACCAATTGTGGGTCCAAAGAAGAAGGCCATTTGGGTACCAAAGAGCTTAGTTACTAATCTCCAAGGACCCAAGCAAGTATGGGTACCTAAAAGACATTAAATTGTTTTGTAGGTAAATTACAAGGCCGGAGGAAGGCATTGGGTGCTTGATAGTGGGTGCTCTCAACATATGACCGGTGATTCAAGAATGTTCAACTCTCTCAAATCAAATGATAGTGGCATTGATAGCATCACATTTGGTGACAATAGCAAGGGTGATGTAAAGGCTCTTGGAAGGATTGCAATCTCAAATGATCATAGCATTTCCAATGTGCTTTTAGTTGAAAAGTTGAACTTCAATCTTCTCTTGGTTGCTCAATTGTGTGATCTAGGTTTCAAGTGCATATTTGGTGTTGATGATGTGGAGATAGTTAGTGTTGATGGCTCCAATTTGATCTTCAAGGGCTTTAGATATGAGAATCAATACTTGGTTGATTTCAATGCTAGTGACACTCAACTCTCAACATGCTTACTCACCAAATCAAGTATGGGTTGGTTATGGCAGAGAAGACTTGGTCATGTTGGCATGAAGCAATTGAACAAATTAGTGAAGCATGACTTAGTTAGAGGCTTGAAGGATGTTACATTTGAGAAGGATAAGCTATGTAGTGCATGTCAAGCTGGAAAGCAAGTGGGCAACACTCATCCGTTGAAGAGCATTATGAGTACTTCCAAGGCATTTGAGTTGTTGCACATGGATCTATTTGGGCCAACTACATACACAAGCATTGGTGGCAACAAGTATGGCTTTGTGATTGTGGATGATTTTACTAGATACACATGGGTATTCTTTCTTGTGGACAAGAGTGATGTATTTGACATATTCAAGAAGTTCATCAAGAGAGTGCAAAATGAGTTTGAGACCACAATCAAGAAAGTGAAAAGTGACAATGGAAGTGAGTTTAGAAATACAAGAATTGATGAGCTATGTGATGAGCTTGGAATCAAACATCAATTTTTGGCCAAGTATACACCTCAATCAAATGGTCTAGTTGAGAGGAAGAATAGAAACTTAATTGTTATGGCAAGATCAATGTTGAATGAGTATAATGTGAGTCATTCATTTTGGGCCGAAGCAATCAACACGGCTTGCTTCTATAGCAACCGCCTCTATTGCCACAAGTTTCTAGAGAAGACACCATATGAGATCTTAAATGGAAGAAAGCCCAATATTGCATACTTTCGGGTATTTGGTTGCAAATGCTATATCTTGAGGAAGGGCACTAGATTAAGCAAGTTTGAGAAGAAATGTGATGAAGGATTCTTACTTGGTTACTCCACTACTAGCAAAGCTTATAGAGTTTGGAATTTGGCTAGTGGTTTACTTGAGGAAGTTCATGATGTTGAGTTTGTTGAAACAAATGGCTCTCAAGATGAGGAAAATAACTTGGATGATGTGAGAGGAACTCAATTGACTAATGCTATGAAACAAATGGATATTGGTGATTTTAGGCCAAAGCAAGTGATTGATGTGGATGACGACAAAGATCAAGTGCTCCAAAGTCCAATTACATAAGCTAGTGGGTCTCTAATGCAAAATCAAGCTAGTACATCATCTCAAGTGCAACAAGATCAACAAGTGGCTAGTTCATCATCTCCAACTCATGATCAACATCAACATCCAAGCAATCAAGTCCAAGTGCTTCAACCAACTAACATTGCAAGAGACCATCCATTGGATTCCATCATTGGTGACATACAAAGGGGAGTTCAAACTAGATCAAGATTGGCATCATTTTGTGCTCACTCTTCTTTTGTATCAATAGAAGAACCCAAGGATATTGATAAAGCATTGAGAGATCCGAATTGGGTAAATGCAATGCATGAAGAGCTCAACAACTTCAAGAGAAATGAAGTATGGGAACTAGTTGAGGGGCCTAAGGATCACAATGTCATTGGAACAAGATGGGTCTTTCACAACAAGCAAGATCAAGATGGAATAGTAGTAAGAAACAAAGCAAGACTAGTGGCTCAAGGTTACACACAAATAGAGGGTCTTGACTTTGGTGAAACTTATGCCCTGGTTGCAAGATTGGAAGCAATTAGGATCTTACTTGCCTATGCTTGTGCTCACAATATCAAGCTATATCAAATGGATGTAAAGAGTGCATTTCTCAATGGGTACATTCAAGAAGAGGTGTATGTGGAGCAACCTCCCAGTTTTGAAGATGACAAGAAACCTAACCATGTATATAAGTTAAGGAAAGCTTTGTATGGATTGAAGCAAGCACCTAGAGCATGGTATGAAAGATTGAGGGACTTCTTGCTATCCAAAGGATTTGTCATGGGCAAAGTTGATACAACACTATTCACCAAGAAGATTGGGAAAGACTTGTTTGTGTTGCAAATATATGTTGATGATATCATATTTGGTTCAACCAACAAAGATTTTTGTGATGAGTTTGGAAAGATAATGGCAAATGAATTTGAAATGTCAATGATTGGTGAACTTAGCTTCTTCCTTGAACTTCAAATCAAGCAAATGAAAGAAGGTACATTTGTGAGCCAAACCAAGTACATCAAAGATATGCTCAAGAAGTTTGGCATGGAAGATTCAAAGGGCATTACAACTCCAATGAGCACTAGTGGAAGCTTGGATAGTGACAAGAGTGGCAACATGGTGGATCAAAAGCTTTATAGATCGATGATTGGTAGCCTACTCTATGTGACGGCATCAAGACCCGATGTGATGTTTAGTGTATGCATGTGTGCAAGATTTCAAGCCTCACCAAGAGAAAGTCATTTGAAGGCAACAAAAAGAATATTGAGGTATTTGAAGCATACAGAAGATGTTGGATTATGGTATCCCAAAGGTGCAAGCTTTGAGCTAGTTGGATATTCGGATTCCGACTATGCCGGTGACAAAGTGGAGAGAAAAAGCACTTCTGGGACTTGTCAATTATGGGAAGATCACTTGTCTCATGGTCATCCAAGAAGCAAAATAGTGTTGCACTATCTACTGCCGAAGCCGAATACATTGCCGCGGGTAGTTATTGTGCACAAATCTTGTGGATGAAGGCAACATTGAAGGATTTTGGAATCAATTTCAAGAATGTGCCATTGCTATGTGACAATGAAAGTGCCGTGAAGCTAACCAACAATCCGGTTCAACATCAAAGAACAAAGCATATTGATGTTCGCCATCACTTCATTAGAGATCATCAACAAAAGGGTGACATTACAATTGAGAATGTGGGCACTGAAGATCAATTAGCCGATCTATTCACCAAGCCACTTGATGAGAAGAGATTTCACAAGCTAAAGAATGAGTTGAACATACTTGACTTCTCCAACATGAGTTGATGCACCCCAATGTTATGACATGCCTCTCCTTCGAGCCCTAAGGTAAAATTGGTTGACATGTCATACATTCTATGCTAAGGACTTGTTTAGTGCATCTAGTCATAATTTACATGTTCTAGGATCATTCATGAAAATCAAATGATTTTGAAGTTTATATGGTGCCACTATTGTTTCCATGTCCTGTATGATCTAGTGGTAGCATATAACTTGTCTAAGTAGCTTGTGATCCTAAGTGTTTAATCTAGAAAACTTGTCTAAATATTTGCTTCAACATGGTGCATGATAACCCTTCTAGTGAGGTGTGAAGAAGCTTGCCCTTGGATCAAACCGAAGCATTTTATTTATGCAAGCAATCTAGGTTGAATCACAAACTTGATCCTCACCCCATAATTCAACATGATAATCTATCTAAAATTGGTCCCTTGTGGTCATTGGTGCCAAAGGGGGAGAAAATGTTGTTCACAAAGATAGATTCTAAAGAAGGAGAAAACCCTAAAGGGAAAATTGATAAAAGAAGGGGATCAACTAACAACTAAAACTTTGAGCACACAAGTAGGGGAGCAAGCTCTTAAACATGAATGTTGCATTTCCATGTGCACTTCATATGTATGATGCATAGTTATGCATTTCTTTTTCTCTGATACATTGCTTGTGTGGTGACTTGCTAGTATAATTTGAATGATGTATTGAGGTACTAGCATGAATAGGAAGTAGTTAGATTTTTCTTGCTTTATGTTTTTCAAAGTGGTACTAGAGCCTTGCTTATAATGTTGATCTCACGAGGTTTCTAGTTATGTTTGTGCTTTTCCAAGTGGTATCCAACTACACAAGGTGCTAAGATGGTGTTTATCGCTACTCCGATGGTATCACGCTTCAAAGGTCTATAATCTAAAACACTTAGCACCTATTGGTAGTCAATGCTCCTAATCTTTCCTATCTAACATGTATGCTTCCGATATCCAAACATATAGCATACATGTAGGGGGAGCCATTGCTATCAATTTGAATTCATGATCACATGTCCATAATTCTTACACATGGTAATATACTTGGACAATGTGACATGGGTTCAATCAAAATTTTATCATAATATCTTTGTGAAAGGGTTGTCACCAATTACCAACAAGGGGGAGATTGAAAGCTCTATGTTTGGTGTTGGTAATTAGTGACAATGCCTAAGTACTAATCCTATGCCTAAGTTGTATGTAGCATATGAGGATTAGTATATTCCAAGGTTGGTGGCAAGATGGACATGGTGATCATGATGGCCACACTTGGATTTGGATGCAACCCTACGTGGGCAAGGCAAAGGTATATGCTTAAGGGTTGTGTTTTAGTAACCAAGACACCTAGTGGGTGTGGTTACATTATAGGATAGATAGTCGTACTATAAAGAGGGGAATGACGCGGCTATTGAACTCCTAAGTGCCTCTAGGTGTGCATTTCATGTCATATGCATTTGGATAGATCTAATAATGCCTCAAAAAATGATTGTGAAAATGCTAACACACATGCACATGGTGATGATCACTTGGTGATGTTAGCACGTTTGCGAAGGCGGTGGAGTTTTCGAGGAATTGAAACGCCTATTTTCCACTACGCCGGAAGTCAGAAATCGAGCGGAAGCGAACGGAGGTCACTGTGGTGACCGGACGCTGGACCGGACGCGGTCTCTGTTTGACCAGACACGTCCGGTCAGCGTTCAACGTCTGCGCGAGTTTCAGTTTGTTGATCGGATGCGAGGTGCGTCCGGTCACTATCGACCGGACGCGTCCGGTCGATCAGGGAGCTTACTGGACTCCAACCGGATGCGGGCACTGTGGCATCCGGTTAGTTCTCCAGCGCGTCCGGTCGCTGTTTCGTTGTGCGCTGCTCTGGCTTGACCAGCGCGTCCGGTCCAGTACGGGACCAGCACGTCCGGTCGAGCCCAGCGCGTCCGGTCCGTGCGACCAGCGCGTCCAGTCGGTGGTTCGTGAAAGTAGCCGTTGTATGATTGGTGCGTCCGGTCAGTTGGACCAGCGCGTCCAGTCAGCGCGACTTCGGCTATTTCAAGTTCCTAACGGCTATATTCGAAGGGGTACATCTATAAATACTCGTTGGATGGCTCAAGGCTCTCTCTCTTGGACATTTTGACATACTTGTGAGCACTTTGAGCTAAGCAACTCCCCTCCACTCATCTCTCTTGCTTGTTTGCATATTCGAAGTGAGATTGAGTGATCCAAGTGCATTTGCACTATGAGATTGCATCTAGTTGGCACTTGGTGGTTGATTTGCTGCGGGATTCTTGTTTCTCTTGGTGGTTGCCACCACCTAGATGGCTTGGAGCAGCTTGGAGGCGTTGGCAAGAGTTGGTGATTGTTCTTGGCCACCTCCGGTGATTGTGAGGGGTTTGTGCCTACCTCGGCGAAGCACCAAAGGCAACATTAGTAAATTGCTCGTGTCATTGCAACCTTTTGCCATTTGGTAGGTTCTTGTGGCACCTTTTGAGAGGCTCGGTGTGTGACCGATTAGCCACCGAACCACGTGGTGAAGAGGGACACAATGGGGACTAGCGTGCCGGCAAGCACGTAAACCTCGGGATAAATCTTTGTGTCATCATTCTTATTGTGATTGATCGATCCCGGTGGTTGTGTATTGTGGAATTCATCTCTTGATCATATTGTTTGGTTGGCTCAATACTTCGCCCCTCGGTGATACCCTTCTAACTCTCTCTTCTATTAATTTCTTAGTTACTTTGCTAGAGTAGCTCTTTTTGTGTAGTTTGCTAGTTGTAGTCTCCTTCTCGGTTTGACTTGTGCGGTTGAGTGCAAATATACTAGAATTGTGAATTGGATAGGTGGCTTGCAAACACCCCGTAGGCTAAGCAAAACACGCATCTCGCTATTTGTTATATTGATAAACTTGTTTAGCTTGTCTTTGTAGAAATTTTTAAAAGGCTATTCACCCCCCCTCTAGCCATCAAGACCTTTCAACCGGCGACCATGGCGGCGACGGAGGGAATCCGGTGTTTCACCGGCCATCCCTATGCATCGCAAGTTCCCCAAAAGAGCACTTTGGCTTCCTCGTGCCACAGCAGAGAGGTCTAGGTAGAAGTTGGAGCAAGGGAGAGGCTAAACGGGCCTGGTCACGTGCAAGCCGACGTGGCGGCGGTGGAAACCTAGTGAGCTCACCGGTGTTCATCACGAATGGTACTATCACCGGTGATGACATCAAACAGGAGGGAGAACCTAAACCTAGGATGCTCCGGACACCAGAGAGATGAAGAAAGAACACGAGCGCGGAGCTATTGAGCTTGATTTCATGGCGGGTATGGTAGAGCGCAGCCAAGGCTTGAGCACATTCTGGCCTATCCATGGCGATAGCATCTAAAAGGTTAGGGCCTACACCATCAATGGCCTACAAGGAACTCGGAACAAAACAAGGAAGAGACAAAGGAGTTTCGGTGGAGGCCGACCACGTCGAGCTTCAAGCTTCAACGGAACTCTCAAATGGCGACATCAACGGAACTCAAGGCACGGCCTTGTCATGCACGGAGAGGTCCAAACCAAAGGCGCACAAGCTAGCAGGGGTAGAGGCGGAACTATGGGTGGGTTTTTGTGGTTGGCGGTGCGGTGGCGCTCGCGCACGAGCTCACCGGAGCTCACGGTGACAATGGTGCAGAGTTTTTCCGCTTCGGTGGAGACAGCAGATAGGGAAAGGAATGGTGAGCGAGAGCGAGGGGTGAGGTGTCGGCTCGGCCTTCACATTTCTGCATGCGCTCACGACATGGAGGCACCGGCAGAGCGTGAACACCACGTGGTGGCTCAGCTCTGAGCTGGCCGCCACGGCAACGCCTACTGTCTGGACCCACGCCCGATCAGAGCGACTGACAGGCCAAGTTTGGAGCTCAAGATCTCGCAAACGAGTTCGAACTGGGCCAAAGTGTTAATGACAAAACTATAGTTCTAAGTGAGATCTCCAAGTTTGTCAATAGGATCATGAGCTAACTCAGCTTGGTTAGTGAGATACAGCTCCCCAAAGTAGGTCACACAGAAACTAAAACTGAGTTTCAATTAAATCTCGACTGAACCCAATTTCTCCCCACTCTATATTTCCTAAACCAGTGAGAATTAGGTGATGGTGCTATTGACAATCTTGTAGATCTAAGTGAGTGCTACAAAAGTGTCAATATGGGTTAGAGCTGGTTCGGCACGGTTTGAGAGTTACAATGCTCCAAAGGTGGGCACATGAAACTGTAAATGTCACATTCCAGACTTAGAAATAATTCTAAGTGTTGGGCAGCTCTCTAACTGACTTGTGGGCCCTATTTGAGAAGGTTCTAAGCATTTTCATGAGATGGCCCAACCTTTAAACAACATTTGGTAACACTTTTGAAACTAGGAAGCAAAAGAGGTTTGTGGGTCAAACTAGGTCAACTATGAGTTAGAGGCTTAATTGGATGAAATGGTCAGCATGAACATTGATCCATTAGGTGTCCTAAGCAAAATTAAGCTACCAGAGATCATGTTAGAGCATCACAAGTGTCATGTACACAAAAACCCTATTGAAACATTGTGTTGCAAGTATGTGTTGCCTAGTTTAACTAAGCATGTTACACGTGTTGCATGATCATGTTTCAAGATGCTGTGTCACCTCATCAAGAACAGCCGATCCACGCGCCATGATGTAGAAATTCAATGCCGGCAGTAGTATGACATCGAGCAAGTATCCCCCAACATCGCCTGAGCACCACCCGTCACCAACACTTCTGGACTTCACCCTTTCATGGCAAGATTCTGAGCCATCCGGTGGCCTATGAGCTTCAAGATCTTTAGGGTGGACACATACAATGGCTAGGCTAACCTCGAGCAATGGCAGATGCTGTACAAGATCGTCGTGCGCACTGTGAATGGAAGCAAAAGATGATGGCAAATTATTTGCTTGTCATATTCAATCAATCTATGAACAACTGACTCCTTAGCCTGAGGGCAGACTCCATTGAATCTTGGGATGATCTCAAGAGGGTCTTCGTCGTGAACTACATGACCACATGTTAGCAACTAGGCACTAAGTATGACCTAGAGAAGCTTCATCAGACCTCTGGGGAGCCTCTGCGTAGCTTCATCAGGTGCTTCTTAGAGACAAGGAACTCCATCCCCAACATTAGTGACAGGGAGGCCATCTCTGCATTCACCAAAGGGCTCCTCTACCACAACTAGCTCCATGGAAAAGTTATATCACAAGAGGCCAACAACCATCGACAAGCTCCTGTAGATAGCAAACGCTTATGCTAATGCCAAAGAAGCTGATCGAGCCTCCCGCCCCAAGCGGCACAACCATCGTAACGACGACCATTGCAAAGAAAGGCGCCACGACGATCACGACCACTGCCACGACGAGCATGACCATCACTACGATGATCGTGAGCATCGGCATGATAATAGGCCAGAATGCTTGTGGCAGAACCACCTGAATAATATGGCCCACATGTGCCTATCATCGTCTCCCAGACTTCTGATAGTAGCACATGCAAGTCAGATCACTCTGATAGTTTGTCGGGTGTCCTTGGCAAACATCGAATCATCCACGTAATTCTTTCGAGCAGGATCCATTACAGAAACATTGCAGTATTACAACAGTTGCACAATTATACAATCGCTTACATCAGAGTAAATAGTGGAAGACTTATAACTATAAGTTTACAAATCATTCATTAAGTAATTACAAACTTAAGCTTTAGCCAATAAGGCAGTAGGGTAGCATGACAGGTACCACTAGAAACACACAAGAGAGATTCATCTTGCCCAAGGGTGCACAACAAACTCTTCTATTGCTGGCTCTCACCTGCAACAAGGGTTTAACAAACCCCTGAGTACAAACATACTCAACAAGATTTAACTAACGAAAAGGAAAGACTCCAAGGATATGTAGGCTAAAAGCGAATCAAGGTAAGTCTGTAGCAAGAATCAAGATAACTTTTGCAGAAAAACTTAACTATTAGTTGATCATTTTTTTGATGCAAACTATTAGTTGATCCTTACTTTCAGTATTATAGCTTAAGCTTTATAACCATAAGTATCATATAAGCACCTGATCTAAACCAATCACTTCATAAACCATCCCATCATGTGATCATAAGTATCCAGTTCAGTTATTAACTACGATGTAGATCCTTTTTTCTCTGAGAAGCATGGTGATTCGAATTGATTAGGCCCAGCTAGGCTTTCCTTACCACATGACAAATGTAGGTTGCAAGCCTACACTCATCAACCCTCACCTAGATCCTCCAAACAGGAATAGGTCCAGTGCTACCCGAGAGCACAGTACCCACTACACTGCATCGTTCGTGCATGACGGATTCACAGAAGTGTGTTGCACGGTACTCCCGCCATCTCTCCACTCCTAGTGCGCAGTTATTGTTTCCCATAATGGAATAGCTAAGATATTATGCTGACTGGAGTATGTGGCCAGTACTACAAAGTCTCAAACACAACAGGTCCACAACGGTACGATCCTCAATCGACACAGGCAGGGTCACTATATCAGGCCTCAAACCGTCACACAAGCCAAGATTTCACCTAAGCAAGGCTAAGCATATATCACTCCGATGTGGGTTTATTAAAAGCATGATCATTCTCATATATCAGGTTTATCAAAGTTTTAGTATAACTTATTCTTAACATCTAAGCAAGGCTAAGCATATAACTACTATCATATAAAACTGTGTAACATGGGATAAGTAATTCGTAGTCAAGGAAGATATGCAGCAACGGTATATCACTCAACTCCTATTTACTTAATGTAGCAGGCATAGACTTATGTGAATAACTTTTATAAAATACAAGGAGATGGGTTATGCTCCGGGGCTTGCCTGCGATGTCGGGGTTGTCAGGTACTTCAGAAAACCTGAAAGGATAACCAACTACACCGAATAGAATTCCACTCTGGATATGATCAACTATGGAATTCCACTCTCGAGCACTAAACGTAGATAAATATGCATGCTTTAGTATAATGAGGTGCTAAGCATGTTTATGAAGAACAACAAGATTGATTTAACTTGAGTACAACTTTCCTTCGCGATTAAGTTGACTTAATTAATTCACAAAGCAATATTAATTGTTATTATAAAAAGGTGATCAAGCGTACAATCAATAGGTAATTAACATGCCAAGGAACATGAGAGGTAAAAATGTTCCCTAGTCTACACTCAATCCAAAAGTGCACTCAAATTATGTTGTAATTACTTTATTAACTAAACATTAATTAATTAATTAATTAAGCATAGAATTAAGGATATAATTGAACATTATCAAAATAGTACCAAAATTTTTTATGAATGTTAGACTAAGCATGTAAAACACTCCTGCAAAGTTCCATGATTTTTGGTTAAATATTTTAGCCTATAAAAATCCTTGAAGTTGCATTTATTAATTAAAGAAGGTAATTTTTAATTATGTAAAATCTAATCATTTTCATCATTCCATAATTTTCCTAGATAGAACACAGTATGAAAAGCTCACACAAAAATTTTCATGATTTTATCATCTATAATTATTTTTCTATGAATAAATTAAGAAGTAGCACCTTTTAACATTTAGGAAAAATATAAAAATCTTTTTCTTAATCTTAGCCCACGGCACCCTTGAAAGCTCTATGTTTGGTGTTGGTAATTAATGACAATGCCTAAGTACTAATCCTATGCCTAAGTTGTATGTAGCGTATGAGGATTAGTACATTCCAAGGTTGGTGGCAAAATGGACATGGTGATCATGATGGCCACACTTGGATTTGGACGCAACCCTACGTGATCAAGGCAAAGGTATATTCTTAAGGGTTGTGTTTTAGTAACCAAGACACCTAGTGGGTGTGGTTACATTATAGGATAGATAGCCATACTATAAAGAGGGGAATGACGCGGCTATTGAACTCCTAAGTGCCTCTAGGTGTGTATTTCATAATCATATGCATTTGGATAGAACTAATAACGCCTCGAAAAATGATTGTGAAAATGCTAACACACTCGCACATGACGTGATCACTTGGTGGTGTTAGCACATTTGCGAAGGCGGTGGAGTTTGAGCGGTAGAGAGGGTTCAGGCATTTTCGAGGAGTTGAAAAACAACTATTTTCCACTACGCCGGAAGTCAGAAATCGAACGAAAGCGAACGGAGGTTACAGTGGTGACCGGACGCTGGACCGGACGCGGTCTCTGTTTGACCGAACGCATCCGATCAGCGTTCAGCATCTGCGCGTGTTTCAACTTTTGATCGGACGCGCAGAGCGTCCGGTCACAGTCGACCAAACGCGTCCGGTCGTTGAGGGAGCATACTGGACTCCAACCGGACGCTGGCACTGTGGCGTCCGGTCAGTTCTCCAACGCGTCCGGTCGCTGTTTCGTTGTGTGCTACTCAGGCTTGACCAGCGCGTCCGATCCGTCATGGGACCAGCGCGTCCGGTCATTGCGCACAGCGCGTCCGGTCGGTGGTTCGCGAAAGTAGCCGTTGTGCGATCGACGCGTCCGGTCAGTTTGACCAGCGCGTCCGGTCAGCGTGACTTCAGCTGTTTCAAGTGTGTAACGGATATATTCGAAGGGGTACATCTATAAATACTCATTGGCCGGCTCAAGGATCTCTCTCTTGGACATTTGACATACTTGTGAGCACTTTGAGCTAAGCAACTCTCCTCCCACTCATCTCTCTTGCTTCTTTGCATATTCAAAGTGAGATTGAGGTATCCAAGTGCATTTGCATTGTGAGATTGCATCTAGTTGGCACTTGGTGGTTGATTTGCTGCGGGATTCTTGTTTCTCTTGGTGGTTGCCGCCACCTAGACGGCTTGGAGCAGCTTGGAGGCGTTGGCAAGAGTTGGTGATTGTTCTTGGCCACCTCCGGTGATTGTGAGGGGTTTGTGCCTACCTCGGCGAAGCGCCAAAGGCAACTTTAGTGGATTGCTCGTGTCATTTGCAACCTTTTGCCATTTGGTAGGTTCTTGTGGCACCTTTTGAGAGGCTCGGTGTGAGACCGATTAGCCACCGAACGCCGTGGTGAAAAGGGACACAACGGGGACTAGCGTGCCGGCAAGCACATGAACCTCGGGATAAATCTTCGTGTCATCACTTTCATATTGTGTTTGATTGATCCTGGTGTTCGGTTGTCTTGGTATTCATTGTTGATCATATTGGTTGGCTCAATACTTCGCCCCTCGGTGAAACTCTCCTAACTCAACTCCGCTTTACTTTCTTAGTTATCTTTGCTAGCTAGTTAGCTTTGCTAGAGTAGCTCTTTGTGTAGCTTGCTAGTTGTAGTTGTAGTTACCTTCTCGGTTTGACTTTGCAGTTGAGTGCCAATATACTAGAATTGTGAATTGGATAGGTGGCTTGCAAACACCCCATAGGCTAAGCAAAACTCGCATCTCGCTATTTGTTGTATTGATAAACTTGTTTAGCTTGTCTTTGTAGAAAATTTTAAAATGGATAGTCACCCCCCTCTAGCCATCAAGACCTTTCAAGTGGTATCGGAGCCGTGGTCACCGCTTGCAAGGCTTAACAACCTCGGTGCAAGATGGCTCAAGTTATGTTCAATCATGTTAATGGCAAGCCTCCATTCTTTGATGGCGTCTCTTCCTTTGATCATTGGAAAAGGAAGATGAAGCAATATCTAGGCAATATACATGAGAAGGTTTGGGATGTGACCAAAGAAGCATACATCATTCTTGATGAAGAAAATCTCACTCCAAATGACCGCATCAACAAACAATGCAACACGGCGGCACTTGACACAATCTACCATGCCATTGATGACAAAGTATTTGAGCAAATCAAAGATCTTGAAAAGTCAAATGAGCTTTGGATAAGGCTTGAAGAAACATATGAAGGCACTTCAACGGTAAAAAGTGCCAAGCTATATATGCTCAAGGACAAGTTCTCCACTTTCAAGATGAAGGATGATGAATCCATCCCGGAGATGTTCTATAGGCTCCAAGTCATTGTCAATGATCTCAAGGGGCTTGGAGAGAACGTTGAGGACAAGGACTTCTCACACAAGTTCTTGATGTGCTAACCCAAGAAGTTTGCCACCTTGAGAAGAATGATCTTTAGAGAGGGATTAGACAAGGTCAAACCAACAGATGTGCTTGGAGATATAATGACCGATGCCCAATACAATGATGACGAAGATGAGGTAGAAGAGAAGAAGGAGACCAAGGTCAAGCAAGAAAAGCCCATTGCATTCAAGGCTTCATCTTCTAAGGACAAGAGCAAGGTGGAGAGTGATGATGATGATCCATTCGATGATGAGACCATGGCCCTCCTAGTGCACAAGATGGGGAGGTTCATGAAGAAGAAAGGATATGGGGCAAGAAAGAGAAGGGACTTCATAAAGGCAAAGGAGGTGCTTTGCTACAATTGCAATAGTCCCGATCATGTAGTGGCAAAGTGCCTCTATGAAGACAAAAGATATCATGATGGGGAGTTGAAGTTGAAGAAGAACAAGAAGGATAAGAAGGAGAAGAAAGAGAAGAAGAGCTTCACTATCAACAACAAGAAGAAGAAGGGTGGTGGTTATGTGGTCACTTGGGATAGTGACAACTCCGATAGTGATGATGATGAAAGCTCTAGTGATGATGAGAGGACCACTCGGCGAGCCATTGCAAGCATCGCCCTCTCCAACAAGTCATCCACTTCGACACTACATCGACATGCCTTATGGCCAAGCCTACCAGGGTAAAATATGATGATAGTGATGATGATTCTTGTGCTAGTGATGGTTGTAGGTGTAACGGAACCGTCCAAATTATAAGAGCACAAGTACAAAAACAATCACCGAAGTGATCAAATTCTCGCACTTGAGCCCATATAACTCCGGTAGTCCAATGAAATCACGAGGGATTTCAAACCAACCAACATACCAGCCAAGATTGTAGTGATTCAACATAACAAGTCACATGTTACAACCATTTCACAAGTAATTCAATATACATCGGAGTTCAACATGGTTATTACAACTTAAGTTCAAAAGTAGCGGAAGCAAAGTAATTTGAAACTAACAACACCTTTATTTCAAATATATGCCAGTATTAAGGTCGACTTCCAACAAAAGCATTAGAGAGAAGATAACTCAGAAGGATCATGCCCATGATCACACTCCGCCACAAAGGCAGGAGCCAACCAACTCTTGCAGTCGCCATGAAACATCACAACCTACAACAAGTGGGGATAAAACCCTGAGTACGACAATGTACTCAGCTAGACTTACCCGTCAAAAACCAGAAATAAAGTGACACCAAGGATCATGCAAGGCTGATATAAGGTGGGCTAGCTTGACAACATTTTGCATAAAAGCTTATTATGGATAAGTAATCATTAATACTTAAGCATCAAGTTAATTATCATTAACCTGTCATCTATATTAGAACCTGTACTAGAGCACTCACTTTATTAGGAGCAAACAATATTAACCATAGCAGGTATAAATTGAGGCAACCTTTCCATCGTTATCCAATTAACCATCTGTTCAATTTAATGGAATCTACGTTGTCGCTGCTCAAGTCAAGTGCTCACTAACCGGGAGCGACGGCGATTCGAATCAAATTCCTATCCAGCTAGAGGGGTATTTCTAACACTCACCGAGTCACGCCTGGCGAGGGCTGCTCAGGTCACCTTTCGTACAGTTTAGGAATCCCGGGTCCGAATGATGTCGCGTCCCCAAGGGCGACACTCTGCCAGGTGATAGGGACTCTAACCCCCCTTGGTCTCATGCCAATGTCCCCAAGCACATCCTTTCTCTCCTCCAAGATGCAACCTACCATTCGATTCCCGGCCTGAACCATACTACTCGACTTCACGGTCGGAACGACTTATCCGGCCTACTAAGTGTTAGACTGCGTTCAACATGACTCAAGGACGTACAGCGAATCGGTCCTTAAACGACTCAGACGGGGATAGTTCTACACCCAAGACCTCCATGCCTTGTTGCTTCACTATCTTCATCCCGCCCGGTTTAATTTCATTTTATTAACACATGGTTCCATTCCACGATAGCAAATATAGCCAATGGTGCCATATATGAATATCCCTACATCTCGCAGGTGACAGGAAATCAGCTGACTTCTACCGCTTAAAGTAGGGCTAAGCATCTACTCGATCCTAGTCTATGTAGGATTCAGGGATTCATATATCTGGACAAGGAATGATATAATGCAGCAAGGTTTTCAACCAACTCCTACCACTTAATGCAACAATACTTATAACATATATATAATTAATTGCTTTGAAGGTAGGAGGCTTTTAATGCTCCGGGGCTTGCCTGGGATCCGACTCAAGTTAGAGTATGTCAGAAGAAACTCGCTTGGCGAGCATTCCCTCCATCTAACACTTGTTCGGTCTTTCTAGCTTCGGGATAGATCTACCAATTCCATCTTCGGTTTGGCTCCACATCAGGTCCTTCACGTGCTTTAGCTAGCGTACCTAAATGAGGTGCAATAATGCATGTGTATGAATGCATAGAAGTGAAACAAACAAAGTAATCCAACAAGCATACCAAATCCACATAAACATCTAGAGCTAATTAACTGAATCCTTATTAGGGCATAACATAGAAGATTGCAAGCACATCACTAAAGACACAAGTCTTATAAGATCTTAGGGTACCACCCAGGTATCATCAAACCCAAGCATGACAAAGTTAATCAAAGTACTAGACTAGAAATTGCTACCTTCTGGACATCAGACCAACAGCTGAGTAATTTAATCATAACTGGAGATCTACAACTCCAAATGACTTGAAAGAAGACATTATGGAAAGCTTATGAAATTGTCCACATTTCATTTATAAACATCTAATCCTGATTCTAAAATTTACAAAGTCTAAATACAGAAGGTACAGAATCTGTCCTGGAAGGACAGAGAGCAACATAAATCTGAACCCAACTTAGAATAGCTGTAGTTTCTAAAAAATATGGCCAAATGCCACCAAATTTTAACAGAGGCTAAATACATAAATCATCTACAACTTTTGTTTAAATAAGTTCCACAACAAAGCACATTATCATGAAGAACTTTGCTAAGTTCCCAGATCTGTCCAGAAACCTCATTTGCAAGAATAATTATTAACTTATGTTGCAAACATATAATTAGACAAAACCAACTTTACTAACATTTCATACATGACTAATGAACACCAGAAAATATAGTGTCAATTACTAAATAAATTCTTTTAATACATTTTCTTAATTTATTTAGATAATTAGGTGGAATTATGACCACATCATAAGGATGCTCAATAAATTCTACCAAAATTACAGGGGTCTACTGTACAAATTTCAAGCCATTTAGATAAGTATATCAACCTCTATGAAAAAGACAATAAGCTGTAGAAATAAATCATGTGAGAGCAGGTAAAACCTAAAACTCAATATTTTCTGTGAACACATGGCCATAGAATGAACCAAAATCATAGAGCAACATCATAATAAGGTGATGGGACAACATTTTCTATTTTATCATTTATATATTATTTATAAGCTATTTATCAAGCCCTAAACAAGTTAAATCAATAACTAGATCATCCAATAAGTAGTGACCAAGAATTTTATACCACAGTACATACATATCATGACAAGACTACCATAAAAATTTCACATCAATTGGAGCATCACAACTCAAGATATAAAATAACAAGTAATATAATGTAGTTTTCCTTATTTATCAATGTCAAATCACAATCTTAAGAAAACAGCAAACAACTAGGGTGTTTAATATTTTTACTAGCAAGTACATGTTCTCACAAAGTTAACCAAACAAGAATCACTATTTTTGGATGTCTAAAACTCCAGATCTTGCTCTGGTTAGGTTTAAAGGCATTTCTAGAGCTCTTTTCCAACTTAAATAAACACATTAGAAAACATCTATAAACACATAGAATTTTATGACTCTATTGCATAGATCTCTTCTCAAGGTTTCCAAAAAGTCCTCATTTGCCATTTTTGGATTTTCCTAGCATGAGTGGTGTATGGTGATGATGGTGATAACAAAAGTCTAATGCTCTTTTTGAGGGAATACATACCTTTCTTGCTTTTTAAAACTTTTGAGGGGAATGAGATGCTCTATTTTATTATTTTTTTCTCTCTTTTTTTTCTCTCAGGTGGGTATCTTGTACCCCTAATTCTACTGTCGGACACTTGTCCATTTTTACCTCTCGTCTCACTTTTTCTTTCTTCGAGGTTCCGAGCACTTGCTCCTTTTTATTTCCTCGTTTTTTTAGAGCAATCTCCCTCTTTTGAAAATATAGCAAGTGGTAGTAGAAATGACTTGAGCATTAACTTCACAGGGAATAACAGGAATGGGATAATGTTTTTGGCTATTCTCTCCCGGGTCAGGAGTAGAATAATTTTGGGTGAATCTGGAGATGGAAATGAGTGGATATATGTGGATGCGTACTTCCGGAGTAGAAGCAGCATGTATGAGTGAACGTGCAAGTGAATCTTGATTTTAACCACATGACAAGTTCCTAAGGGTCTACACAGCTCGACCACACTCAATGCCCATAAACAGTAAGTAGTAAAAGTGCGGCTCTTAATCTAACAAGCATGTATATATGGCTGTAGTAGGAATTTAAACTCTCATCATACAGGAACTCATCATGCAACATTTTAAAGATTTTCAAAGATAACATTCTCCAGAATTCTAGCATCTCTAGGAACAGATAAACAGCAGCTCAACCTTCCCATATCATATCCGTTAACAACTTAGACTTCAGATCAAGTTCTCTTCCCACTAGTTCAGGTTTAGAGCCAGTTTTAAATTATAACAGTTATGTCTAAACTAGAGAGAGAACAAATTTGAAAATTAGGCAGAGCAACTATTCATCATATCCATGCTAGAGTTTTATTTTCAAGATTCAGTTTAGCATAGCTACTTTATTTATTTATTAAACTAAGCAAATATATATAAACACAAAATATTTATTTGGGTTTTCATGATTATGCATCTTTTTATTTTAATAAAGCATAGGTATAAATGTAGATAAAAATACTTATCGGGATAAATGGGGGTGCTCTCCCCCAAGCTGGATCTTGACGTAATTTCTTCTGATGTAGCTAGCAGGTGCAGATGTGTATTTGAATGTTGGCAGCACCCTGACAACGATTAGGATGTCCTCCATCTGCTAGTCTTCCTGAATTCTGTGGAGCTCAAATAGACAACAAAGCTTCGTGGAACTTGATTAAGTGTTAGCATAAATATCTAGCCTTTATCATGTTTGAGCTTCCTTGATAAATGTCACTCTCTATTTTTATTTTCATTTTTATAGAACAAAAAAAATATATTATTATTATTATATTTTTTTATGCCACCACAGTGAATGTACTTATGGGTTTTATGCCACTCGCATACTCACATGGGGCTTACTATTTTCAACATTTTTTTAGACAGAATGAACATGATTAACTGAGCAATAATTAAAGGGAAAATGATAACTACCAAGTTTACCTCTTGGCACGGCGTTCGGTGTTTTTAAGTCCTCCGAATAGGACTTCTTTTCTTCTTAGTTGTCCTGGGATTTGGGTGGCGTAGACGGTGGTTCCAGCAGCGCCTCTTCTTGTGTAACTGTCTTCACTTTCCATACCCGACTTGGTGCTTCGGTCTCCTGTTGTGTATCCTCGGGCCTTATGACCTCTCCTTCATAGTCTGCCCATATGTCCTTGATGGTTTGCCTCCTTTGGTTACGGTTACGTCGCCTTCTTCTTGTCCTGACCTGCTTAGAATCTTCAACTATATAGTTAGGGTCATTAAAGTAGTGGCGTACCTTCTCAGAGGGAAAATGCATATGGACTTCTCCGGTTCCAATGTAGATGATTGCTTTGACGGTGCCTAGGAACGGTCTTCCTAGGATGATGGGTGGATCGTACTCATCGTCTCCCATGTCAATGACCTGAAAGTCTGTATGGAAAATGATCGTTAATTTTAACAGGGACATCGGTTACTATACCTTCGACCTTTCGGGATGTCTGATCTGCCATCTGGAGCTGAGTGTATGTTGGTTTTAAGGGCATGGTTCCGTACAAGAGCTGATAGGTGACTGTGGCCATTATGTTGACGCCTGATCCAGTGTCGCAGAGCGCCTTCTGAAAGGAGTATCCATTGATTGAGCACTCAATGCTTGGCATACCTGGGTCGTCCTTCTTGATTAGGAACGGTGACTTGGGTCGTCGGTCTTGACCTCCTTGAACTGCAGTGACCATCTTAGCTGATTCGGTCCATCCTTGGTTGTTCTTGTTCTGCTTGATCCTCCTGTTGGTCCTCTTCCTTGGTTCATGTTGGGGTTGCTCTGGGATTTGTGTAATCTTGTTCTTGAAGGAAAACGTCTCCTTCCTCCCCTTGATGTTGAAGTTGATCTTCGCAGTGCTGGCGTAGATGACAGCTCCCGAGGTGTTTAGGAATGGCCTTCCCAGAATAACTGGTGATCTCTCATCGGACCCGGTCTCTATCACCACGAAGTCAGCTGGAGCATACGAGGTACCAACTCGGACACACATGTTCTTTAATATTCCTTTAGGAAAGCTTAGTGTCCGATCTGCAAGCTGCAAACACATAGTTGTTTCTGATAAAGGATATGTAAAGAATTTTTCATAGAGTACCCTGGGCATAATGTTGACGCTAGAGCCAAAGTCACAGAGTGCTTCTGGGAAGTCCACCATGCCGATGGAGATCAGGATGACGGGGCGTCCTGGATCGCCTCTCTTGACTGGCAGAAGGTCATTATGTACTCCAACAGCGGGATTACTCCAATAGTTACCTGCATCAAACATGTCTACAAGATTTGCATATTCTAATCCTTCTGGTTGTGATGGTATACCGGGGTTAGTAGCAGGAACAGCAGCAACTATTTGATTTAACTGAGATTTAATCATTTTATTAAAGCTAATTTGGTTTTTGATGGCAGTAGAGAAATTATCCATTCTATTATTTATGTTTTCTAGTATTTTATCATTGGATGCCAATTTCTTAGACAAGTTATCCATTAGCTTTCCTTGATTAGACACTAACTCTCTCAGGGGTGGAAAATTATTATTGTTGTTGTAAGAGTTATTACCTTGATAATTACCTGAGTAGTTACCTGAGTAGTTAGGCCTCTGTTGATTCCAACCTTGATTTTGTTGAGGACGGTTGTAGTTGTTGTTGTTGTTGATGTACCTTGCATCCTCAAGCATCTCAGGGCAGTGATTGCTTGAGTGTCCAGTGTCTCCACATTCCTCACAAGTCATGTGAGAGTCGTAGATGTTCATGACTTCTCTTTTGTCTCCAGCTTTGTCATCGAGCTTTTTTATGAGTAGGTCTAACTTTGCAGACAGCATGTCTACCTCCTTGAGCTGGTGCATACCTCCACCCTTCTTGCGTGTTTGAGTCCTCTCTTCGTTCTAACCTTGGTTGGACGCCATCTTCTCCACAAGGGCTGTAGCTTGTGGTATGGTGAGTGATAGAAATGCGCCTCCAGCTACAGCATCCATGGTCTCACGAGCACTAGTGATGAGCCCATGATAGAAAGTCTGCATAAGTAGCCAGCTTTCCATTCCATGATGGGGACATTCTAGGATGTAATCTTGAAAGCGCTCCCATGCTTCTGGAACGGATTCATCATGTTGTTGCTGAAAACTTGTAATCTTCCCACGGAGAGCATTGGTCTTGCCCATGGGAAAGAACTTAGCCAGAAAGTTCATAGAGCAGAGTTCCCACGTAGTGTTCTTATCCTTCGTCGCGTAGAACCACTGCTTCGCTCTCCCCAATAGTGAGAATGGGAAAAGGCGAAGTAGTATGGCGTCTCTGGGAACATCTAATAAAGTGAATGTGCTACAAATCTCCAGGAAGTGTTGGAGATGAGCACTTGCATCTTCGTGCGGCTTCCCACAAAACTGGTTGGCTTGTACCATGTTGATGAGCCCTGGCTTGAGCTCAAAGTTCTTGTCGATGGCCATGGCTGCGAACTCTGTTGACAAATTCCGGATGAAACTTCGGCGGTCTTCTGAATTGGATGAAGTGTTGCGTCGAAGTGTTGACTTCTTGAGCTTGGCTCTTGCCTTTCTGATTAATGCTTCGGGGTTGTCAACAAAATTTTCTGGAAGATGTCCTCTATTCATACATCACCCTGCAAAACAATAAGAATGGAAAAATACAGGGGTAAATCTGTATGGGAGAATTGATGATCTCAATCACTTAATGATGCGAATGATGACTCAAATTCCGTATTCATTCCTTGTTAGTAAATCAACCTTCCCCGGCAACGGCGCCAAAAATGCTTGTTGGGCATTCTTAACGTCATTACCAAAAGTAGACTTAGTTTTCTAATTCTGATAACGGCGCCAAAAATGCCGAACCTATCCCTCATGCCACTTAAGCCAAGTTGTCATCCCTAGCATGACATGAGAGACGCGGTATTGAAATATGCAACTGCTCTTCTAAATAAATAATAAATAAGATCTGCAAGCGCACAGATTAATACCGATGTAGCATTTTAACCGGGAAGTATTCCAGGTATCGTTATTTATATTTTTACCACTGGGAAGGGATTACTAACATCAATGTTGATTATGGAATGGAATATAGGAATGAGTATCAATCATTGCATGTATAAGTGAGAGCATTCATCTATCTCTTGCATACAGGGGTAAGTGTCACATAAAATATAGATAAAGTATGAATGGTGACAAAGATAATTAATCTGATTAGCTAGCCACATATAATAATGATAAGCACCTCAACAGATATTCTAGCAAGTCATTAGCATGGTATTAGGACGAACTACAAGGATATTTCCTAAGTTATTCTTAACTATAAAGTCTAGCATATCATAGTTAGTGCAAGTACACTTGGCAATCATTGCGAGAAAGGACTACGCCCATGCATAGTGATATTATCAAGGAAGATGAGAAACATAGCAATCACTCCCCCGTAATAATGTTGCTCTGCCTGCCTTACACACGGGAGGGGGACTATATAAGAACCAACGAAGCTGTCACCATCGCGGACCACCCCACGATCCGGCATATAAGGTGCAATCGCAGATAAATATGGTCTAAGCACCACGCCTACACAATATTTATCATTTACCCATGGATCCGATGGATAAACGCTATACGATCGTAAACATGTATATAATTCCAATCTAACTAAGCCAAGCGTATAACTACGATAAACTAAGAACAATATAATCGCAAACATAAACAAGTAGAGCATAGTCATAATCAATATATTGAAATAGAACAAAGTTGTATTCATAATATTGAAGAACAAAGATGAACAATGAAGAACAGTAAAGGAATTACCAAGAATCCTCTTGATAGACCCGGAAACCAATCGAAGATTGACTCCTTCTAGTTCTAATCCTATGTAGCTATGCTATACTAGAGATCTAGTTGATGTGGTGGCTCTAGGGCTTGATCAGAGACTCTCCTCCTGAGATTAGGGTTTGAGGAATTGAGAATGAGGGAGTGCCTCCTCCAGGGGCCAGGGGTCCTGCTTATATAGCCCCCTCAAGTGAACGTGGGCCGTCGGATCAAACCGACATTAATCGCACGGTTTTCCTTGATCCCTTAGGTCGGTGGAGCATAATCCATGAGACGGAGCTTGATTGGCTCTCAGGCCAGGGCGGGCGCCCTAGGGAGCAGGGCGGGCGCCCTGCCTCCGGGCCCGTTCGGCCTCCCGTTCGATCTCGTGGCTTCTGGAGTCTTCTAGATGATAGAAAATCGGTGAACACGTTATTATCTCTATGTAAACCCGACGTGTGGGCCTTTCCTCCGTATTTTCTGATAACCCCCTACAGAAACAGACAAACACCAAAACTCATGGAATTCTGTCAGATAAAACCCTAAGTCTAGGTGTTGGTTGCATTTTGATCCTTTTCTTTATTTATTTGATAACTATATTTGGTACTTAAGGACCGTCAACAGCACCCAAGATTGTGACTTGGATAGCTCCGGTCATATGCACAATGCGACAATCGATTCTCATCCCACAGATAACTTGTCTAACATTAAGTGTTGTGTGTCCTTTTTATCCAATAGAGATGAGATACGTTGCTCTCTAGATAACGTTCGTCAATACGGGGGCAACTAAATAGAGTCATTGGGCTACCACATATTGCAGTCTGTTAATGTTTTTGTCAGTGACCTGTTCTTCAAAGGTTATCCTCTTAGCAACTTCAGAAGGAAACTCCACTACTTTCGGTCTAAGATATGGATCTTACGATACAATTATAGAGATAACCAAGAAAAGGAACACGAGAAAATAACACATCGTCTATCGTTTGATAATGGATCATGACTAGAAACCGTGATACCAGCACGTGCCAAGCAGCCAGCCATGTGTCTGCAGCCACAGGAGGCCCTTGGTTTCGTCGTGGCACCATCAGCTGCTACTCATAACACCATTACTAAACGCACAACGAAATTGAAATTTCAAGTGGCACCACTGGGCTGTAAGAGCAAGTGCCATACAAGGAGGGATAGCAAGCAAAGGTAGTCACAAGGTTTAGAATCAACACAAAAATGATCCGAAGATCAAAACATAGCACAAGAGAACATAGCGCAATTGCCAAGGATAACTGAGCAAGAGACTCTTGCTTAAATTCTATGTACGACTTGCGTCCACCGAGGGGAGTACCAGATAAAAGATTAACAAGAGATTCAATCATGTTGAGCAACAACATGAGATCAAGACTGATAAACATTCCGAGACTTGGGAAGGTTGGAGATGGATTAAGAAAATTTCAAGGCGAAAACCGATATGTAGTCATAGATTGAGTTGATAAGGTAGATGAACGAATTTGCAAGCACACAATTTAGAGGCCATAGCAGAGACATTGTGTCATACTAGCTAACCTTTGGGAGAGGAATCCAGAAGGTCCAACATTGATTTGGGTATGGTCTCCACAACTGGCAACGTACGAACCATGATCAAAGGCTAGCATTGATAAAAGTTAACTTGGTTGGTCAGTCGATAAAGGTCTTCACAAAAAGGGTTGTAAAACAACCGCGGCTTATGCAAACATATAGGAGAACTAAACTTTGGGCTTTTAGTCACGCAAAGGCATGGATACAAACATTCAAGGGTTAACCACCAAGTCTACAGGCTCAGACTCCTAAGAGGGAACCTACTTGAAGCCAACTACCATACAATTACGTACGTGAACTTTGTTCTAGGCTAAAGCTATGTGACCCTCGTCTGCTCACCGAGGACAAACGAGATGACAACTAGGGCACTACCTAGATAACAAGCATACATACAACATCGCAGTCAAGCAGACATGGGGGAAAACTCAAACGAATGGGCTTAAGCAACCAATACAAAGCACAAGGCTCACTCAAAACAAGCATTTATCTAAAGCAAGAACTAACTACAAGTTTAGTCCAAAACAAACGCTAGCTAAGTTGGGTAACTTAGCATATACATAAAATCTGGACAGCAGCGCAGTAGTTACTTGTTTCAACCATAACTGAGGTTGTAGACATCCCACAAAGGTGATCCTAGACTTTCTAGAAAGCTTAGGAAGATTACTACACCTTAGTTATTCATACCAAAAGCAAATTCATAGATTAACATAACAAAAAATGCTAATGTTTCAGATCTGTACCAATATGGACAGAAAACTGACGAGAACTTCGAAAATGCGTAACTGGAGTTCTAGGGACCCAACAAGGCTGAGCCTTAACTTTATGTAAAGCTTATTAAGTTGTCTATAACTTTCTTATTATCATATTAAGATGATTCTATAGCTAACAAGGCCAAACAAGATAATGAAGACATCTCTGCCCAGATTTGGACAGATTCTGTCATTTCCCTTTGCAAGCTCATAACTAGAGATTTAGACCACCACAATTAGTGCTATAGGACATTTTGAAAAGATTAGAAAAAGTACTACACTTCTTCTATTATCTCCAAGACTTGATTCCATATTCACACAGGTCAAACAAATCAAACATTCAGATCTACTCAGAGCATAAGCAAAACCTGATAGTAAACTTGTAAAAGTTATAACTCTCAAACCATAAGGCCTAGGGTCATGAAATTTTAGTACAAGCTAGAAAAGTAAGTTAGCTAAAACTTTGGTATTCTCCATAACCACAGAAAACACCATGATGACCACGAAAGCATCACTACAATAGAAACCGTTCTAGCAGCCAACGTTCCACAAGCAAAACAAAGCTTGCCTTTGTTCTACTTAACAAGAGAGCACACAAATATGTTATTCTAGCAGCTCTAAACATTGCTACCTTAGACCAACACCAATTTAATTCATTCATGAGAATCCACAATTACTTACGTGAGGTCTAAAGCATTAGCAAACGCTTGTATGAACAACATATTCACCACTTGGCTAAACTAGAGGACATCTATAGGTTCAAGCATGTAACCACACTTATTTCTAGCAAGGCTAAGCACACATTTTTCTCAAGCATTTCCTATTCAAGCCACATGGAACAAAGCATTCATGTCTAACTCCACACAAGGAAGAGACTACATAACATCAATCACAAGTCACTTAATATCGAACAAGGGTGAGAGGAGCATAGCTATGCATAAAGCAACAATCATGATAATGCATGCTTCGTCCTATTCGTCCTCACAAGATTATACCAACCTAAGGTGGCAACCACGTTCTATGTTGGTGGCATAACACGCACTCTCTCGATATATAGCTAGTCGATAGCTACATTTGACTTACGTATTCGTGGTTAGCGTACCTGCAGAAAAGTTTCATTGCAGCCCAACAATTTCCCAAATATAGCACATAATGAAAGCAGGAAGTAAAATTCTAAGTGCTCCCATGTACATATACCCCCATATATATACATGTAGCACCACAACTACCCGAATCATTCGATCACCCACAATTAAGTACCATCATATATACATGTGTGTAACATGTAAATAATCCAGTAACCTAAACTAGCTCTCCCCTAGACCGCAGTTTGTACGGTCATGCTCTCACAACTCACACTTACCTGAGTGTAGGTGCGATGTTGCATAAAAGTAAACTAACAACATATATGGCTATTTCATATATGAAGGCTACCTCTAATCTAACACACCGGGTAGCATAGTGTGGGAGAGTTATCACACATACATACCTTGGCCTGGGCGTAGATGCATAAATGAAAAACCCCCAAGTTAGTACTCATATAAGCCACCTAATAATCCTTATATGGGCATAAGGAAATTGACCACTGGCATACTTAGATTTAGAATTCAGTTTTCACAAACCTATATATAGCTATAAGTTGATAAAACTGATTTTATAAAACAAAACCTTTGTTTTAAATACACATACGACAAGTTTAATGTTGAATCTTGTTCCGATACCAGCTGTAACGGAACCGTCCAAATTATAAGAGCACAAGTACAAAAACAATCACCGAAGTGATCAAATTCTCGCACTTGAGCCCATATAACTCCGGTAGTCCAATGAAATCACGAGGGATTTCAAACCAACCAACATACCAGCCAAGATCGTAGTGATTCAACATATTCACAAGTAATTCAATATACATCGAAGTTCAACATAGTTATTACAACTTAAGTTCAAAAGTAGCGGAAGCAAAGTAATTTGAAACTAACAACACCTTTATTTCAAATATATGCCAGTATTAAGGTCGACTTCCAACAAAAGCATTAGAGAGAAGATAACTCAGAAGGATCATACCCGTGATCACACTTCGCCACAAAGGCAGGAGCCAACCAACTCTTGCAGTCGCCATGAAACATCACAACCTACAACAAGTGGGGATAAAACCCTGAGTACGAGAAGGTACTCAGCTAGACTTACCTGCCAAAAACCAGAAATAAAGTGACACCAAGGATCATGCAAGGCTGATGTAAAGTGGGCTAGCTTGACAACATTTTGCATAAAAGCTTATTATGGATAAGTAATCATTAATGCTTAAGCATCAAGTTAATTATCATTAACCTGTCATCTATCTTAGAACCTGTACTAGAGCACTCACTTTATTAGGAGCAAACAATATTAACCATAGCAGGTATAAATTGAGGCAACCTTTCCCTCGTTATCCAATTAACCATCCGTTCAATTTAATGGAATCTACGTTGCCGCTGCTCAAGTCAAGTGCTCACTAACCGGGAGCGACGACGATTCGAATCGAATTCCTATCCAGCTGGAGGGGTATTTCTAACACTCACCGAGTCACGCTTGGCGAGGGCTACTCAGGTCACCTTTCGTACAGTTCAGGAATCGCGGGTCTGAATGATGTTGCGTCCCCAAGGGCGACACTCTGCCAGGTGATAGGGACTCTAACCCCCCTTGGTCTCACGCCAATGTCCCCAAGCACATCCTTTCTCTCCTCCAAGATGCAACCTACCATTCGATTCCCGGCCTGAACCATACTACTCGACTTCGCGGTTGGAATGACTTATCCGGCCAACTAAGTGTTAGACTGCGTTCAACATGACTCAAGGACGTACAACGAATCGGTCCTTAAACAACTCAGACGGGGATAGTTCTACACCCAAGACCTCCATTCCTTGTTGTTTCACTATCTTCATCCCGCCCGGTTTAATTTCATTTTATTAACACATGGTTCCATTCCATGATAGCAAATATAGCCAACCGTGCCATATATGAATATCCCTACATCTTGTAGGTGACAGGAAATCACCTGACTTCTACCGCTTAAAGCAGGGCTAAGCATCTACTCGATCCTAGTCTATGTAGGATTCAAGGATTCATATATCTGGACAAGGAATGATATAATGCAGCAAGGTTTTCAACCAACTCCTACCACTTAATGCAACAATACTTATAACATATATATAATTAATTGCTTTGAAGGTAGGAGGCTTATAATGCTCCGGGGCTTGCCTGGGATCCGACTCAAGTTAGAGTATGTCAGAAGAAACTCGCTTGGCGAGCATTCCCTCCATCTAACACTTGTTCGGTCTTTCTAGTTTCGGGATAGATCCACCAATTCCATCTTCGGTTTGGCTCCACATCAGGTCCTTCACGTGCTTTAGCTAGCGTACCTAAATGAGGTGCAATAATGCATGTGTATGAATGCATAGAAGTGAAATAAACAAAGTAATCCAACAAGCATACCAAATTCGCATAAACATCTAGAGCTAATTAACTCAATCCTTATTAGGGCATAACATAGAAGATTGCAAGCACATCACTAAAGACACAAGTCTTATAACATCTTAGGGTACCACCCAGGTATCATCAAACCCAAGCATGACAGAGTTAATCAAAGTACTAGACTAGAAATTGCTACCTTCTGGACATCAGACCAACAGCTGAGTAATTTAATCATAACTGGAGATCTACAACTCCAAATGACTTGCAAGAAGACATTATGGAAAGCTTATGAAATTTTCCACATTTCATTTATAAACATCTAAACCTGATTCTAAAATTTACAAGGTCGAAATACAGAAGGTACAGAATCTGTCCTGGAAGGACAGAGAGCAACATAAATCTGAACGCAACTTAGAACAGCTGTAGTTTCTAAAAAATATGGCCAAATGCCACCAAATTTTAACAGCGGCTAAATACATAAATCATCTACAACTTTTGTATAAATAAGTTCCACAACAAAGCACATTATCATGAAGAACTTTGCTAAGTTCCCAGATCTGTCCAGAAACCTCGTTTGCAAGAATAATTATTAACTTATGTTGCAAACATATAATTAGACAAAACCAACTTTACTAACATTTCATACATGACTAATGAACACCAGAAAATATAGTGTCAATTACTAAATAAATTCTTTCAATACATTTTCTTAATTTATTTAGATAATTAGGTGGAATTATGACCACATCATAAGGATGCTCAATAAATTCTACCAAAATTACAGGGGTCTACTGTACAAATTTCAAGCCATTTAGATAAGTATATCAACCTCTATGAAAAAGACAATCAACTATTGAAATAAATCATGTGAGAGCAGGTAAAACCTAAAGCTCAATATTTTCTGTGAACACATGGCCATAGAATGAACCAAAATCATAGAGCAACATCATAATAAGGTGATGGGACAACATTTTCTATTTTATCATTTATATATTATTTATAAGCTATTTATCAAGCCCTAAACAAGTTAAATCAATAACTAGATCATCCAATAAGTAGTGACCAAGAATTTTATACCACAGTACATACATATCATGAAAAGACTACCATAAAAATTTCACATCAATTGGAGCATCACAACTCAAGATATAAAATAACAAGTAATATAATGTAGTTTTCCTTATTTATCAATGTCAAATCACAATCTTAAGAAAACAGTTAACAACTAGGGTGTTTAATATTTTTACTAGCAAGTACATGTTATCACAAAATTAACCAAACAAGAATCACTATTTTTGGATGTCTAAAACTCCAGATCTTGCTCTGGTTAGGTTTAAAGGCATTTCTAGAGCTCTTTTCCAACTTAAATAAACACATTAGAAAACATCTATAAACACATAGAATTTTATGACTCTATTGCATAGATCTCTTCTCAATGTTTCCAAAAAGTCCTCATTTGCCATTTTTGGATTTTCCTAGCATGAGATATGAAATTTAGAAGGTTTACACAAAATCTGAAATTCAAATCGGAATTAAACAAATCCTATTGAAATTGCTAGGCGCACCCGATTTCCCACCCCAGATTTGTGACTACTTAACCGACATGCGGGACCCGTTACCCAGGCGGGCCCGCTTGTCATTAACACACAGAGAGAGAGGCAGAGAGGAGAGGCGCTGGTCGTCTTCTTCCTCCGGCCGGCGAATAGAGGAGGCGGCGCTGCGGCTTGGCCGGTCGGCAGGGGCAGCTCAGGCGGCGAGGGCAGGCCGTGCGACACCAGGGGGCCCACGCGGACCCGCTGACAGTCGCAGCTTGCCCTGCGGTGGTCCGTGATGGCCTGGCCGCGGGTGCCGGTGGCAATGGCCGAGCAGGCGCTGGTGGCAACTGTCCACGGCGGTGGAGGTGGCTGGGAAATAGGCGCGACGCATGTGAGATGGCCCACCGATCATGAAAGTGGGGCTGGTTGCAATGAAGGAGGCCTGGAGGTAGAGTGACGACGGCGGCGGCTCGGAGCTCTGTGGACGGCCATGGCGGTGATGAGCTCCGGTGGCGGTTCGGACCGGGAAACGGCTCGAAAGGCGCAGCACGGGCTGGAGAAGGTAATGTCGCGCTCGATTGGTGACGAGGAGGTGCGGAGGTGAGGGACCGTGGGTGGCGAAGCTCAGTTGGCGTCGTCCATGGCGGCTCCGCGCTTGTGAGCAAGGAGAGCGATGTCACGCTCGATTGGAGGACGAGAAAGGCGCGTGGGGGCTTCTCCATCACAGCCGCAGGACGCAGGGTGCGTGGAGGCGACGTGGGCACTTTGCTCGCGCATGGAGGACACGTTTAGGACGCGTGGCGGCCGTTGAGGACTTTCACCGAGCAGCTGGTAGGTGCCGAAGTGGGTCAGTTGGGACGTCAATTTGGGCCATTTCTGGGCTGATCTGGGTCTTGGACCTAAAATGAAGTTTGCAGCCCACATGAAGACCTACAATTTCTATTTAAGGTGCACTACAATTAGGGTTACGGATTAGTGGATAATCAAGTCCAAATTTGACACTGTCATCTTGTTGACAGCAGTTAAGTAAACCTAAAATTGATGACCAAAACGGAGTAGAACTTCATCCATCTCTTCACCTGCTCTTCTCCACATAATATACTCCAACTTTTATATTGGGACCATATAAAACAACTTTTTGCGGCATGTCAACATGTCAAGGTCAAATAGTGATAAAACAACTTTTTGCTGTTTTGGAAACTCTTATAGAAGGTCCAACTAAGCTCCACTTTGAGTGAAACTTGATCCATTGTTTCCATCATGAAAAGTACTACAACTCATATTAAGGAACCTAATTGAGCTACCATATGAAATTGGAAGATAAAATGTCATGAACATGTTGACTTGATGCTGCCGATTAGGGACTTAGAATATGCTAAGTGTTGGGAAACAGCCCTAAATCTGACTTGTGGGCACTTTTTGAGCATGTTCCACATATTTTCATGACTTGACTCTTAAACAAAGTTTGTTCCTTATAAAATTCTCTACAACTTTGTAAATGGGTGCATAGTCATGCAAAGCTCCTAGGTCACACTTTTGAAACGGTCAAACAAAAGTGTTCCCGGTTCCATACATGGTCAACCATCACTTAGAAGCACATTTAGGCAAAATGATCAACATGAACATTGTTCCATTAGGTGTCCTAAGTGTGTTGCACATATTGCATTGTATGTTGCACAAACACTAGTTCCCATGGGATGTAAGGTAGGTTTTAGTTATAATCCAAACAAGCATATAACTTATCATTTCTTGTGACTTTTTGATTCCAAACTTTATGAAACTTTTCCAGGGGTCCCTATAGATAGGTACTAAGGTGAGACACATGAAGATATGGCAATAACACCATCCAAGCATATATCTTGAAAATGTCCTATATGCAAAGCAAGAGTGCAACATTCAAGTTTAGATTAGGCTCATCTCCACTTAATCTATTCTGTTTGAGCTCAAACCCCTGCCTAATTGGTGATAAACACCTAGGGTGTTACAGTAGGAGTGATGATGAGGAGGATGAGGACTACTCTAAGGATGATCTATTGGGCATAATAGATCAAATGAGCAAGGGCTACAAGAGGACAACCAAGAAATACAAAATCTTGGAATAAGAGCTCATTGCCAAGAGCAATAAAAATGATGCCTTGATGGAGGAGCTTGTTGCTCTCAAAAAGAGTAAGGAGTGCAAAGGAATTGAACAAGAGCTCAAAGCTCTTAGGAAATCCTTTGATGAGCTAGAGGCCTCTCGTGAGTGTCTAAAGGAAGACCACGAGGACCTTGAAGTTGCTCACACTAGGCTTAAGGAAGCCCACTCCACTCTACATGAGCTCATCAAGGAAAAGGACCTCAAGTTGGAGAAGTTCATGAAGGAAGCTAAGGAAGAGCAAGTGATTGTCACTTGTGATATTGGACTAACATGTGATATTATTGATGATTCTTTATTTTTTGGTCCTACTAATGCTTCATGTAGCTCATCATCATCCACCACAACCAACTCTACCTCTACTACTAGTGATGCATCGCTTGTGGTTGAGAATGAGACTCTCAAGAGAGAGGTGGATGATCTCACCCGCGCATTGGGCAATGCCTATGGTGGGGATGCCTGCATGCTAAAACGCTTGGGTAGCCAAAGGTTCTCTCTTAACAAAGAGGGTTTGGGCTATACTCCCAAGAAGGGCAAGGCGGCCTTTGCTACTCCAAAGTCTCACTTTGTGAAGAGCAATGGTCATTATTGCAATAGATGCAAGCAAGTTGGGCATCTAGAGATTAATTGTAATAAAATGAACAAGAACAACAACAAGTTTCATGCTAAAATGGAGTACATTCCTTTTGATTCTTGTTATGTGCTTACCAAGGGTGAGAAAGGTGTGCATGCTAGGTTTGTTGGTACACCAATTGTGGGTCCAAAGAAGAAGGCCATTTGGGTACCAAAGAGCTTAGTTAATAACCTCCAAGGACCCAAACAAGTATGGGTACCTAAGAAACATTAATTTATTTTGTAGGAAAATTACAAGGCCAGAGGAAGGCATTGGGTGCTTGATAGTGGGTGCTCTCAACATATGACCGGTGATTCAAGAATGTTCAACTCTCTCAAATCAAATGATAGTGGCATTGATAGTATCACATTTGGTGACAATAGCAAGGGTGATGTGAAGGCTCTTGGAAGGATTGCAATCTCAAATGATCATAGCATTTCCAATGTGCTCCTAGTTGAAAAGTTGAACTTCAATCTTCTCTCGGTTGCTCAATTGTGTGATCTAGGTTTCAAGTGCATATTTGGTGTTGATGATGTGGAGATCGTGTTGATGGCTCTAATTTGATCTTCAAGGGTTTTAGATATGAGAATCTATACTTGGTTGATTTCAATGCTAGTGACACTCAACTGTCAACATGCTTGCTCACCAAATCAAGTATGGGTTGGTTATGGCATAGAAGACTTGGTCATGTTGGCATGAAGCAATTGAACAAGTTAGTGAAGCATGACTTAGTTAGAGGCTTGAAGGATGTCACATTTGAGAAAGATAAGCTATGTAGTGCGTGTCAAGCCGGAAAGCAAGTGGGCAACACTCATCCATTGAAGAGCATTATGAGTACTTCTAAGGCATTTGAGTTGTTGCCATGGATCTATTTGGACCAACTACATACACAAGCATTGGTGGCAACATGTATGGCTTTGTGATTGTGGATGATTTCACTAGATACACATGGGTATTCTTTCTTGTGGACAAGAGTGGTGTATTTGACATATTCAAGAAGTTCATCAAAAGGGTACAAAATGAGTTTGAGACCACAATCAAGAAAGTGAGAAGTAACAATGGAAGTGAGTTTAGAAACACAAGAGTTGATGAGCTATGTGAGGAGCTTGGAATCAAGCATCAATTTTCGGCCAAGTATACACCTCAATCCAATGGCCTAGTTGAGAGGGAGAATAGAACCTTAATTGATATGACAAGATCAATGTTGAATGAGTATAATGTGAGTCATTCCTTTTGGGCCGAAGCAATCAACACGACTTGCTTCTATAGCAACCGCCTCTATTGCCACAAGTTCTTAGAGAAGACACCATATGATATCTTAAATGGAAGAAAGCCCAACATTGCATACTTTCGGGTATTTGGTTGTAAATGCTACATCTTGAAGAAGGGCACTAGATTGAGCAAGTTTGAGAAGAAATGTGATCAAGGATTCTTACTTGGTTACTCCACTACTAGCAAAGCTTATAGAGTTTGGAATTTGGCTAGTGGTTTACTTGAAGAAGTGCATGATGTTGAGTTTGATGAAACAAATGGTTCTCAAGATGAAGATAACTTGGATGATGTGAGAGGAACTCAATTGACCAATTCTATGAAAGAAATGGATATTGGTGATATTAGGCCAAAGCAAGTGATTGATGTAGATGAGTACAAAGATCAAGTGCTCCAAAGTCCAATTACACAAGCTAGTGGTTCTCTAATGCAAAATCAAGCTAGTACATCATCTCAAGTGCAACAAGATCAACAAGTGGCTAGTTCATCATCTCCAACTTATGATCAACATCAACATCCAAGCAATCAAGTCCAAGTGCTTCAACCAACTAACATTGCAAGAGACCATCCATTGGATTCCATCATTGGTGACATACAAAGGGGAGTTCAAACTAGATCAAGATTGGCATCATTTTGTGCTCACTCTTCTTTTGTGTCAATGGAAGAACCCAAGGACATTGATAAAGCATTGAGAGATCCAGATTGGGTAAATGCAATGCATGAAGAGCTCAACAACTTCAAGAGAAATAAAGTATGGGAACTAGTTGAGAGGCCTAAGGATCACAATGTCATTGGAACAAGATGGGTCTTTCGCAACAAGCAAGATCAAGATGGAATAGTAGTAAGGAACAAAGCAATACTAGTGGCTCAAGGTTACACACAAATAGAGGGTCTTGACTTTAGTGAAACTTATGCCCCGGTTGCAAGATTGGAAGCAATTAGGATCTTACTTGCCTATGCTTGTGCTCATAATATCAAGCTATATCAAATGGATGTGAAGAGTGCATTTCTCAATGGGTACATTCAAGAGGAGGTGTATATGGAGCAACCTCCCGGTTTTGAAGATGACAAGAAAGCCAATCATGTCTACAAATTGAGAAAAGCTTTGTATGGATTGAAGCAAGCACCTAGAGCATGGTATGAAAGATTGAGGGACTTCTTGCTAACCAAAGGATTTGTCATGGGCAAAGTGGATACTACTCTCTTCACCAAGAAGATTGGGAAAGACTTATTTGTATTGCAAATATATGTTGATGATATCATCTTCGGTTCAACCAATCAAGATTATTGTGATGAGTTTGGGAAAATGATGGCAAAGGAATTTGAAATGTCAATGATCGGTGAACATAGTTTCTTTCTTGGACTTCAAATCAAACAAATGAAGGAAGGAACATTTGTGAGCCAAACCAAGTACATCAAAGATATGCTCAAGAAGTTTGGCATGGAAGATGCAAAGGGCATTACAACCCCAATGGGCACTAGTGGAAGTTTGGATAGTGACAAGAGTGGCAACATAGTGGATCAAAAGCTTTATAGATCAATGATTGGTAGCCTACTCTATGTGACGACATCAAGACCCGATGTGATGTTTAGTGTATGCATGTGTGCAAGATTTCAAGCCTCACCAAGAGAAAGTCATTTGAAGGCAACAAAGAGAATATTGAGGTATTTGAAGCATACACAAGATGTTGGATTATGGTATCCCAAAGGTGCAAGCTTTGAGCTAGTTGGATATTCGGATTCCGACTATGCCGGTGACAAAGTGGAGAGAAAGAGCACTTCTAGGACTTGTCAATTGTTTGGAAGATCACTTGTATCATGGTCATCCAAGAAGCAAAATAGTATTGCACTATCTACCGCCAAAGCCGAATATATCACCGCGGGTAGTTGTTGTACACAAATCTTGTGGATGAAGGCAACATTGAAGGGTTTTGGAATTAATTTCAAGAATGTTCCATTGCTATGTGATAATGAAAGTGCCGTGAAGCTAACCAACAATCCGGTTCAACATCAAAGAACAAAGCATATTGATGTTCGTCATCATTTCATTAGAGATCATCAATAAAAGGGTGACATTGCTATTGAGAGTGTGGGCACCGAAGATCAATTAGCCGATCTATTCACCAAGCCACTTGATGAGAAAAGATTTCACAAGCTAAAGAATGAGTTGAACATAATTGACTTCTCCAACATGAGTTGATGCACCTCATATATGACATGCCTCTCCTTCGAGCCCCTAGGTACAATTGGTTGACATGTCATACATTCTATACTAAGGACATGTTTAGTGCATCTAGTCATGACTTCTTATGTTCTAGGCTCATTCATGAAAATCAAAATGAATTTGTAGGTTATATGGTGCCACTATTGTTTCTTTGCTATGTATGATCTAGTGGTAGCATATAACTTGTTTAAGTAGCTTGTGATCCTAAGTGTTTAATCTAGATCACTTGTCTAAATATTTGCTTCAACATGGTCCATGATAACCCTTCTAGTGAGGTGTGAAGAAGCTTGCCCTTGGATCAAACCGAAGCATTTTATTTATGCAAGTAATCTAGGTTGAATCACAAACTTGATCCTCACCCCATAATTGAACATGATATTCTATCTAAAATTTGGTCCCTTGTGGTCATTGGTGCCAAAGGAGGAGAAATTGTTGTTCACAAAGATATATTCTAAAGGGGGAGAATACCTAAAGGGGAGAATTGATAAAATAAGGGGATCAACTAAATTTTGAGCACACAAGTAGGAGGAGCAATCTCTTAAACATGAATGTTGCATTTCTTTGTGCACTTCATATGCATGATGCATAGTTATGCATTTCTTTTTCTCCGATACTTTGCTTGTGTGATGTTTTGGTAGTATACAATTGAATGGTGTATTGAAGTACTAGAATGAATAGGAAGTAGTTAGATTTTTCTTGCTTCATATTTCCAAAGTGGTACTAGAGCCTTGCTTATAATGCTGATCTCACGAGGTTTCTAGCTATGTTTGTGCTTTTCCAAGTGGTATCTAACTACACAAGGTGCTAAGATGGTGTTTATCACTACTCCGATGGTATCACGCTTCAAAGGTCTATAATCTAAAACACTTAGCACCTATTGGTAGTCAATGCTCCTATATTTTCCTATCTAAACATGTATGCTTCCAAAATCCAAACATATAGCATACATGTAGAGGGAGCCATTGCTATCAATTTGAATTCATGATCACATGTCCATAATTCTTACACATGGTAATATACTTGGACAATGTGACATGGGTTCAATCAAAATTTTATCATAATATCTTTGTGAAAGGATTGTCACCAATTACCAACAAGGGGAAGATTGAAAGCTCTATGTTTGGTGTTGGTAATTAGTGACAATGCCTAGGTACTAATCCTATGCCTAAGTTGTATGTAGCATATGAGGATTAGTACATTCCAAGGTTGGTGGCAAAATGGACATGGTGATCATGATGGCCACACTTGGATTTGGATGCAACCCTACATGATCAAGGCAAAGGTATATACTTAAGGGTTGTGTTTTAGTAACCAAGACACCTAGTGGGTGTGGTTACATTATAGGATAGATAGCCGTACTATAAAGAGGGGAATGACATGGCTATTGAACTCCTAAGTGCCTCTAGGTGTGCATTTCATAATCATATGCATTTGGATAGAACTAATAACACCTCGAAAAATGATTGTGAAAATGCTAACACACTCGCACATGACGTGATCACTTGGTGGTGTTAGCACATTTGCGAAGGCGGTGGATTCAGGCATTTTCGAGGAGTTGAAACAACTATTTTCCACTACGCTGGAAGTTAGAAATCAAACAGAAGCGAACGGAGGTCACAGTGGTGACCGGACGCTCGACTGGACGTGGTCTCTGTTTGACCGGACGCGTTTGGTCAGCGTTCAGCGTCTGCGCGTGTTTCAGCTTTTGATCGGACGCGTAGAGCGTCCAGTCACAGTCGACCGGACACGTCCGGTTGTTGAGGGAGCTTACTGGACTCCAATTGGACGCTGGCACTGTGGCGTCCGGTCAGTTCTCCAGTGTGTCTGGTCGCTATTTCGTTGTGCGCTGCTCACAGGCTTGACTAGCGCGTCCGGTCCGTCATGGGACCAGCGCGTCCGGTCAAGCTTCGCGCGTCCGGTCATTGCGCGCAGCGCGTTCGGTCGGTGGTTCGCAAAAGTAGCCGTTGTGCGATCGACGCGTCCAGTCAGTTTGACCAGCGCATCCGGTCAGCACGACTTCGGCTGTTTCAAGTCTGTAACGGCTATATTCGAAGGGGTACGTCTATAAATACTCATTGGCCGGCTCAAGGCTCTCTCTCTTGGACATTTGACATACTTGTGAGCACTTTGAGCTAAGTAACTCTCCTCCCACTCATCTCTCTTGCTTCTTTGTATATTCGAAGTGAGATTAAGTGATCCAAGTGCATTTGCATTGTGAGATTGCATCTAGTTGGCACTTGGTGGTTGATTTGCTGCGGGATTCTTATTTCTCTTGGTGGTTGCCGCCACCTAGACGGCTTGGAGCAGCTTGGAGGCATTGGCAAGAGTTGGTGATTGTTGTTGGCCACCTCCGGTGATTGTGAGGGGTTTGTGCCTGCCTCGGCGAAGCGCCAAAGGCAACTTTAGTGGATTGCTCGTGTCATTTGCAACCTTTTGCCATTTGGTAGGTTCTTGTGGCGCCTTTTGAGAGGCTCGGTGTGAGACCGATTAGCCACCGAACCACGTGGTGAAAAGGGACACAACGGGGACTAGCGTGCCGGCAAGCATGTAAACCTCGGGATAAATCTTCGTGTCATCACTTTCATATTGTGATTGATTGATCCCGGTGTTCGGTTGTCTTGGTATTCATTGTTGATCATATTGGTTGGCTCAATACTTCACCCCTCGGTGAAACTCTCCTAACTCAACTCCGCTTTACTTTCTTAGTTATCTTTGCTAGCTAGTTAGCTTTGCTAGAGTAGCTCTTTGTGTAGCTTGCTAGTTGTAGTTGTAGTTACCTTCTCGGTTTGACTTGTGCGGTTGAGTGCCAATATACTAGAATTGTGAATTGGATAGGTGGCTTGCAAACACCCCGTAGGCTAAGCAAAACTCGCACCTCGCTATTTGTTGTATTGATAAACTTGTTTAGCTTGTCTTTGTAGAAAATTTTAAAAAGGTTATTCACCCCCCTCTAGCCATCAAGACCTTTCAACCCTTCGTTCGCCCCCCGGGCCTAGCGATGCTGGCGGCTTGGTCTACCTCTCCTCTTCCCTTTCCTTTCTGCTGGCCCAAGTCGGCCCAGACCGAGGCCAAGGCCCAAGGCCGATTTGGCCCAGCCCTTCTCTTCCCTTCCTCTGCTCCCACCACCGCGCGCGATGGTGATGGCCCGGCCGGCTAGAGCTCACCGCCAGTGAGCTCCCCTGTGACCCCAAGGATGCGGTATGACTCACCTCACCACTCTACACCCTCCGGTACCCCTTTCTCTTCCCCTCTTGGCCCGTGGAGAGCACGGCCACTTCTCCGAGAACACAGAAGCTCCCAAATCTTTCCACTCTACCTCAAGACCCTATTCTAAAAGACGAGATGCGAAACAAGGCAGGGAAACCACCTGCTGATGGTCACGGTGGTCTGATAGAACTCCGAGGAAGACGACTTTGTCGTGCGGCTAGCTCAAACGGTGGGGTGCGGCTCTAGTAGGCTTGATCGAGGTACGGAGTGGGGGCATACATGGTGGCGAGATGAATTAGGAAATGGTGGAGCAAGGAGGATGAATTCAAGCTCGAGCTCCTTACGGCGGCGATGGTGTTGGGCGGATGGAAAGAGAAGAAAATGGTGCTCTAGTGCTAAGTAGAAGGAGGGAGGGGGTCGCGGGAACCTTCAGGGCGTCTAGCTCTTGCTTCCTAGCACGAAGGTGAGCAAATACGTGGCGAGCGCGTGAGAACTGGTGCAAGGGCGGCGAGCGGTCAACGGTGAAGTAGCAGAGCATCATGTTGACACCGTTAACAGTAACCGACTGAACGTCTCCTTTCTTCCTCTCTCGTTCTCCAGATTCCACTAAGTAACTCGCTGATCATCCTAAAGAAAAGTTGTTCTCTAATCTTCCATCTCCAACTTCTCTTTAAGAATCAACATCAAAGGAGGGAGATTTTTCATTCCAAAAGAGTGCACTTGGAAACTATTTTCACTGAAACAAAAATTCAGTTTCAGAGTAAACTGAAACTGCCACCTTCCTCTCCCTTTTTCTCCAAATTTTCCAAAGTAACATGATGATCACCAAAAACCAAAATTGTACAACTATAGGAGTCCTACAAAAATTATTTAAGTATCGACATCCCAAACCTTTTTGTAACACCCTAAAATTTGCTCTTTTCAAAATAGATGCAAAGTAATTTAATTTTGTATTCTAGTGCTCATGAAAACATAGGAAAATAATATTTTTCACTAAATTAAAATTTATCATAAGGTTTAGCAACTTGTTGATGCATTCATGCTGATGCATTTTTGTTTTTGTATTGTTTGGTTTTGACCAAAGATCAAAATGAATTCAAGTTGTTCTTTCAAAATGCGTTTAGGTCGATTTTCCTTTCCCAATATACATATATTATTTTTCTACAATCAAATTCCTTGTTTCTCATCTGTCAATCAACCTCTACTAACTTCTCAGGAATTTTTCCGACTTTTTCTGTAGCTTGTTTCCACTTGTCTGTGAGCATAATCTAATTTTTAGATGCTCCAAAATATCTTATCATGAGCTCCAAATACTTTATTTGGGTTCCTCATGTTCCATAATGTCTCTGGAAAATTTCCCCAAATTTTCAGAGTTTTCGGAGTATTTTTCACGGCTTAAATAATAATTCTGGACTTTTCTAGAATTATTTTATCCATGAAAATAATTAATTCCGAAAATAATAAATCTCTCATTTGTTTTCCAACGCTCAAAACCCATGTGCAATAATCTTAATAAATCTCCAAGGCCCATGCATTTATTTACTAATGGGCTTTAATAATTAATTAGGCCTATTAGTAAAGAAAGAGGGTGCAACGTCAATTAGCACCATATCGCTAGTTGACATGGAGGTGGAGAGTTTTTCTCCCAATATATACGCACCTACCCCATGGGCAAAGCACACCAAAAACTACCGTGGAGGAGCCCCTAGTTTGTGAAATCTCTCGGGTAGTAAATTAGAATTTTCTCCCTTCTTATCGTGTCGCCGCCGCCGCTGTTTCCGCCGCCGCCGCTGTCGCCGCCGCTGTTGCCGCCGCCGCCGCTATTGCCGCCGCCGCCGCTGTTGCCGTCGCCGCCGCTGTTGCCGTTCGCCGCCGCTGTCGCCGCCCGCCGCCGCTGTTGCCGCCGCCGCCGCTGTCGCCGCCCGCCGCCGTTGTTGCCATTCGCCGCTGCTGTTGTTGTCCGCCGCCGCTGAGTTCGTATCGCGAGCCGCCGCTCGTAGCTCCCTCCACCTCTCGCCGAAGTTCTGCATCTACAGCTTGCGTTCCGGCAAACTTCCGACGAAGCCACCAGGCGTTCTACTCCAAGAAGAAGAAGAGGTATTTACTTAAAAACCAGATTTTGATTTATTTTCGAAACTAGGTATTTACAAAACTGCCACTATCTTGTTTAGGCCATATCTTCTACGTTTTAACTCCGATTTGACCCGTTCAAGTTGCGTTAGATTCGTATTTGCGAGCTCTACATGTTGGTAGTACTGTACAGTAGGTTTGGAAATTTTAATTTTCGAGTTTATATTAAAGTAATTATTTATCTATAGGAAATCTTAGAAAATTCATAACTTTCACGTTTTAAATCCGAATTTCGTGATCTTTACGTCTGTGTGTTCGTAGCAACGCGTAGAACATCTTTAAAACCTTTTCACATGTTGTTTCATATGTTTGGTGTACTGTTCTAATTTATTTCTATTGTTTGCTTCGTGTATGATTGAATGAATGCTTGTGTGGTGCTTTTATGATCTTGTCTAGTCGGTGAGCTATACGTGGTGATCAAGAAGCATTTCATTGAGGTTTGGACTTGAAGAAGGATCTAAGTTAAGGCAAGTATAGCATGGGATCATCCTTGTTACCTATTCACTTTAATTTACTTAATTCATGCTGCATGTGTCTCTTTGTTAAGGATGCCTTAGTATTGATCCTGTCCCTTGAATCCTAGGGTTATTGGCATTGGGTAGTGGCTAGTGCTTACATAAACAATGATCTTGTAATTTGACTAATGATATATGCAATAACTCTAAAAGATGCTTTTTAGCAACAGGGAACTAGAGGGCTAGAGTTATCTCTAGATTCCTCTCCGTAAGGACTTATCTGTAAGCGAACATCCGGGACTTACAGTACAGCTGTGAGGGCTACATGGCTCTGGCTTTAGTCATATAAGAGGACCTTTTCTAGCTTGTTAGTGGTTACCTTTATGGCGCAAAAGGGGTGTGTTCCGGGTTGGGTGTAGTGCGGCTCCTGTCCCTATGAGTATAGGCTGCGTGTCATTGTGCCATATGGAAGGGGGGCTCTACATTCGCAGGCCACAGAAACCTAGCGGCCCTAACTTGTTAGACGAACCTTGGAAAGACTTCATAGTGAAACCTATCTGCCTATTGAGGCCTTGCAAACCTCGGGCTTATGGGGATCACGACTCACAGTGAAAGTGTACAACCTCTGCAGAGTGTAAAACTGGTATATCAGCCGTGCTCACGGTCACGAGCGGCCTTGGACCCTTACGGAATAGAGATCACTATTAATTTACTTGTTCTTGCTATTCATTATTCTCTTTACATGATCATGTGTTTATTATGGGAACATCACCAATTTGTTGCTACTCAATTGCTTAAAATATGATCAACTAAAAGCTACATGCAGTTAAACCTGTGTCATGCCTCTTGAGCCTCATGAACCCCATGTTATGCTTGTTGAGTTCGACATGGACTCACCCTTGCTATTTCCCCCACATCTCAGGAACGGTACCAGACTGTTAGATTATGGAATTGTTAGGCTTGTGATCAACCAGTCAGTTTGATCCTGGAGTGAAGGTTACACCCGGTGTTCGGAGTTGTCTTGCCGCTGTGTTGCTCTCTAAGGTTATATCTTATATTATTGCGTTATGTTTAATAAGCATTTGCTTCTTGATAACACACTTATCTGTAGCTATATGTGAGATTTGACCTCTTTATTTCACATATAGTGTATATCTGGTTTTGTCCTTAAAACCGGGGTGTGACAGAGTGGTATCAGAGCAATGCTGACTGTAGGACGCAAGCTTAATTAGAAATCTGTCGTCTTAAGGTTTTAAAATTGCTATAACTTCCTTGGTCTATAAACCTTGATATTTCTTCTCCATTATATCCCCACCCTTGATATTCATCTTCTCCATGATGCTTGTTTTAAGCCTTTGATCGCATCTACACTCCTTGATTTGATATGCTTTTTAGAACCATTCCTCACCCCCTTCTTGCGAAATTGAAAGAGGAGCTTTAGGATCTTTACCCTTGGTATGAAGAGAACGATAGCATCGTAAGTTGAGTCAATGATTATGTTGTGCACCTTTATTGCTTGTTGAATTATCATTATGCTTTTGCTTGATTTGGAGCTTTGTAATGATTGCAGTGATCTTGTGGAGTATTCCTACAATTTCATTTAGATATAGGATTAAGGCATAAGGATTAGTGGATAGATATAGTTGGGTTTTAGTTATCTTTTGTTTTCTCCCTATTATGTCTTTTCGGAGCAATCTGTCTTCTTTGGCTTATACCTCTATTTTCGGACTATAAAAAAATTATGGGAAAATTCTGGACAAAAGTAGACTTCTAGATCTTTCTCTGAACACAAGAACCACCTTCAAACCTATTTTGGTTTGGGAGATACAAAAATCACAAGGCAATACAACTGCGCTGCCTGAACCCTGGAACAGTTTCTGTTGGGCACTGTGTTCGACTACCTTAACTACAGAATATGGGAAAGTGTTCTATACAAAAGTTGCAGAGGATTTCATAAGCTTTTCAACTATGTAAGGCGTGTCATCATATGAGTTTTGAAACTCGAGATATAACTGTTGCAAGATGCCGCATCCGTGCTGCCAGACTTTCTGGATAGATTTCATGTCTCACTCTGAAACCATATTTTAAAATCAGAATCTGGGGAGGTGATCAATAACAAAGTTGTAGAGGATTTGATAAGATCTCCAATGGTATAAGATACAATTTAATTGGATTAAAATAACATGAGTTATGACAGTTTTTCTGCATTGCTATTTATCTACTCGCGAGGAATTTCAGATCACTTGTTCCTGCTTATATACATGAGAATCCTTGGGATATCAGGATGTCTTTATGACAGTACAAACTCACTCAAAAGAAAAAGGCAAGCTACTTTTGGTTCTCCCTACTGTATCTTTTCTTAAGGGGGGTAGCCGAGTTAAAGAAGTTGCAAGTTGAAGGATTCCAACATTCCAGTGCTTCACTTAATCGGTTATGCTCACGATGGAGAAGTCACTATCGAGTATGGACATATTTTCTCAGGGTTGATGACTGGTTGGATCGTTTACATGGAGCTCGGGTAATCGTCAAGATGGGTCTTGGTCTTCGCTCTGATCTATCATCAATTGGGAGTCCAATCTTACTCAAGATAAGTTAGCATCGATATTGGACATCTACAATTGATTCCACGAAGGTTCAGAGGATGTCAACATTATGACTAGTTTAGCGAGTAAGCTATGAGGGAAGAAAGTCCTCTATTTGGATAGTTATCTCTAGTGGTGAAGAAGAGCTCAAGAAAGTTGGTGATGGGGAATTCACCTAGGGATGTAAGAGTGACTCAGAGTTTCTTTTAAAAATGATGACATTTAGTTAGAAGTTGAAGGAAGGTTTATCCAAGACTCTCAAGATATTGCTACTAGAGAAGATATTAAGTATCTTTGGACTCGTGAACCTCAGAAAATTATAAAGGCATTGAAGAAGTAAAACTTATGAGTTAGATCTGCCAGATCAAGACAAGAGTGTCCCATCTATCGTGATGCACCATGTCAAGGTGAGGGATGTGTCCTTATGCAAGAAGGAAAATGTGATGGCTTGAGCATTAGGGATGCATGGGAAACATGAGTTGAACTACCTGACACAAGGAAGTGGAGATATGAGTTTATGCTCTGAAGGTTTTGGAGATATTATCCTATTGGACACAAGTGTGGTATTTACACGGTTTATAAGAGTGACACCTACATGGATTGTAAGAATATAAAGGACATCGTTACTAGGTTGGGGTTGAGCTAGTGACATTGTCGTTGGAACGGAATTGATTATATATGACTTCGAAAAGTGTTATCGCTGGGAGGAGCAAAAGTCGTTGCCAATGTCTTTAGCAAAGGAGAGTTATGCTAAGAAGATTCGAATGACGCCATGGACTAAGAATTATATTTAGGAGTTGAGCAACCCAACCTAAGCATATAGTTATTAATGTTATGAAGTTAGTGGTAATGCCTACATTGGAATAAGAGATTCACAAAGGTCTTTGGAAGACAAGAATAAAAAGGAGATAGTTATGACTATTATGGATGGAAAGGTACCAGGTTTTTAAATGGACAAACAAGGAACATTATGGTTTGGAAAGATAAGTGGCTTAACGGTTGGTGTTACCTTAGAATTTGTTGGCATACCTAATGTGTTCCAAATGCTATAGTTGGAGCAGCGATTGTGTTTACTTAAGGGGCAGAAATCTTTGGACAATTCAAGGGTAAAGAAGAACCCTACCTATACAAAGTTCCCATGGAAGTGTTTGAAGTAGATACCCGGAGTAAAGTTATGAAGGTATGAAATAGGAGCTACTCAAGCAAGAGAAGATCTAAAGGCAAAGTATCCATCGCTCTTTGATCACCATCTTCCGAATCTCGAGGACGAGATTCATCTTAAGGGGGGTAGAATTGTAACACCCTAAAATTTGCTCTTTTCAAAATAGATGCAAAGTAATTTAATTTTGTATTCTAGTGCTCATGAAAACATAGGAAAATAATATTTTTCACTAAATTAAAATTTATCATAAGGTTTAGCAACTTGTTGATGCATTCATGCTGATGCATTTTTGTTTTTGTATTGTTTGGTTTTGACCAAAGATCAAAATGAATTCAAGTTGTTCTTTCAAAATGCGTTTAGGTCGATTTTCCTTTCCCAATATACATATATTATTTTTCTACAATCAAATTCCTTGTTTCTCATCTGTCAATCAACCTCTACTAACTTCTCAGGAATTTTTCCGACTTTTTCTGTAGCTTGTTTCCACTTGTCTGTGAGCATAATCTAATTTTTAGATGCTCCAAAATATCTTATCATGAGATCCAAATACTTTATTTGGGTTCCTCATGTTCCATAATGTCTCTAGAAAATTTCCCCAAATTTTCAGAGTTTTCGGAGTATTTTTCGCGGCTTAAATAATAATTCTGGACTTTTCTAGAATTATTTTATCCATGAAAATAATTAATTCCGAAAATAATAAATCTCTCATTTGTTTTCCAACGCTCAAAACCCATGTGCAATAATCTTAATAAATCTCCAAGGCCCATGCATTTATTTACTAATGGGCTTTAATAATTAATTAGGCCTATTAGTAAAGAAAGAGGGTGCAACGTCAATTAGCACCATATCGCTAGTTGACATGGAGGTGGAGAGTTTTTCTCCCAATATATACGCACCTACCCCATGGGCAAAGCACACCAAAAACTACCGTGGAGGAGCCCCTAGTTTGGGAAATCTCTCGGGTAGTAAATTAGAATTTTCTCCCTTCTTATCGTGTCGCCGCCGCCGCTGTTTCCGCCGCCGCCGCTGTCGCCGCCGCTGTTGCCGCCGCCGCCGCTATTGCCGCCGCCGCCGCTATTGCCGTCGCCGCCGCTGTTGCCGTTCGCCGCCGCTGTCGCCGCCCGCCGCCGCTGTCGCCGCCCGCCGCCGTTGTTGCCGTTCGCCGCCACTGTTGTTGTCCGCCGCCGCTGAGTTCGTATCGCGAGCCGCCACTCGTAGCTCCCTCCACCTCTCGCCGAAGTTCTGCATCTACAGCTTGCGTTCCGGCAAACTTCCGACGAAGCCACTAGGCGTTCTACTCCAAGAAGAAGAAGAGGTATTTACTTAAAAACCAGATTTTGATTTATTTTCGAAACTAGGTATTTACAAAACTGCCACTATCTTGTTTAGGCCATATCTTCTACGTTTTAACTCCGATTTGACCCGTTCAAGTTGCGTTAGATTCGTATTTGCGAGCTCTACATGTTGGTAGTACTGTACAGTAGGTTTGGAAATTTTAATTTTTGAGTTTATATTAAAGTAATTATTTATCTATAGGAAATCTTAGAAAATTCATAACTTTCACGTTTTAAATCCGAATTTCGTGATCTTTACGTCTGTGTGTTCGTAGCAACGCGTAGAACATCTTTAAAACCTTTTCACACGTTGTTTCATATGTTTGGTGTACTGTTCTAATTTATTTCTATTGTTTGCTTCGTGTATGATTGAATGAATGCTTGTGTGGTGCTTTTATGATCTTGTCTAGTCGGTGAGCTATACGTGGTGATCAAGAAGCATTTCATTGAGGTTTGGACTTGAAGAAGGATCTAAGTTAAGGCAAGTATAGCATGGGATCATCCTTGTTACCTATTCACTTTAATTTACTTAATTCATGCTGCATGTGTCTCTTTGTTAAGGATGCCTTAGTATTGATCCTGTCCCTTGAATCCTAGGGTTATTGGCATTGGGTAGTGGCTAGTGCTTACATAAACAATGATCTTGTAATTTGACTAATGATATATGCAATAACTCTAAAAGATGCTTTTTAGCAACAGGGAACAAGAGGGCTAGAGTTATCTCTAGATTCCTCTCCGTAAGGACTTATCTGTAAGCGAACATCCGGGACTTACAGTACAGCTGTGAGGGCTACATGGCTCTGGCTTTAGTCATATAAGAGGACCTTTTCTAGCTTGTTAGTGGTTACCTTTATGGCGCAAAAGGGGTGTGTTCCGGGTTGGGTGTAGTGCGGCTCCTGTCCCTATGAGTATAGGCTGCGTGTCATTGTGCCATATGGAAGGGGGGCTCTACATTCGCAGGCCACAGAAACCTAGCGGCCCTAACTTGTTAGACGAACCTTGGAAAGACTTCATAGTGAAACCTATCTGCCTATTGAGGCCTTGCAAACCTCGGGCTTATGGGGATCACGACTCACGGTGAAAGTGTACAACCTCTGCAGAGTGTAAAACTGGTATATCAGCCGTGCTCACGGTCACGAGCGGCCTTGGACCCTTACGGAATATAGATCACTATTAATTTACTTGTTCTTGCTATTCATTATTCTCTTTACATGATCATGTGTTTATTATGGGAACATCACCAATTTGTTGCTACTCAATTGCTTAAAATATGATCAACTAAAAGCTACATGCAGTTAAACCTGTGTCATGCCTCTTGAGCCTCATGAACCCCATGTTATGCTTGTTGAGTTCGACATGGACTCACCCTTGCTATTTCCCCCACATCTCAGGAACGGTACCAGACTGTTAGATTATGGAATTGTTAGGCTTGTGATCAACCAGTCAGTTTGATCCTGGAGTGAAGGTTACACCCGGTGTTCGGAGTTGTCTTGCCGCTGTGTTGCTCTCTAAGGTTATATCTTATATCATTGCGTTATGTTTAATAAGCATTTGCTTCTTGATAACACACTTATCTGTAGCTATATGTGAGATTTGACCTCTTTATTTCACATATAGTGTATATCTGGTTTTGTCCTTAAAACCGGGTGTGACACTTTTAGTTTTGAAGATTTTTAACAACAGAAAGGGGTACCTTGAATTAGGAGAAAAGGAAAAGGAAAATCAGAATCAAGGTTTAGAATAAACTGAGCTGTTAAGCAACTTTGGCATTTAATTGGTGATTAAACATGAGCCACACAACTCAACCAAGACCACAACTTTATAGTACAATATTTGTACTAATAAATGATGCCCATGGTTAAGGCAAGTTTATTTGTGAAAAATCATTTTATAAATACTCCAAAAGGGAATCAAAACTGAACTTCCAAGACTTAGAGAAATAAAACTAAGTATTGGATTTCAACTTTGAATTCAATTTTGAAGCTCAAATTTTAATAGTTTGAACTGGAAATCATTCCCAACACTTATCATTAGTGTAAAATAAAACATTTACACTCCAAAGTTTATTTGGGCACGATTCCAAGTTTTTTATGTGCATTTCAAAATTGCAAGGTCCCAAGGTACCTTGAGAGCATTTTTGGTTTTAACACATCTCATCAAACAATGCATTGCAACCCTAACAATTTAACATTGCTTTTAGTGAATGAAAGACTTAGTTAGCTAAATGACATGCTCCTGATGCATGATGATGACATGACCAAAGTTTTAGTGTTGCTTAAACCATGGGTGTTGCAGCTCTTTCCCCCTTACAGAAATCTCGTCTCAAGATTTGCTAGAGTTAAGTAACGGAAAAGGAATTGTGTCAAGCCTTTATTACAATGAAGATTGCAAAAATAACAAAAAAGGAAGTTTTACCCTATTACATCCATTGCTACAAGAAAGGTTACAACTATAGAGGAGTTGGTAACCTAAACAGATGCAAGGAAATCTGGATGATTCTCCATCAGATACTCTTCAGATTCCTAAGTAGCTTCCTCTTCTGAATGTTTGTTCCACTAAACCTTATAGACTTTGATTGTTCAATTTCTAGTGACCCGATCCTTTTGATCTAAGATTCTAATAGAATATTCTACATAGGTTAGATCTGGTTCAAGTTCAACCCCTTCAATCACAATCGCCTGTTTAGTCACTCGCAGACACTTCTTTAACTAGGATATATGAAACACATTATGGACAACTGCCAATTGTTCTGGTAACTTGAGACGATACGCTACAGATCCACACCTCTCAGTGATTGGAAATGGACCAATGTAGCGAGGTGCCAACTTTCCCTGAACTCCAAAATGATTCACCCCTTTCATAGGAGACGCTTTCAGATATACATGATCTCCCACCTTGAATGTTAACGGGCGACGCCTCTGATCAGTATAACTTTTCTGGCGGGATTGTGCGACCCTCATATTCTATTGGATAGACTGAACCTTCTCTTCAGCTTCTTTCACTAAATCAACTCTAAAAACCATCTCTCACCAGGCTCGGACCAGTTCAGTGGGGTTCTGCACCTTCTGCCATAAAGAGCTTCAAACGGTGCCATCTTAATGCTTGCCTGATAACTATTGTTGTATGAGAACTCAGCTAATGGTAGACACTCATCCCACTTAGTTGAATAGTCAAGGATACATGCTCTCAACATATCCTCTAAAATCTAATTGACCCTTTCAGTCTGCCCTCCGGTTTGGGGATGATAAGCTGAACTATGAATAAGTTTAGTGCCCAATGATTTGTGTAACTCCTTCTAGAATTTGGATACAAACTGGGTACCCCTATTCAAAATAATAGTCTTTGGAACTCCATGAATACTCAAGATTCGATCAAAGTATAACTTGGCATATGTTGTGGCAAGACACAATACTTTTACTGGCAAGAAATGCACTATCTTGGTGAGCCGATCAACAATGACCCAGGTAGATTCAAAACCTTTGGACGTCTTGGGTAACCCAACTATAAAATCCATACTAATGTCATCCCATTTCTAGGATAGAACGAGCAAAGGATTCAGTGGTCCAACAGATTTTAGATGAATAGCTTTCACTCACTGACATGTATCACACTTTGCAACATACTGAGCAATTTTTATTTTCATTTTTGTCCACTAGAATCTTTGTTTCAGATCATGATACATCTTACTACTTCTCGGATGAATTGAGAATCTAGATAAATGTGCTTCATCAAGGATCTATTGATGCAACTTCGGAACTCTTGGTACTACCAGGCGATTCTTGAACTATGAAACACCATCATCATCAATTCGGAAACATGGGGCTTATCCGGTCATAACTTTTCTCTAATCTGAGATATTCTTTTTTTTGTTTCTGAGCAGCAACAATTTGACTTTAGATAGTGGATTCAACTATGATATTAGCTAAGGTTCCCTGTGAAACAATTTCAATATTCAACTTTTCCATCTCCTCGCATATAGTGCTATCAAACAACCTTGTTGTCAGACAGTTGCAGCGAGGTTTAAGACTGAGAGCATCTGCAACAACATTTGCTTTACTAGGGTGATAATGAACTTCTAGATCATAATCTTTGATCAATTCCAACCATATTCTCTATCGCGTATTCAAGTCTGACTGAGTAAAAATATATTTCAAACTCTTGTGATCAGTATAAATGTTGCAACTACTACCCAACAGATAGTGGCGCCAGATCTTAAGTGCATGAACCACAGCAACTAATTCCAAGTCATGAGTAGGGTAATGCTCTTCATGACTCTTGAGCTATCTAGAAGCATAAGCAATAACTCTTCCTTTTTGCATCAGTACACACCTAATACCAATGCCTGAAGCATCACAGTATACATCAAACAACTTCTCAATGTCCAGTTGAGCTAGGACACGAGCAGTGGTTAACAACCTTTTTAAAGTTTCAAAAGCTTCATTGCACCCTGGTGACCATGCAAACCTGTTTTGAATCTTTAGTAACTCGGTGATAGGCTTAGCTACTTTGGAGAAGTCAGGAATAAAATGATGATAATATCCTGCCATTCCAAGAAACTGATGAACTTCATGCACAGAGCTAGGTGCTTTCCAATCAAGAATATCCCGCACCTTGCCAGGGTCTACAGCTACAGCCTCGGCAGACAAAACATGTCCTAAGAATGGCACTTCATTAAGCCAAAATTCACACTTGATAAATTTGGCATATAACTGATGTTCTCTCAGCCGGCTTGGAACAATGCGTAAATGTTCCACATGTTCTTCCTCATTCTTGGAGTAGATGAGAATATCATCAACGAAAACAACCACAAATTTATCAAGCTCTGGCATGAAAACAGAATTCATCAAGTACATGAAGTATGCTGGGGCATTGGTCAGCCCAAAAGACATGACTAGATATTCATACATACCATATCTAGTAGTAAAAGCAGTATTTGGAATATCTTTCGAATGAATCTTTATCTGATGATAGCCGGATCTGAGATCTATCTTAGAGAACACTTTAGCTCCCGCAAGTTGATCAAAGAGTAGATCAATGCAAGGAAGAGGGTACTTATTCTTGATAGTTACTTCATTCAATGGACGATAATCAACACACAGCCTCAGAGTGTGATCCTTCTTTTTAATAAATATAGCAGGGCATCCCCATGGTGATGAACTAGGTCTGACATAACCCTTGTCAAGCAATTCTTGTAATTGTATCTTAGCTTAGCCAACTCTTTCGGAGGCATCTGGTATGCTCTCCTGGATACTGGAGCCGTAACGGGTTTCAACTCAATCGAAAACTCTATAGCTCTATCAGGAGGTAAGCCCGGCAAATCATCGGGAAATACATCAGGGAACTCCCTGACTACATGGATATCCTTCACTTCCTTAATAGTTGTTCCATAAGACCTCTCTACTGCCCTCTTTGGCATAGGTAGACAGATAAGCAATTTAGATTTATTATCTGATGAGTTCAACTGTATGGTTCTATTTAGGGCATCAATGATAGCTCCATGCTGACATAGCCAGTTCATGCAAAGGATCACATCTATATCTTGACCCTTAAGAACAATCAGATTGGTTGGAAAGATATGCCTAGCAAGCTGTACAGGTATCTGATAAATCACTTCTCGAGTAACCATTCGTCCACTAGGAGACTGTATACAGAAACTATTGTCCATAACCTCAATTGGTAGTTGATACTTCACTGTGAAAGCTCGGTTGATGAATGTGTGCGAGGCACTAGAGTTGAACAATATAACTGCCCTTTGGTTGGCAACAGAGAACATACCCATCATAACAGGTTCACCTTCAGGAATCACATTAACCCGAGTAAAGTGGACTCAGCCCATCTTAGTAACAACTCTGTTCTTTGAAACATTTTGCTGACGATTCCTAGGGTTTCAGTTACGGACACCAGGGGTATCCAGCTATGGTGGATAGGTAAGAATTGCAGCAGGTTGGACAATTTCCTATTGCGGGGCTGGTTGCTGAGGTGGAAGATGGAGAGAATGATGGACAGGTTGGTAAACAATCTTCAGGCGTTGAACATTGCTACCCGAAGATTCTTGTTGTATACGCTTTCTTTTTCTCGTATTCAAGGTCTGCCTGGTTTGCAACATCTGCTGCTATGGCTATACTAACAATCTTATCATAGCTATCATCCATTATAGGAATTAATATACACTGAATCTTAGAGTGGAGACCTCTCACAAAACAACGCTTTTTCTCTTCGTCATTCCATACACGCTCAGCGGCATACTGACATAACTGGTTAAATTTCTCTAGATATTCCATCACCCTCTGATCTTCTTCTTGTTTTAGCTTGTAGAATTCCTCAACCTTTACTCTTCTTATACCATCAGGAATAAAACGGGTCAGGAAACCAGTACAAAAATCCTCCCATGATACTTGACACTCAGGTCATGTCAAAATGAAATTTGCCCACCAAGCACCAGCAGGACCTTGGAGTTGTACTGCAAACTGAGTCTTCTGAACATCACTGCAGCGGATAAGATTGAGCTTCTGCTCTATAGTATGGATCCAATCCTCTGCCTCCAAAGGTTCCTTAGCCTTATGAAATTCAGGAGGTTGAGTTTTCAGAAAGTCACGATAAGTGTGGTCAGCTATAGGATCAGGAATCACATGCTATGTCAAGGCCTGAAGTATCTGTGCATTGTCAGCACTGCCATTCATTAATGCATCCAGCTTAACATCTATAGTGGGTACTGGTGGTGGTTTGGTTGTGCCACCATGACTATGCGAAGTACCAGGTTGACGTGTTTTCCTAGAACGAGTCCTCATACTATAAGGTAAGAAAGATCATTAACAACCAGATTCCCAGAGATAGATAGAATAGCATAAAGGGAGAAGAAAGATATCATGAATAGGATTGACAACTTACTTAACCGAGCTACTAGCAAGGGGGAAAGTAGAAAGAAATTTTTATTAATGACATGATGCATGAACGATCCAACGATCAACTAACCTATCTAATTACTTAACTTTTACTTTAATATATTGAGTGACAACACACTCAATTTTATAATATAGGGCAATATAAAACATGCTATCCCACTTTTATCTTACTTATAGGTGTATTACCACCCTTATGGCTCACGTGGGAAAACTCACAAAATAACTAGAGGAAAAGTAAGAAAATTCTACCAGATTAGCCTAGGAGTAAGATCTATAGGAGCTGACAAAGTATTTCGGTGCAGTGGAGCAGTTAACACATCACTTGAACTTTCAGAGTAAGACGGGGCATCTCTCAGCAATAGAGGGTAAGTGAGAAGCAACCTTTTTGCCAAAAATAGGTTCAAAATTCATTTGTATTGTTTATTTTGAAGTTTAGTAAAGTAGTACTACAACACTTCTGTAATAGCATGCTTTGATACCACTGAATAATATGGCCCACATGTGCCTATCATCATCTTCTAGACTTCTGATAGCAGCACATGCAAGTCCGATCACTCCGATAGCCTGTCGGGTGTCCTCGGGGAACCCTGAATCATCCACGTAATTCTTTCAAGCAAGATCCATTACAGAAACATTGCAGTATTACAACAGTTGTACAATTATAAAATCGCTTACATCAGAGTAAACAGCGGAAGACTTATAACTATAAGTTTACAAATCAGTCGTTAAGTAATTACAAACTTAAGCTTTAGCCAATAAGGCAGTAGGGTAGCATGATAGGTACCACTAGAAACACACAAGAAAGATTCACCTTGCCCAAGGGTGCACAACAAACTCTTCTACTGCTGGCTCTCATCTACAACAAGGGTTTAACAAACACTGTGTACAAAGGTACTCAACAAGACTTAACTGATGAAAAGGAAAAACTCCAAGGATATGTAGGCTAAAAGGGAATCAAGGTAAGTCTGTAGCAAGAATCAAGATAACTTTTGTAGAAAAACTTAACTAACAGTTGATCCCTACTTTCAGTATTATAGCTTAATCTTTATAACCATAAGTATCATATAAGCACCTGATCTAAACCAATCACTTCATAAACCATCCCATCATGTGATCATAAGTATCCAGTTCAGTTATTAACTACGATGTAGATCGGGGAAATGAGTCTGCTTCTCCGAGAAGCACGGCGATTCGAATCAATTAGGCCCAGCTGGGGTTTCCTTACCACACGACAAATGTAGGTTGCAAGCCTACACTCATCAACCCTCTCCTAGATCCTCCAAACATGAACTGTTCTAGCGCTACCCGAGAGCACAATACCCGCTACACTGCGTCATTTGTCCATGACGGATTCACAGAAGTGTGTTACACGGTACTCCCGCCATCTCTCCACTCCCAGTGCACGGTTATCGTTTCCCATAATGGAATAGCCAAGATATTAGGCTTACCGGAGTATGTGGCCGATACTGCAAAGTCTCAAACATGACAGGTCGACAACAGTACGGTCCTCAATCGACACAGGCGGGGTCACTATGTGTGGCCTCAAACCATGATGCAAGCCAAGATTCCGCCTAGTCTTGTATTAAAAGCATGATCATTCTCATATATCAGGTTTATCGAAGTTTTAGTATAACTTATTCTTAACATCTAAGCAAGGCTAAGCATATAACTACTATCATATAAAACTGTGTAACATGGGATAAGTAATTCGTAGTCAAGGAAGATATGTAGCAATGGTATATCACTCAACTCCTATTTACTTAATGCAGTAGGTATAGACTTATGTGAATAAATTTTATAAAATACAAGGAGATGGGTTATGCTCCGGGGCTTGCCTGCGATGTTGGGGTTGTCAGGTACTTTAGAAAACCAGAAAAGATAACCAACTACAACGAATAGAATTCCACTCTAGGGATATGATCAACTATGGAATTCCACTCTCAAGCACTAAACATAGATAAATATGCATGCTTTAGTATAATGAGGTGCTAAGCTTTGTTATGAAGAACAACAAGATTGATTTAACTTGAGTACGACTTTCCTTCACGATTAAGTTGACTTAATTAATTCACAAAGCAATATTAGTTGTTATTATAAAAAGGTGATTAAGAGTACAATCAATAGGTAATTAACATGCCAAGGAACATCAGAGGTAAACATGTTCCCTGGTCTACACTCAATCCAAAAGTGCACTCAAATTATGCGGTAATTACTTTATTAACTAAACATTAATTAATTAATTAATTAAGCATAGAATTAAGGATATAATTATACATTATCAAAATAGTACCAAAATTTTTTGTGAAGGTTAGAATAAGCATGTAAAACACTCTTGCAAAGTTTCATGATTTTTGGATAAATATTTTAGCCTATAAAAATCCTTGAAGTTGCATTTATTAATTAAAGAAAGGTAATTTTTAATCATGCAAGATCTAATCATTTTGATCATTCCATAATTTTCCTAGATAGAACATAGTGTGAACAGCTCACACAAAAAATTTCATGATTTTATCATCTCTAATTATTTTTCTATGAATAAATTAATAGGCAGCACATTTTAACATTTAGGAAAAATATTAAAAGCTTTTTCTTAATCTTAGCCCACGGCACCCTTCGTTCGCCCCCCCGGGCTAGCGATGCTGGTGGCCCGATCTAGCTCTCCTATTCCCTTTCCTTTCTACTAGCCAGAGTCAGCCCAGACCAAGGCCAAGGCCCAAGGCAGATTTGGCCCGCCCTTCTCTTCCCTTCCTCTGGTCCCGCCACCACACGCGACGGCGACGGCCTGGCCGGCTGGAGCTCACCACCGGCAAGCTCCCCTGTGAACCCTAGGATGCGGCATGACTCACCTCACTACTCTACACCCTCTAGTACCCCTTTCTCTTTGCCTCCTGGCCCATGGCGAGCACGGCCACTACTCTGGCGGCTCGGCAACTCCGGTGACGCCGACGGTGCATGCCGATGACTTCTCCAACAACACAGAAGCTCCCAAATCCTTACACTCTACCTCAAGACCCAATTCTAAAAGACAACAAGTGAAACAAGGCAGGGAAACCACCAACCGATGGTCATGGTGGTCCGGCGGAACTCCGAGGAAGACGACTCTATCGCGCGACTAGCTCAAACGGTGGGGTGCGACTCTGGTAGGCTTGATCGAGGCATGGAGTGGGGGAGAACATGGTGATGAGATGGATTAGGAAATGGTGGAGCAAGGAGGATGAATTCGAGCTTGAGCTCCTTACGGCGGCGATGGCGTTGGGCGGACGGAAAGAGAAGGAAATGGTGCTCTAGTGCTAAGTAGAAGGAGGGAGGGGGTCGCGGGAACCTTCAGGCCGTCCAGCTCTTGCTTCCCAACGCGAAGGCAAGCAAATACGTGGCGAGCGTGTGAGAAGCAGTGCAAGGGCAGCAAGCGGTCAGCGGTGAAGCAGCTGAGTAGCATGCGGATGCCGTGAACAGTAACTGACTGAACATCTCCTTTCTTCCTCTCTCGATCTCCAGATTCCACTAAGTAACTCGCTGATCATCCTAAAGAAAAGTTGTTCTCTGATCTTCCATCTCCAACTTCTCTTTAAGAATCAACATCAGAGGAGGGAAGATTTTGAAGATTTTTCATTCCAAAAAAGTGCACTTGGAAACTGTTTTCACTGAAACAAAAATTTAGTTTCAGAGTAAACTAAAACTGCCACCTTCCTCTCCCTTTTTCTCCAAATTTTCCAAAGTAACATGATGATCACCAAAAACCAAAATTGTACAACTACAAGAGTTCTACAAAAATTATTTAAGGATCAACATCCAAAACCTTTTAGTTTTGAAGATTTTTAACAACAGAAAGGGGTACCTTAAATTAGGAGAAAAGGAAAAGGAAAATCAGAATCAAGGTTTAGAATAAACTGAGTTGTTAAGCAACTTTGGCATTTAATTGGTGATTAAACATGAGCCACACAACTCAACCAAGACCACCACTTTATAGTACAATATTTGTACTAATAAATGATGCCCATGGTTAAGGCAAGTTTATTTGAGAAAAATCATTTTTATAAATACTCTGAAAGGGAATCAAAACTAAACTTCCAAGACTTAGAGAAATAAAACTAAGTATTGGATTTCAACTTTGAATTCAATTTTGAAGCTCAAATTTTAATAGTTTGAACTGGAAATCATTCCCAACACTTATCATTAGTGTAAAATAAAACATTTACACTACAAGGTTTATTTGGGCACGATTCCTAGTTTTTATGTGCATTTCAAAATTGCAAGGTCCCAAAGTACCTTGAGAGCATTTTTGGTTTTAACACATCTCATCAAACAATGCATTGCAACCCTAACAATTTAACATTGCTTTTAGTGAATGAAAGACTTAGTTAGCTAAATGACATGCTCCAGATGCATGATGATGACATGACCAAAGTTTTAGTGTTGCTTAAACCAGGGGTGTTACAATGCTCAAGAGGCAGACAATCCTGCTGATGTAGGCTTGACAATTCTATCAACACCATCAACACTCGTGCTAAGCATAGCTATGATGCCGATTAGGTGAAGCTCATGGATGGCCCTTGCCTCATTCATAAAGGCAACAAGCATACCATGGGCGAGTGCAAAGGCTTGAACAAAGCATTTCGTGAAGAAGATAGGAAGAGGCTACGACGCAAGGACAACGAAACCAATGATGGTTGGGGGGAGGATTATGGCATGGATGCTTGCCCTGCCTACCAGGATCCCACCAAGATCGTCGCCTCGATCTTCGGCGGGAACGCTGCCACCAAGACCAAGTAGGAGTAGAAGCTCACCTCTCGGCAGATCATGTCAGTCACCGCCTATGATGACACCATTGACAACCCTAAGTACCTGGACTGGTCAGAGTACCCTATTAGCTTCTCTAGGGTCGACCAGTGGGCATATATCCCATACCAAGGATGCTTTCTGCTCGTCCTAGATCCCATCATCAATAGTGTGTGCTTTAAGAAGGTCCTCATTGATGAAGGGAGTGTCCTCAACATTCTTTTCACCAGATCCCTAACTGAGTTAGGGCTCACCAAGGTGCACCTCACCCCCATGGACTCTCCATTCTGGGGAATCGTTCATAGGAAGACGTCCCAACCTATAGGGCGGATCACTATCGGTATGATTTAGCACCACCAACCACTTCTGTACTGACTACGTCAACTTCCTAAGAGCAGACTTTGACACTGCGTATCATGCCATCCTGGGCCGACTAGCTCTCGCCAAAGTCATGACCATACCACATTATGTGTACTAACATCTCTATCTGCATGCAAGACTGCCTTATCGCTTTGCAGCAGATCCCATTGAAGGAGTAGGAGATCCCCACCATGGAGGCACCTAGGGCAGCTACCAAGTCTAAGGAGGTCAAGGAGGTGGTCCTCGTCCCCGGTGACTGGAGCAAGACTGCTCGGGTCAGGGCCCAATCTGGACCACAAATAGGAAGATATGCTTGTCAGCTTCCTATGGGAGCACATCAACGTATTTGCATGGAAACCTATAGACATGCCCGGCGTACCTCAGGAGCTGATCTAGCACTCCTTAAATGTCTCGGCGATCGCCAAGCCAATCAAGCAGAAGCTTTGACGATTCGTGCAAGACAAAAAGAAGGCTATTAGGATAGAAATAACACAGCTCTTAGCAGTCGATTTTATTAAAGAGGTGTATCACTCGGAATGGCTAGCCAACCCGATTCTTATAAGAAAGAAAAACAAAAGAATAGAGAATATACATTGATTACACCAATCTAAACAAACACTACCCTAAAGACCCCTTTGGCTTACCTTGTATCGACGAGGTCATAGATTCCACAGCCAGTTGCAAGCTTCCGTGCTCTTTAGATTGCTACTTTGGTTATCACTAGATCTCCTTAAAGGAGGAAGACTAGATCAAGTCGTTGTTTATCATGCCCATTGTCGCTTATTGCAACACCACCATGTCCTTCAGACTCAAGAACGCTGGTGCTATTTATCAAAGAGCCATCTAGCACTGTCTCAAGGATCAGATCAGTAAGAACCTCATCACCGATCTCGACGAGACATTCAAAGCCCTGAAGAAGTACAGATGGGAGCTAAATCCCACCAAGTGCATTTTTGGTGTTCTATCCGTTATCCTCTTAGGCAACATTGTTAGCCACCGTGGCATCAAGGCCAATCCAGATAAGGTAGAGGCGGTGACCAAGATGAAACAACCAACCTATGTTAAAGACGTCCAAAAGCTAACGGGGTGCATGGCGGCTTGAAGTCGTTTCATATCCTGGGTAGGCGAAAAGGGACTCCCTTTCTTCAAGTTTCTTAAGGCCAAAGGGAAGTTCACCTGGTCAGAGAATGTTGATAAGGCATTTGCTAAGCTCAAGCATTTTCTCACCCAACCTCCGATCATGACTGCAGCCCAAACCGGTGAAACCTTGCTAGTCTACATCTCAATGACCAACTGGGTGGTCAGCTCAGCTATCGTTGTCGAGCGTGAAGAGGTCAAACATGCCTATAAAGTCCAACTCCTAGTCTATCTCATTAGCGAGGTCTTGAATGAGTCTAATACCCCCAGGTCTAGAAGCTGCTATATGCCATCCTGATCACATCCTGAAGCTCCGTTGCTACTTTCTGACATTCCCCATAGCAGTGGTTACTGAGTACCCACTGGGCGATATCCTCTGCAATAATGAAGCCAATGGCCATATCATTAAATGGGCGATTGAGCTCAGCACTTACTCCATCGAATTCAGAGCACGCTAGACAATCAAGTTACAAGTGCTCGCTGATTTCATCGTTGAGTGGACCGATACATAGACTCCTATCCCAGTTAATCACCCTAAGCACTGGACCATGTACTTCAACAGTTCCCTTAACCTCGACAATGTCAGGGCAGGCGTATACTATATTTGTCCGTCTAGGGATAAGCTTTGCTATGTCTTTCGGATTAACTTCTAGGCCTCCAATCACTGTTCACCTAAACGGCCGTTTAGTCTATTTAAACACCATTTAAACGGTAAACAGAAGTCAACCGTGTTGTTTAGGCCCTAAACGGTGAATTAAACGGTTGGGCCGTTTAAACCCGTTTAAACCGTTCAATCCCGTCTAAACAGTCTAAACAAAATCAGATTAAACATGATTAAAGGAGCTAAACAACCATTTAATCCATAATTAAGTGAATTAAAGGACTACGTCTAGCACAATCAACATGAAACTAATTAACATTGTAATTATATGAAGTGTTGTGAGATTTAGGTTTCTTCCAACAAGATTATTTGGTAGAATATTTGGTTTTTACATGTGTAAATATGTCTGGGTTCTAGCAAATTTTATTTTTACCAACATAAATATGTATATTTTATTGTTATTGTACAAAACCGTTTAGGCCGTTTAACTCCGTTTAAACACCGTTTAAACAGTCTAAACGCTAAATGAAGGGTGACCGACTGTTTACCGTTTAGCGTTTAGGAAAACATTGCCTCCAATAATGCCACGGAATACGAGGCAACACTACATAGTCTCCGTATAGCCATAGAGCTTGGTGTTAAACACCTCATGGTGTATGGTGACTCCACACTCGTGATCAACCAACTTAATAAAGATTGGAACTACACCAACGAGAAGATGGACGCCTACTACGTCGAGATGAGGAAACTTGAAGGCAAGTTCTACGGTATAGAGTACCACCACGTGGTTTGGGCCAATAATCAAGCAGCCGATGAGTTTTCTAAGCTAGGGTCGACCCGAGCCAAATTTTTGGCTAGAGTATTCATCTAGGACCTTGTGACTCCATCCACTAAGTAAGGGCAAGAAGTTGTTGAAGAAGCACCACCTGCCAAGCAGATAGTTGTCACGCTCCCTAGGCCGAGCAGTGATAGGAGAGAACCTTTCATCAAGTACCTAACCACTGCAGACATCTTGGCTGGAAAGACAGAGAAGGAGCACCTTATTCGCCATAACAAACATTACATCCTAGTCGATGGGAAGTTGATGCGCAAGAACACTAAGGAAGAATTGCTCCAAAAGTGCGTCTCCAAAGAAGGAGAGAAGATACTCAAAGAAATCCACGCTGGCACTTGTGGCAACCATGTAGCCACTAGAACACTGGTTGGCAAAGCTTTTTGAGCTGGCTTTTATTGGCCTTCAGTCATTGCTAATGTAGAAGCGCTTGTTCACTGGTGTGAAGGTTGTCAGTTTTTTGCTAAGCGAATCCACATTCTAGCTTAGGCTCTACAAATGATTCCTACTTCCTAGCCGTTTGCATGCTTGGGACTAGATATGATCGGGAAATTCAAGCCCGCGCCAGGAGGTTTTCGCTAGATTTATGTCACCATTGACAAATTCTCCAAATGGATCGAATATAAGCCCCTCATTTAGATCACGGCGAAGAAGGCCGCAGAGCTACTCAACAATATCATTCACAAGTTTGGTCTGCCAAATAACATCATCGCCGACCTAGGGTCTACATTTATCGGTAGCGCTTCTGGGATTTCTATGATGAGCAATGCATCTCAGTTAAGTACATCTCGGTCGCACACCCCAAGGCTAATGGTCAGGTCAAACATGCTAAGGCATGGTTCTGGATGCATTGAAGAAGAAACTCTATGAGAATGAGTAGATGCACTCAGGCAAATGGCTTAAAGAATTGCTGACTATGGTCTAGGGACTAAGGACCCAACCCAGTCGCAACACTAGTGTCTCCCCCTATTTCCTAGTTTTTAGCTTCAAGGCTGTATTACCGGCTAATGTTGCCTTTTGAGCACCCAGGTTGGAGCACTACGATGAAGAGAACTCTGACCAAGCCTAGCTAGTAGATGTCGATCGCCCAGAAGAAGAGTGGTCACATGTATTCGAATGGCCAAATACCTGGAGGGCCTATGAAGGTACTTGTTGGTATTTTTTAACACAAACAGAAATGATCCTGGAGGGCCTACGAAGTGCACGGATACCGTTGTAGCTTTCACCCGGAGGGTTTTAAATATCATATCCACAGGGAAACGTTTAAGTTAACTACGTGTTCTAACATAACCAGAAAAGGTGAATGAGTTGGAAATATAAATAAGGTGGGAACAACTAAAGTGAAACCAAGACTAAAACGTAAGAGAGGATCAATCTAGTATGGGGTCAATAGTAGGAGTATAGAGAGGATAACTCGATCAGGGTTTTCTACTTCTAACTTGGGCAGTCCACAACTTCTACTATTTAACTAGGGAATTACTATGGAAGACCGCAAACAGAGTATGAATCTACCACGTAATTATATATCCTGCTAGGCCTATAGATGGGAGGTGGACTACAGAGGACTCAACGAAGCTGTCACCTTTGTGATCTACCATCGATCCAGAATATAGGGTGCATCTACGAGTAACCCTAGTCCAAGCACCACACTTACACTACGAATTATACTCTAACCTAGTCGAGTAGATTAAAGCGCTCAAAAGAGACTCACAAACTTGAAGAATAATATAAACATGAATCTTACTTGAATCAGAAGTTGATTACCAGAGCATGAGCCATCTCAGGAGCAAGCCCACGTAGAGCTCGATCCTGCCGAAGTACAAGTTGTTGAAGAGGCATCGACAGGCCAGCAGCTCCTCCGAACTCCTCCCTCGCTCTCCATCTCTCTACTATTTAGAAGACTAGATCTATTCTAACTTGGGAGTTGAGAGGACATCCATTCGAGGGACACCTCTCTTCCCCAAACCCTAGCTTTTCTCTTAAAGGTGATTATGATGATGGATTGAATGAATTCCCCTCGGAGGGGGGTCTGGGGCCTCGTTTATATAGCCCAGAGCATGGAACCGTGGCCCTTGGATCAAACTGACCTTCACGTGTGGTTAGGATGCATCCTTGGAGGTGGTTAATGTAGCTTACAAAAGAAGGAGCTGAGGGGCGGTGGCCAAGGGCCGATCGGCCTAGGGTTGAGGCCGGTCGGCCTCACCTGGAGATGCCTCATGGTGGCACTCCTCTTGGAGTCCTCTAGTGTCCTCTAGAAGCCTCTTGCGTATTCGTGACGTGGAGATTAGGCCGATTGACTTGGGTTCCTTCTCATGGAAGATATCAATTCCTGAATTATTCTGATAACCCCCTGCAAAATATAGATTCACCAATACTCGTGGAATTTCGTTAGTTGACACCCTAAACCTATGTTGGTGATCATTTATTAGCCCTTTATATATTTATTTTAACCCTTTATTATGATAGATAACCATCGTCAACAACTCCGCCAAGCTTACCTTTTGCTAGTCCCTTAGCAAATATTCATAATAGATCAGGAGTTGCTACAATGCTTTCACATCACAAAAGTACACATGCGTTCAAATAAGAATTTTCCTTCGGATTAGGTCTAACCACTCTAACCTTCAGACTTACCCATATTACCTTTAACTATGGAGCTTATTAGCCTTCACTTGGGTCTTGAGCAGTCGAAAAGTAGAACAATCAAATCAAGCACTATGTCTCAAGCTCTTCATTCAACTATTATTCCAGAGTTTTGCAAGGTTTTTAAAATAAAACTCAGAGTATCTTTTTGTATGACTCTCTCAAATCTCTCAATATATGTGGTATTTCTGGATCCTCTCCAAGACAAAGTGAGATTTGCCTTCTCTCATCCTACATCTAATGCTTTATCTAGAGCTTATAGGTATGGAGACAGCGTGTACATACTTGCAAAGCATATTTTGTAAAGTCAAACAGTGGATCCAGAGAAATGAGGCACACATCAAATCAAGAAGTGCATGTGTATGGATCAAGGAGTGGTTTATTTATGATGAAGGTGATAGTGGATCTAATTCTACTTTTGCTCCTTTGAAAGGGATTTTGATCTCTTTGAATAATTTAAGAATTTAGACTAAGATATATTTTGGGTTATAGTTTTTTTAGAGAGGCAGGCATCTAAGTACCCATTGTTTTGGTAGGACACTTGTCCATGTTTTACTATCTATATATTTTTCTTTCTTCTTTTTTTATAAATATATAAGCCCATAACATTCTTGTCTATAATGAAAGATTGAGAGATAATAATAACCTGGAGCAATAATAAGTGGGGCTTATGAAATGTATGGATAGGTGACAAAAATCCTATAAAACATGTGAGTGGTGTTCTCTCCCAGTGTAGGAGAAAAATATATTTGGTGGATCTAAAGGCTTGTTGTTGCGTACTTCTAGAGTAGAAGTAGCATATTTGAGTGGAGTGTACGTGATCTTGATTTTAAAAGTATGACAAGCCTCTAAGGGTCAACAGAGCTCGACAATGCTTAATGCAAGTACAAGTAGTAAAAAGTATGAATGGAGTTTTCTATCCTATGTATGGCTGTGGTAGGAATTTTAAGCTTTGTCATACAAGTACTCATCATGGTATTTTAAGATTTCAAAAGATAAAATTCTCCAAAACTCTAGCATCAGTAGGAGCAAGATAAATAGCAGCTCAGACTTCATCATATCATACTCCTCAACTACCTAGATTTAGATCCAGCATTTGCAACCCACAAGTTTTAGGCTCAGAGTTTATCTTTAGATCAAGACAGTTCTACCCAAAACTCAGGAGAATTCATGTTTGAAAACTAGGCACTTGAAAGGAATTACGACAGAGCAACTATTCATCATTTCCATAACAGAGATTATTCTGAGTGCTCTCTATTCACAAACTAATTCAAGCAAACTTGACACACTCTAACTAACACACATTATTACAAAATAGCACAATATAAAACAAATACTCGACTAGATAAAGTAGACACAATAAAAATCCATAAATATTAAAAAGTATGTCTCCTGACCATAACTATGTAAGTGTGAACCTTCATGTGCTCACTATTTTTTTCTTTCTTTTTGAATTTATTTATTGAAAGAAAACTGTAAGGGGGTAAGGATACTTACCTAGAATACACGGGGGTGCCTTCCCCCAAACTAAATGTTGACGTAGTTGTTCGATCTTGCAATGTAGCAGACTGGCAGTGGAGATGTACGTCTTCTGTCAGAAATTGATTGATGTTGATGACTGATGAGACAATGCTCCAACAATGGATAGAGCATCCACTTGCTTGTCAGCTCTTTTTGGTCCTTCAAATCCTGTGAAACTCAAATAGACAACAAAACTTATAGAACATGTTAAGCGTTAGTGGTTTGGCCACTTAAGCTTCAGTTGTCCAAAGTTTTTCTTCTAGGCAGAGTTTCAGTGGGATTTCTTTATCAATATTTTTGTATTTTTATATTTTCAATGATGCAAAAGAAAATGCAATAGGATGAATGCATGCATATTTATTTTTATTTTTATGCCACCACGATTAATATTCCTATGGGATTTTTACACACCACAAAATTACCCACATGGGGCTTTAGGATTTATGATGCAGCAAATAATATATATATTTTTTTAATGCAATGCTAATGCAAAAAAGTAAATATGCTAAATGAAAATGATTATGCAAAAAAGATAAATATACCGATTTTACCTCCCAACGAGAGTTCATTGTTTTAAGTCCTCTGAATAGGACTTCTCACCATGTTCATTCCTTAGGTGAATCATCTAGTCTCAGAGGTGGAGACCTTGATAACTGCACCTCTTGATATGGTGTTACCCATGTAACCATGTTCTTCGTTCGTCTAGTAGCCATTTGAAATGAAGCATTAATTGTGGAAGTTGACAGCATCTTGCTCAGTGTACATGTTCTTATAGATCCAGGACCTTCACTTTGTAGAATTTGGGAGAGTTGGCAAACTCATCCATGTTTTGTTCAAAGTGTGTCCTGCTCATAAAGACAATGTAGAGATCAAGTGCATGGGCTCTGTTGGTGGAAAAACACCAACAGAACCAAAAGTTTTATTCATTCTTCTCTAACCTTAGGCATTGTGAACAAGATAAAGTTGAAGTTATGGGTGATAAGATCAGAAGATGAGCATGAGTGTGAATATGCAATATTTTTAGCTCATTTGGTTAAGACAGTAAGATCAAGAGAGTGAAGCTAAGAACAAAGATTAAAGAACTGAACATGTTAAGTTGATCAGGTTGGATCAAGCGAAGTTGTAACTTAAACATGTTTGGTTCTTCATTTATGTACATACCAGGATTGAGAAAAGCTTATTGAATAGTGATTATGTACCTCAAGATATTACTTTTGTCATTGAAGAGTGATGGTACTGAATCACCCTGTGGAAGCTTCTCTTGCCCAGCTGGTTCTGCTCATGAATGGCTTGTCTTCACCATCTTTTTGTTCTCCTAATCTTAACATTCTTGTCAGTCCTTGTGCTCCCCTCATTGTCTTGAGAATTTCTCCATGATGGTCTTTGTCTTGAAGGGGCTTGGTGGAGATTTGTTCACCTTCTTTCATGGAGTGAGTGCTTTGATTATAGATCTTATTTCGTGGCACTCATCTTCTTGTTCCATGGATCTCTTCATGATGCGTGAGCTGTGTTTCCCTTGTTTTTGTTATTCCTTTGATCTTTTTGCTCTAGACCTAGAAAGGTTAGTGACAAGAGTACCCGAAGGAATATTGTTACAATTATATCTCTATGCTTGTTTCACAAGGGTAGCGTAGCAGAAAGGTGAATACTCGTGTTAGGATCTAAAAAGTGCTTGTTTTAGGACACTAAGCTTGTCCTTGGGAAACCTTCAAAATGTGTTTTGGTGAAGTAGATTCCCCTCCAACACCAACCTTAAGAGCACAACGAGATCTACAAATATTTATGATAAACATATGCATCTACAATCACCCTTTTGAAATTTTTATAAACAAAAAGAGTGAGGGGGTTAGAGATCTCGAATGTGGGGAGGTTGAAGAGACCAATTGAATTGGGAGATGTCTCATATGAACATGGATTTAATAAGGTGGTTATGGAATAGATTCCATGCTCATTGATGTCATCTTTGTCTCCAATCTGAATGTTTAGAATTTCACTTGGATTGGTGACTCTTGAATTGGCCTCATCTAGGGCTTCCTCCATAGATGGATAAGTATTGTCCTCAAAGTCAAAGGGAGTTAAAAACTCACCATTTGAGTTTGAGCCAAGATTAGATTCTATTAAGGCTTCTGCCTTGTCCATCCATTCTACACATTCCTGCCAATGTTGAAGCATCTCTTCGTCATCCATGTGGTCATTATAAGTCCTATGGTTTGGTTGTCTTAATGGTTTTCTAGGATCATCATGAGACTTATGAGGGAGAGCATACGAGGGATCATCGGGGTCAAGGATGGATTGAAAAATGGGATGAGGTAAGTCATCTGATGTGGACATAGAAGGGGATAAGATAGAATAATTTCCAAAATTGCTTGGCTCTCCTTCTATGGCATCGCTAGACATGCCATCCTTGCATTTCTTCCAATGTGCTCTATGGGGGAAAGGTAGTTGAGAACACTTTTTTCTAGATGCCATTCTATTTTTATATTGATCTACCAGCATCTTACAAAACTAGAAGTCTAAGCTATCATCATTATGTTGGGGTATTGATGTCTTAGGACTGACAGCTGAACCTCGGGATTGAAGTGGTTGTGACTTAGCTATCAAAACTTCCTCTTTTTGATCAGGAGAGAACTCCTTTTTTATTAGGGGCTTAAAATGAATTTTAGGCCAGCGAGTGGCTTGACTAGTAATTTTTTCAAGCATGACCCTTGCTTCACTTGTAAGCAAATGAAGAAAAGCTCCTCCAGAGGATAAATCAAGAAATTCCCTAGAATCCTTGCTAAGACCTTCATAAAAATGTTGAAAAAGTATTGGGTCTGGAATAGCAAGGTCCGGGCCAATGAGGGTAAGGTCAATAAAGCGATCCCATGATTTGACAAGAGGTTCTTCTTCTAGTTGTCTAAAAGTTAGAACCTCTTTGCATAGGTCATTCACTTTGGAGATGGGAAAGAATTTTGATAGAAATTCATTGCATAGTGTCTTCCAATCTCCTTGCGCATGTTCTACATTGAGTTTATACCAATGTTTAGCTTTTCCCATTAAAGAGAATGGAAATAGCTTCCATTGGATGGTCTCATCGGACATGCCCTTTATGCGAATGAGGTCACAGATCCACTTAAACTCTTGTAGGTGCGAATATGGGTTTTCCTCAATTTCCCCCATGAAGGGTTTTTCTGAACAAATTCTATGAAATCCAGGCTTATCTCAAAACCAGATGCTCTGATAGGCTCGGGATGTTCTGGTGGTCTAAGGTGTGCGCCCATAGGGTTCGCATATTGATAGATAGAAGTGTTATTATCCATGCTAACAAAAGATGAAAGGAAAAAGAATAGAAGGGATGAGGTGAAGGATAAAAAGAAAGAAGGTATGAGAAAAGATTTTTTTCATTTTAGAAAATAAAAGGGTAAAGATAAGAAAAGAGAGATTTTTTCTTTTATGTATATATATTTATTTATTTATTTATTTTTGTTTTTGAAAAAGGTTAGGCTAGGTTCGTAGTCCATTTAGCAACCGATTCCCCGGCAACGGCGCTAGAAAGCTTGTTGGTATTTATTAACGCGAACAGAAAAGATCCGCAAGCGCACGGATACCGTTGTAGATTTCACCCGGAGGTTTTAAAAATTGTATCCATAGGGAAACGTGTAAGTTAACTACGTGTTATAACTTAACCAGAAAAGGTGAATGAGATGGAAATATAAATAAGGTGGGAACAACTAAAGTGAAAACAAGACTAAAATGTAAGTGAGGATCAATCTAGTATGGGGTCGATAGTAGGAGTATAGAGAGGATAACTCGATCAGGGTTTTCTACTTCTAACTTGGGTAGTCCACATCTTCTACTATTCAACTGGGGAATTACTATGGAAGACTGCAAACAGATTATGAATCTACCACATAATTATATATCCTGACGGGAGGTGGACTATAGAGGACTCAACGAAGCTGTCACCTTCGTGATCTACCATCGATCTGGAATATAGGGTTCATCTATGAGTAACCCTAGCCTAAGCGCCATGCTTACACTATGAATTATACTTTAACCTAGTCGACTAGATTAAAGCGCTCAAAAGAGACTCACAAACCAGAAGAATAATATAAACATGAATCTTACTTGAATCAGAAGTTGATTGCAAGAGCTTGAGCCATCTCAGGAGCAAGCCCACATAGAGCTCGATCCTACTAAAGTAAAGTTGTTGAAGAGGCACTGACAGGCCAACACCTCCTCCGAACTCCTCCCTCGCTCTCCATCTCTCTACTATCTAGAAGACTAGATCTATTCTAACTTGGGAGTTGAGAGGACATCCATTCGAGGGACACCTCTCTTCCCCAAACCCTAGCTTTTCTCTTAAAGGTGATTATGATGATGGATTGAATGAATTCCCCCCGGAGGGGGGTCTGGACCTCATTTATATAGCCCAGAGCATGGAACCGTGGCCCTTGGATCAAACCAACCTTCAAATGGGGTTAGGATGCATCCTTGGAGGCGGTTGAAGTAGCTTGCAAAGGAAGGAGCTGAGGGGCGGTGGCCAGGGGCCGGTCAGCCTAGGGTTGAGGCCGGTCGGCCCCACCTGGCGACGCCTCATGGTGGCCCTCCTCATGGAGTCCTCTGGTGTCCTATAGAAGCCTCATGCGTATTCATGTCCTATTGATGTGGGTTTCTTCTCATGGAAGATATCAATTCCTGAATTATTCTGATAACCCCTTGCAAAATATAGATTCACCAAAACTCATGGAATTTCATTAGTTGACACCCTAAATCCATGTTGGTGATCATTTATTAGCCCTTTATATATTTATTTTAACCCATTATTATGGTAGATAACCATCGTCAACAGTACTACAACTACAATGTCCAAGATAGGTTCTTCATGGTTGGTGATGATGAGTACAGGCCCGATCTTCCGAGAGGTAGCCGGTAAGTTCGATTTGTAGAGATCTCGACGTTGGCGATCTGGCTTCAAATTAGACACGATTCGAACCTTGCAACCGTTACACCACTGCTCCGTTGGTTATCAACCAAACACTACTTGATTGACCTCGCCAAGAAGGCTTTTCCTGCAAGCGAATCGAAGAGCACAAGCAAGAAGGTAAAAACACACAATCTGAAATTGCAAATATGAATGATGTGAATATCAATAGAGGGTTCAAGAACTCGGTTCCAAAGGACTAATCGACATAGTGGAGGAGATCAAGAACAGGGGTCCTGGATCACTGTAAAAGGATTTGTCACCACAGTTACAATGAACAATTCAGTTTCTCGATGGAAAACTAAACTCTAAACAAAACCCAATTGTCTAGCAGCGGCAGCGGCTATGTTTATAGTCTAAGACTCGACCTAGGGTTGAGGACGGCCAGGGGTTGGGCACCCACAACTTGGGCTTAAGGCCCGATACGATACATGGCCAAGTTCACCCAAATAGGTGACGCAACACTTTGCCATGGTCACACAGAATGATTCACAGACCTTCTAGAGCTGAGACTAGATCCAAAACGACGGTGTCGTTGTCCCCTTTCCAACGCATCCAAGAACGCCCCGTGTTGATGTCGTATGAGAAAATTATGACCGAAACAGTGACGACGTGTCTGTTGAATCCGAGGGTGACGTGACAGCTGAGTCGGGGACGAATTGCAACTTGGGGAAGACCATAGCATCGGTGTGTCCAGCGTGGCGATGTCCTCATCATCCTCCCCTTTTTGAATTGGAGTCATCCTCGACTCCATCTTGGTGATGTCCTCATCATCCCCTCCTTCTAGAATTGGAGTCGTCCTCGACTTCATCCCATTATCAGCGAACTCCTACAAATGGTTAGTGATAGCAGGCAATGCACTAGACATAATAGGTTGACAACACATAGTATAACATGGTGCATTAGGATTATCACATAACTCAGCAGTAGTAGAAGTTGTAGCAAGAAAATTACTTCCTTTTAACTTAATCCCATTATTTTTAGCAATGTCAGTTGGAGGTTTATTTTTAATCTCATTAGCATGTTTAATAATATCCGTAGGAGACAAAGGCAGCAATGTAATTTTCTTGTCCTTATCTATGATAGTGTATGTATTAGTTCTACCATGGTGTAAAGCATCATTATCAAATTCCCATGGAAGACCTAACATAATGGAACAAGCTTGCATAGGGACAACATCAAAATCAGCAGTATGATGATAAGAACCTGTGAAAAAGCTAATGTGTGCTGATTTAGTTACCTTAGTCTTACCACTATTATTGAACCATTGAAGTTTATATGGATACGAATGTTGTCGTGTGGTCAAGCCAAGCTTGTCAACCAAATTTGAACTCACCAAGTTATTGCAACTTTCGCTATCAATGTTAGTGAGAACACGACAACCCTGCACAATGAAATACATGTTGAACAAATTGTGGCATTGGATCGTCAGCTCTTCTTCATGTCCCACACGTGTACTCAACACACGCTGCACAAGAAGGCTAGGGTAGTCCACGGCAGCAGCCACAGAGTCAATGATGATGGCCTCCTTGTCTTGATCGCCCTCGGTGGAATCTACATCAATGTTAACAGCAAGGGCTAAATCATCTTCAACATCACTAGTACGAGGCCATCATCATTAGACAATCCTTCATGACATGTAATCAAGTAGAAATCACGATGCCTATCCATCCTCGGTAGCAATGAAAGCACGATGATTGGGGCAATCCTTCATGACATGTCCCATGCCTTTGCATCGGTGGCAAATGATTTTAGAGCAGGACGAGGAGGAGCTAGTAGAAGCACCCGGAGTGGCACCTTTCTTCTACACATTAGACAATTTACTTACCCCAGAAGAAAATGGAGGTGTAGATGGCTATGACGCAATAGGAATCTTGGGCATATCCGGCTCTGAACGCGTCTAAAAATTCCTCCCATTGTTAGACCTGAAAGGCTAGTGTTGTTTGCGTCCCTGTACTTCACGTTCTGCCTTAATAGCAAGATGATACAATTGGGAAAAATTGCGCCATTCTTTGTAATCAAGTATGTTCTATATATCATGGTTTAAACCACCAAAAAATCTAGCACTAGCATCATTATCATTTTCATTTATACCACAACGGGCTAAACCAATAAGCAATTCTTGATAGTAAGCTTCTACTCCTTTATCACCTTATTTTAAAGTTTGTAGTTTCAAACGTAAATCACGTTGGTAATAAGGAGGAACAAAACGAGATTTCATACGTTGCTTTAAAGCATTCCAAGTTTGAGGCACAACAGCAGCATTATTAGCATTGCAAAGATCACTCCACCATAACAAAGCAAAATTAGTAAACTCACTAGTAGCAAGTCTAACTCTATGCTCAGTAGGAACATTATGAGAATCAATTTTTTGTTGAATAGCAAGCTCCCAATCTAAATCATAGTTCAGGCTACCGTTCGGTGAAAAATTATCGGACCCCAGCGGTAGAAAAGGATTTCGCGATTTTCGGCGATTTTCAGAAAATTTCGGTCCAAAATTTAGTGAAATCAATTTGAATTTGCCTGTGAGATTAGACAAAATTTACTAAAATTTTGACTGAAAAATCAATTTGAATCTGAACAGAAGATGCATCAAATAGCCTTCCACTTCGCACAACAGAACTTGAGGTACAACGCTTCAAGAATACATTAAACTAGCTAAATGTTGAACAGATTAAACAGGAACGGGAGCACGGACCAGAGGTTGTAGGCGGGCAGGCGGCGGATCGAGAGCAGCGTCGCCGCCTCGAGCTCTCCCTTACAACCAGCGCCACGGGCATTCGCTCCCCCTCGCACTAGATCGAGACCGCAGGCATTCGCTCCCCCCTCGCACTAGATCGAGACCGCATAGGACTGGACTAGAGAGGCTGGCTTCCGATGTAAGCAAGCAGCAAGAGATCGAGAGCAATGGAGGCGGCGGCGGCTGAGGGGTGAGGAGGAGAGAGAAATAAAAATCTGTTCGCCTTGGGCTTCAACCTGCTTATTATATACCTGGGCATAGATACATGGGCCGTATAGCTACGTTTGGGCTGAAAAAATTCAAACGAGGCCAAAAGTGAAAGGCCGGTATGGGCTTTTACCGGACCCCACCGATAGAAATGAAATTCGGCGAATTTCGGCGAAAATCGGCCGAAATTCTGAACTATGATCTAAATAAGCCTCTGGATCAACATTACCAACAAAAGGAGGAAGGCTAAATTTAATTTTAGCAAAAGGATCATTATTACCATGATTATTACCTCCCATACCGCGACGGTTGAAGTTGAGGCAGCGACGGGCATAACCGTCAGCATTCACATCCGCATCTTCATCAGCAGCACGATGAGGTGGAGGACGTTGCTCGAGTTGTTCAATGCGGGTGACCAAATTGTTCACATTGTGCGTCAGCTCGGTGATAAGATTGTGTTATTCAGTCATGAATGTTGTAAGCTCGCCCTTGGACACGCACTCATTAAAGTCCATCGGAGATCCTGCCATGGTTAGAAGATAGAAAAAGACAAAACCAAAGTATTATCCCTATCAACTAAAGGAAACAAGTGGTGGTGGTGGTGAAAGTGGAATGCAAAATTACAAGCGGCTTATCACCGTCTTGCATGTATTCTTACCAACGCCAAACATGAGCAAAACCAAAGTGATGAAGTAATCTATTGTTGAGCATGGGTAACAGTTGCAAGATGAACCTGTGCTGATAGAAGAATATGTGGAGCTATGGGTAGGCACCAATATGATAGCAAGGATTAGCAATTAACGAATGCAGATTAGTGATTGTTCAATCTAGATCCAAAGTACAAATCACAGGTGCTGGCTAAGATGTGTTGAGACGTAGCGCAACAAGGTGAAAATAAAGGACGATGGAACAAGCAAATAACCCGGATTTTTCCTTTTTCCTAAATTTTCCCCGATTTTTCCAAACGGCACTAGTAGGAATCAAATTTTTTTATTTTTTCACTATTTTTTTATATTTTTCTCTGAACAAGAATCAAAAAAGATGCAACCAAAAAAATTGGCACCTACAACTGAGGTGGGATGTGGTCTACAGAAATACAGCACGTTCTCTGAAAGCATGCAAAAACTTTGACATTTTTTTTATTTTTCTGAATTTTTTTGGCAATTTTGATGAAACCAAACAGGGCAAAGCAAAGTTTGGGTTAGCTCCAAATGGTGTCAAGAAGCTGCTATAAAAATTTCATATTTTTCTAATAAACGAGCGAAAAGTTATGCCTGGTTTACCGAAGGTATCTCGAGTTATGTTTTCCGGAAGGCACAACATGACAGCGACAGTTAGGGCAAAGCATCCCTAAACTCCAACACCGATCACAAGATCATCCCTGTGACAAACAGCAATAGTTATGCACCTGATGATGTAAGGAGGGTTGCAATGCAGGCAAAATAAGAGCGGCGGCAACCTATCTAGGGTTTGCGCGGCGGCGAGAAGTTACACAAGGCGGCTAGCGGGGCAAGTCGAGTAATGTGGTGGCTTCGACTTGTTGTTTGGGAACGGTGGATGGGATAGCGGCGGAAAACAAAAATCATAGCAACGGCGATTGAACTACGACCACGAACACAATCCTAAACCAGCAACAAGACTCGACCACGGACACAAACTCAACAACGCGAATCTGAAACGAAATTGCAAAGGCACAAAGGGTGATAGGACAGCGGAAATTGAAATATTTTTGGGCTTTTTGTGGACTCTAGGTAATGAACAAATATGAATCTAAGGCAAATGAGAATATACCTCGTGGTAAACCTAAAATCACTAATACCAATTGATGAGTACAGGCTCGATCTTCCGAGAGGTAGCCGGTAAGTTCAATTTGTGGAGATCTCGACGTTGGCGATCCGACTTCAAATCAGACACGATTCGAACCCTGCAACTGTTACACCACTGCTCCGTTGGTTATCAATCAAGCACAACTTGATTGACCTCGCCAAGAAGGCTTTTCCTGCAAGCGAATCGAAGAGCACAAGCAAGAAGGTAAAAACACGCAATCTGAAATTACAAATATGAATGATGTGAATATCAATAGAGGGTTCAAGAACTCAGTTCCAAAGGACTAATTGACACAGTGGAGGAGATCAAGAACAGGGGCCCTGGATCACTATAAAAGGATTTGTCACCATAGTTACAATGAACGATTCAGTTTCTCGATGGAAAACTAAACTCTAAACAAAACCCAATTGTCTAGCGGCGGCGGCGGCTGTGCTTGTAGTCTAAGACTCGACCTAGGGTTGAGGGCGGCCAGGGGTTGGGTGGCCACAACTTGGGCTTAAGGCCCGACATGATACATGGCCAAGTTGGCCCAAATAGGTGACATAGCACCTTACCATAGTCACACAGAATGATTCACAGACCTTCTGGAGCTGAACCAGATCCAAAATGACGGCGTCGTCGTCCCCTTTCCAACGCATCCAAGAATGCCCCGTTTCGATGTCGTATGAGAAAATTATGACTAAAACAGTGACGACGTGTCTGCTGAATCCGAGGGTGACGTGGCAGCTGAGTCGGGGACGAATTGCAACTTTGGGAAGACCATAGCGTCGGTGTGTCCAGCATGGCGATGTCCTCATTAGATGACCTAGTACTTTGCAGAAAAAAGAAGATTGATGGGATGCTCAAGCTTTCGTCACCCTAGGAAGGCCCCTACATCATTAAGGTAGTCACCCGGCTAGGGTCTTATTTACTGTGTGATCTAGATGAAGTAGACGTCCCAAACTCCTGGCACATCAATCTCCTTAGGCATTTCTATCCTTGAAACATTCCATACAAAAATATGTACCCTTTATGTTTAAGTATTAAATAAAGTTTTCACCATGATGTGTCTCCATACTGTTCTCCCCATGATTATCTTTTCTCCATGTATAGCATCTTAAAGATGGCATACGCTTTTGCCTCAATGGCTCCACGAACAGCCACGTTTACGTTTTGTGTTTTCCAGAGATGGCCCTATCTTTGACTTCTCCCTACATGTGCATGAGCGCCAGCCCTTTGCGTTATGGGTGGTCAGTAGTGGCTCCTTAGTGACACTTGTCTTCCTACATGTACACAAGCTCTAGTGCTCCGCGTTACGGTTTACAGGCTAGCTGAGGCTAGGGCTCAATCACAAACTAACTACTCGGGGTGGTTTATATTAAATATAAACACATCTCCAAAACAACACTTAGTGTTCACAACAATTGTTAAGCCACGTTACATAACACTTCAGTGTAAGTTTTTCTCTTATCTACTCAGCGTTGTTTCCTCCCTCGCCAAATAGATCAAAGTCACCAGCTAGCTTCGTCACTGCCTCCTCCGCCTCATCCTCTAGCTTCGTGATCTTTGCTGAGCTTGTCCCTCGGGTGAAGCCAGTCATTATCACCTCTGGTTTAATCGAGGGATAGTGTGACTAAATCACCCTGAGCATGTGGAGGACGGAAGAGTGGGCGGTGTTGCGGGTGAATTCTTGAAGTCTCCCTAGGCCCCTTGGCGCCGATTGAGGATCGATCGAGGAGGCCTATCGCTAGGCAGCAACATCGTTCCCTTGGGTGGCTCAAAGCCGATGCAGTCAAGCATGGGCTTTATCCCCACAACCACTGCCTCAAACTTATTCTTCTAGGCCTGCACTGCATCCCAAACACCTGGAACTGCACATGCGCATTATATCGATACTCTGTAGCAAGACAACAACATGTTAAACATGTCCCTTACAATGCAGGAATGGATTCTATAGAGATATCCTTATGCTCAAGATCCCTGGTGACCTTCTCGGCTTTCTCCTCCGTCTCCTCCTCCTTTTGGAGTTGGGCGATGGCCTCACGGGACAGGCCGAGCTCCATCTCTAGGTCTGCACAAAACAAACAATTTACGATGCCGAACACTAACAAAGCAAAACCTAAGGTCATACCTCTCTGCTGACCGGTGACACGGCTAAGCCGCTCCAACAATGATTGTTTCTCTGTCTCTAGCTCCACCACATGCTCCTCCAACTCCCTCTCCCAGTCGCGTGCTAGAGTCAGAGTGGCATCAAGATCATTTACCAATGTTTGTAGCCTCCTGTTCACCATAAGGACTAGAGCCATTTCATCCAGGAGGCATTGGTGAAGTTCAGACGTCTTCATCACACTCTGCAGGAGCAATAGTTGTGGATCACACCTCGAAAGGGCCTAGCAACAAGGCTGTTTTCAACTTAATTCAATATGGCAAATCATCACCGACAGGTCAGCTCTCAGCGTCTTCACTTCCTTTCCAACCACCTCTTCTTCTAGCATGTCAAACTCATCCCCATGGTAGAGAACTATGCAAAAGACTTGAGGCGTGATGTCCACAGGCTCCCGATCAATTTCTTTGACTTCCACAGAAGCAGCCCTCGGAGGCTACCTCCTTGGGCGGTGTTGTGGTCGAACTGGACCTCTGAGGCCCATCTATGCCAAGGGCACCGCTTGTCCCACAGATGCAAATGGATCCTGCACTCTCCCTGCGGCTTCAACTTCTCCTTCTATAGTGGTGACCGGCAATGCCCACCATGGCCGGTGCCTATATACCAGTTGACATGCCCGTCGACCTTTCCTCGCCATGAGCCTCACCACTCTTGATGATCGGCTACACAACCGGTGGCTCCTCCTTAGATAGGGTGACCAGATCCACCACTGCTTGGGTCTATTTGTCACTCGGTGGCATTAGCTCTACCTCACGCTGACTTCTAGTGGCAACTGATGTCTCATGCTAACTGTTAGCGGTGCCTGACGGCCTCAACTCTCACTGGTGGGGTCATCCAGGCAGGCTTGGGGACTTGGCTAGCAGCCTCCCATGTTCGACGCACATCCCTCATCTCTGGTCTAGCACATGTAGCTGCCGATAGTGTCTTAGTGGTCGAAGGTGGGGGCCTACCATCTCATCATCATCGAACGAGTCTGACACCACCATTCTCCACCTCTGGTCAGGGTGAGGTTCCCAGTGCTAACACCCCCTGCTCACGGTAGGAGGAACTTGACGTCTTCTTCCTCTTCGAGGATGGCTCATCTCCCACTGGTCGTTTCCCCCAAATCTTTTCATGGACATAGATGGTCCGCTCAGCTTTGCCTCCATCTCTAGGGCTAGCTAACCTCTCCTCGTGAGTCCCTGAGCTAGACTGACACTGGGGACTGCTTGGTTGGGCATCAACCATGGTCGGCCAGTTGTCCGATGGCATGGCAGAGAAGTACACCACCTAATCCTATCCAAGAATCTTCAAAAACACGAATGAGTACATCACACAATGTTATAAAAGAAGCACACACATCAGTAAGATAATTGTGATGTTGAAGGACTTTTGGGGATCCTTGGTGGCAACATGCGCAGCGATGTTGAAGAGCATCATGGCGCGATGAAGGACTTCATCCCAATCTATCTGCTCGGGCACTTTGCAAGTACCATCAGGCTCCCCCTAAACCCATATCCAGGTTATGCCCTCTCTCTATAGGGCTAAACTCATCAAAAAATGAAGTTCATCACCACAATGATCCCATCAAGCCTTTTGCAGTTTAGGAAAGTCAGGATGTCCCTTACCTACTCCATGTCATTTGAATTGGGCCTCGCCGAGCACCTCTTGTTGCTCGCTAGGACCTGATCCACATTGCACTGCACATATGGCTCCTGTTGCCTAATATAGAACCACTTAGAATTCTAGTACTTTATAGATGTGTTGAGAGGGACAACAATGTATTGACTCGCCATCCCGTCCTAAAGCTGCAAATAAGCGCCGCCAACCACCCTAGAGCTAGTCCCCCTTTGACTTTGAGGCAGAAGAAATGGCAAAACAAATCAAAATGGGAGAGGATTCCAAGGTACATTTCACAGAGATTGATAAAGATGGTAACATGCAAGATGGAGTTTGGGCTCAAATTGCAGAGCCTGACGCCTATTGATGGTCATTAAATGCCTATTTTGACCATCAACATTGCACCAAATATGGGAGAAAACAACAACTTAGGTAATGATTTTTGTTTATAATTCAAATATTTCCACTTGTACTTGGAGATCTTTGCTCATGCAGGAAAACTATAATAAAATATATAAAATCAAGCAATTAGAAGCATTTGGAGCAAGGTGGGCCACCATGGGCCACTTGGTGGCGTCGCTCGGCCCCACCATGGTGCCGGCCGATGTGGCCCCACTAATGCCACCTCACTAATCCATGGGAAATGGCCAAGAAACACACCTCCAAGCCATCTCCACGTTGATTTCAAGTCGATGCATGATCAAGGGTCGAAAAGAAGCATCACATGGATTGGTGACTCACCATCCGGTATGTCAAGTGCTCAAATGGACAAATGGTGTTCATACCCACACTCTACTACATCCCAAGTGGCCAAAGAGGACGGCCCACTCAATAGTGGGTGGCCAGCCGGCACCCTACCTACGCCGCCTGATGCCCCTCGATCACTCCACCACCTCTCCTTCGGACACATGCAAGGAAACACACTTGGGAGCAATCCTATGATTGATTTATGGCGATTCTAGGTTGGTTTGATCCAAGGGCAAGGAGAAGGTGTCACCTGGATTGATGATGTGGCATTGGAGTAGCCCCTACTCCACCTTAGGCTATAAATAGGACCCTCACCCCTCACTTGTAACAACACACCACAAGAGAAACTCTCTCTCTCTCCTCTCAAGATGTAGTCTTAGTGTGAGCTTTAGTGGGAGTTAGAGTAAAGAGGAGCTTTTCCTATAGTCTAGAGTGGTCTTTAGTAGTCTAGTATAGCTTTGTATCTCTCTTGTAGTACTTTCCTTATTTCAATAAATTACTTTCTATGCAATATATTAGTATCTTCTTTATTGTTTATCAAGTTCATGCCTTAGTTGTCTAGCCAAGTGTAACGGAACCGTCCAAATTATAAGAGCACAAGTGCAAAAACAATCACCGAAGTGATCAAATTCTCACACTTGAGCCCATATAACTCCGGTAGTCCAATCAAATCGTGAGGGATTTCAAACCAACCAACATACAAGCCAAGATCGTAGTGATTCAACATAACAAGTCACATGTTACAACCATTTCACAAGTAGTTTAATATACATCGGAGTTCAACATAGTTATTACAACTTAAATTAAAAAGTAGCGGAAGCAAAGTAATTTGAAACTAACATTTATCTTATTTCAAATACATGCCAGTACCAAGGTCGACTTCCAACAAAAGCATTAGAGAGAAGCTAACTCAGAAGGATCATGCCCGTGATCACACTCCGCCACTAAGGCAGGAGCCAACCAACTCTTGCAGTCGCCATGAAACATCACAACCTGCAACAAGTGGGGATAAAACCCTGAGTACGAGAAGGTACTCAGCTAGACTTACCTGCCAAAAACCAGAAATAAAGTGACACCAAGGATCATGCAAGGCTGATGTAAAGTGGGCTAGCTTGACAACATTTTGCATAAAAGCTTATTATGGATAAGTAATCATTAATGCTTAAGCATCAAGTTAATTATCATTAACCTGTCATCTATCTTAGAACCTGTACTAGAGCACTCACTTTATTAGGAGCAAACAATATTAACCATAGCAGGTATAAATTGAGGCAACCTTTCCCTCGTTATCCAATTAACCATCCGTTCAATTTAATGGAATCTACGTTGCCGCTGCTCAAGTCAAGTGCTCACTAACCGGGAGCGACGACGATTCGAATCGAATTCCTATCCAGCTGAAGGGGTATTTCTAACACTCACCGAGTCACACCTGGCGAGGGCTGCTTAGGTCACCTTTCATACAGTTCAGGAATCGTGGGTCCGAATGATGTCGCGTCCCTAAGGGCGACACTCTGCTAGGTGATAGGGACTCTAACCCCCCTTGGTCTCACGCCAATGTCCCCAAGCACATCCTTTCTCTCCTCCAAGATGCAACCTACCATTCGATTCCCAGCCTGAACCATATTACTCGACTTCGCGGTCGGAACGACTTATCAGGCCAACTAAGTGTTAGACTACGTTCAACATGACTCAAGGACGTACAGCGAATCGGTCCTTAAACGACTCAGACGGGGATAGATCCACACCCAAGACCTCCATGCCTTGTTGCTTCACTAGCATCATCCCTCCCGGTCTCAATTCATTTTATTAACACATGGTTCCATTCCACGATAGCAAATATAGCCAACCGTGCCATATATGAATATCCCTACATCTCGCAGGTGACAGGAAATCACCTGACTTCTACTGCTTAAAGCAGGGCTAAGCATCTATTCGATCCTAGTCTATATAGGATTCAAGGATTCATGTAACTGGACAAGGAATGATATAATGCAGCAAGGGTTTCCAACCAACTCCTACCACTTAATGCAACAATACTTATAACATATATATAACTAATTGCTTTGAAGATAGGAGGCTTATAATGCTCCGGGGCTTGCCTGGGATCCGACACAAGTCAGAGTTTGTCAGATGAAACTCACTTAGCGAGCATTCCCTCATTCTAGCACTTGTCCGATCTTTCCATCTCCGAGATAGGTCCACCAACACCATCTTCTGGTTAGCTCCACATCACGTCCTTCACATGGTGCATCTAGCGTACCTAAATGAGATGCAAGATGCAAGTGTATGAATATATGGGAATGCAATAGATGATGCATCACACACTAATCAAGGCAAGTACAAGTGATGAGGACATCGCCAAGATGGAGTCGAGGACGACTCCAATTCAAGAAGGGGAGGATGATGAGGACATCGCCACGCTGGACACATCGACGCTATGGTCTTCCCCAAGTTGCAATTCGTCCCCAACTCAGCTGCCACGTCACCCTCGGATTCAGCAGACACGTCGTCACTGTTTTGGTCATAACTCTCGCATACGACATCGAAAGAGGGCGTTCTTGGATGCGTTGGAAAGGGAACGATGACGCCGTCATTTTGGATCTGGTCCTAGCTCTAGAAGGTCCGTGGATCATTCTGTGTGACCACGGTAAGGTGCTGCGTCACCTATTTGTGCCAACTTGGCCATGTATCGTGTCGGGCCTTAAGCCCAAGTTGTGGGCGCCCAACCCCTGGTCGTCCTCAACCCTAGGTCGAGTCTTAGACTATAAACACAGCCGCTGCCACTGCTAGACAATTGAGTTTTGTTTAGAGTTTAGTTTTCCATCGAGAAACTGAATCGTTCATTGTAACTGTGGTGACAAATCCTTTTACAGTGATCCAGGGCCCCTGTTCTTGATCTCCTCCACTGTGTCGATTAGTCCTTTGGAACCAAGTTCTTGAACCCTATTGATATTCGCATCATTCATATTTGCAATTTCAGATTGCGTGTTTTTGCCTTCTTGCTTGTGTTCTTCGATTCGCTTGCAGGAAAAGCCTTCTTGGCGAGGTCAATCAAGTTGTGCTTGGTTGATAACCAACGGAGCAGTGGTGTAACGGTTGCAGGGTTCGAATCGTGTCTGATTTAAAGCCGGATCGCCAACGTCGAGATCTCCACAAGTCGAACTTACCGGTTACCTCTCGGAAGATCGGGCCTGTATCTCATCAACAAGGTTACGCTAAACACACATAAGCACTTCACATCGCTCAAATAAACATCACACCACCTATTATGCTAAGATAGCAAGGGAAGCAATACCAAACATAACTTAAGATTTACAAAGCCTCAGGTGTACTAACTTCATCACCAAGGGCATGAATCACAATTATCAACATGCAAAGCAAGTCAAGATGAAGCAACAACGATAACTAGAATATGTCAATTTCTGGACTTGCAAATAGTAGCTTCATAAATCAATCATATCTGGAGTTCCATAAGTACAAATGACTTGCAAGAAGACATTCTGGAAAGACTAGAAAATTATCTACATTTCATTTATAATCATCACAGTATGATTCCAAAGTTTCACATGTTGAATTTACACAAACACAGAAACTGGTCTAGCAAGACAGAGAGCAAGCAATTCTGTAACCCAACTTTAAATAGCTATAACTCCTAAACCACATGGCCAAATACCACCAAATTTTAACAGAAAATAGATATATAAATTATCTACAACTTTTGTATAAACAAGTTTCACAACAAAGCACATTATCAAGAAGAACTTTGCCAAGTTTCCAGATCTGTCCAGAAACTTCATTTGCAAGAAATAATTATTAACTTATGTTGCAAACATATAATTGGACAAAACCAACTTTACAAACATGTCACCCATGACTAATGAACACCAGAAAACATAGTGTCCATTCCTAGATAAATTATTTTAATACATTTCTTAATTTATCTTAGATAATTAGGTGGAATTATGAACACCTACCAAAGTTGCACAATAAATTCTACCGAAATTACAGTGGCCTACATATGCTCCCAATAGTTTACTGTATAAATTTCAAACCATTTGGACATATATATCAACCTCTATGAAAAAGACAAATGGCTATTGTAAGAATTCATGTGAGAGCAAGATGAATCAATAACTCACTCATACTACAACTAAAATTCATAAAAATTTTACCACACCTCAAACATCACATGAGTAGCATGCCACAAAAATTTCACTTCATTTAGAGCTCTAAATTTGCAGTTATGAAAATGACAAATATGACTAGCATTGAAAACCTAGTTGCATAAATCTATTTTTACAGCTAAAATATTAAACTAAAACATGCATATTATAAATCTAATGCATAGATAATTTCACAAGGATTCCAAAAAGTCCTCATTTGCTATTTTATGAATTTTCTATGATTTACTATGAATTTTCAAAAATCAGCAAAAACTACCACAAATCAGTCCTTATGGCACTATTCATATGAGTCTATGACATTGCAGTTAGGCCACTGCATTTCTTCAAATTGTTGCATGAAGTCCTTGACGCGAATCAAAGCAAAGGAGGCGTCGGAGGTCGTCGGTGCTCGCGGTTCCGGCCGCCGTGGCGCTCGCCGGTGAAGACGGAGCGGCGGGGGAGCACCAGGGGGTCCGCGCGAACTCCATGGAGGCCCCAGCTCGGCCGGCGATGGCTCAAAGCCTCCTGGCCACGTGCACAGCGACCCACACAGCGACGGCGATGGCGGCGACTAGTACTCTGGTGGCGGAACGACCGGCAAGGGGGCGCACGAGGTATGACAGAGGCTGGAGAAGGCGATGACACACTCCTCTGAGGACGAAGAGGCGCAGAGGAGGAGGAACAACTGCAGCCAGGGAGCTCCGCGACCCTCCATGGCGATGGCGGCCATGACGTAGGAGTGCCAAGCTCCAGAGCGAGGGAGGAGCGAGGAGCGGCAAGCAAGAGGAGTGGGGAGTGTCTTGCAGCGGCTCGGGTGCTCCACTTCGACGTAGGGGCACCGGGACACGCGGCACAGGAGGTCGGCAATGGTGGGGGCGCGCACTGTGCATGATCGCCACGCAAGCCAATCGTCGAGCATGTGGCATGCAGTGAAGTAGGCAAGGTGGGACACGTTTTTGGGCTGGTTACGGGCCGTTTTGGATCATGGGCCCACAAGGAAGTTTGATCACCACAGAGTATTCTCCAATTTTGATTAAGGGTGCTTGGCCATTAGGCTATTGGCTTAGCAGATAATTAGTACCAAACTTGGTAGTGTCAGCGATTTGACAGTGACAAGCAACATCCAAAATTGAAGGTCAATACTAAGTCAAATTGATGCCATACTTTTACATGTTCTTCTCCAGAAGGTCTACTCCAACTTTCATTAAGGGGTCAAACCAAGTTGCTTAACAAAATTGGGAGAACGTCGGATGTCAACACGGTGACCGGGAATCTTTGAAATGCTAAGAATAGCAGCTACATACAAACTTCAACCCACAGCTTGACAAGCTTAGAGATGAAATCAGGCTTGACCCTCAACAAAGTTTGTAGCATACAAACTAGACAACAACTTTTATTAAAGGACCATGGACTGGTTCAGCATGGTTAGGGAGATAAAGATTACCAAACAAGTCGACTTATTGCTGCCAATTCTAGGACTTAGAATATTTTCTAGCTTCGAAAAACAGCAGCTGATTCAATCTTGTGAGCTCAATTTGACTAGGTTAGAGGCCAAACTAGCTCTTGACCATTAAACAAAGTTTGTTCTACTAAAGATGAACTTCAACTTTTGTTTAAGGTCAAACCTCATAACAGGTACAGAAGTCAAACTTTCACTTTGGTCAAAGTAACAACTCGATAAAGCAGAAACTAGGGTTTAAGGCCAATCGGGGTATTTTCTTGACATTTGCTCAACATGAACCCTTCATGACTTTTGTTGTAGAGTTCATCTAGAGTCATTTGTGCAAAGTTTTAAAGTTTGGTTGATGATCTATAATTCCATTCACTTAACCACGTCATTCCAAGAAGGATATGACTTATCATTTCATGTGACTTTTTGATTCCAAACTTCATGAAACTTTTTCAGGGATCAATATAGATAGGTACCAAGGTGAGACACATGAAGATATTGCAATAACACCACCCAAGCATATATCTTGAAAAGGGGCCTATATGTAAAGCAATGGTGCAACAACCAACTTTAGGTTAGACTCACCTCCATAGGTTAACCTTGACATCGTCATCTCCACTCATGTTTGAGCTTAAACCCACTACTTAATTGGTGATAAACACCTGGGGTGTTACACCAAGTATGGTTAGTACAGTTGTATCTCACCTTAGCATGGGATCTCCGCTCGCATCGAGTGCCCTAGTTATAGTACTTGACTAGTGTAGTAATCTTTAGCATAGATGTGGTGTCTAAGCTAGTGTTTACCTGAGTTTGTGCCCAATCCCATGGATAGTTGTGGTAGCCCTAGAGGTGATAGCTCTGCAAGGCCTTTGCAATCCACCATGTTTGGGTTAGTGTTTTCGTAGAGCTTTTTGGTAGCCTTCCCCCAACCACTTCTCACTTTATTCGAGGGTCAGAAAGGTATTGTTGCTCCAAAGTGTTATTGTGTGTGATCGCTATGTCTTACCCATTCCTAGTTATCTTGTCTAGTCTGCTCTAGAATATAGAAAATAACTTAGGACACTCCCTCACTCGTTGTCCTCCCATTTAGCTATGCTTCCACTTTATCCTTTCTAGAGTAGAACTTCTTGTGTGTCACCCTATTCTTATCGTATATCACTTACCCCACATTAGTTTAGTCAGTATACTAAGTTAGTAGATACATGATGGTGAGCTATCAACTTCTTTAACCATTGCTTCCCTATGGATAAATACGATACCCTAGAATACTCCCAGATGAAAGCTACATCGGTATCTATGCGCTTGCGGATTATCTGTGTGCGTTAATAAATACCAACAAGCTTTCTAGCGCCATTGTTGGGGATGGACTTAAAACTCCATAATTGGTGATTGCGCTAAGAAATGCCAACAAGCTTTCTGACGCCATTGCCAGGGAAGCAATTGGCATAAAGATTTTGATATTGACCTTGATGTCTACTAATATAGTTTACCACTAGCTATTGTGGGAAAAGGATATTTGCTAACTAAACAAAAGCACCATCTTGTTGTTAGCATAAAAGCAAACCTTTGGCCCTAATAACAACAATTACTCTTGTTTCTTTGAGAAATCCTTTAGGTATGTGTTGTCCACTAACCTTTGTAGGGATGAGAAATGAAACGTGATCAAGAAGGAGGTGAAGCATACACCTCCAAGTCCAAAATAGTCCTGCTAGGCCATAATTCATATCCTCATCTCTAGGATTGGAAGATGCAAATTCAAGCTGAATTCAATGGAGAAGTCATGCTCAATTGACTTAAAACAATGAGCCCTCGCTGATAGGTAAATCAGTATTTATCGCATATTTAATTTTTGCATTACTTTTAGATTTTAAACTATTACTTGTTTAGCTTTAGACATAGTCCCTTTTCTTTCATGCATTATAAATTAGAACAATCTATCTTATGTTTAAAAAATAATAAAATTAAGATCTACTAGCATTGTTTCTTTACAAAGCTTGCAACCACTCCTCTAATAAAGCTTCTCCTAATAAAAAAAGGCAATGAGGGAAATGCTTTTGGGACAAGCTCCCTTTGGATATCTTTGCTCACTAACTGTTTTAAGATTAAAAAGAACAAGGGGAGTACCATGTCTAATAACATGATTCTTGCATCAACTCTAACATCTTGATACTTTTTGGCAATGGAAGATATTTCAAGATATACTTTAGTACTTACATTTGGGTTTTGCTTGCACAAAAGTCCAAGTGTGGGGGAGCACATCTTATTCTAATCCATCATTGCTAAATTCAATTTTAAGCTAGAGATGTTGCCCCTTGCCTTGCTCTAAAAAAAGAGTTTACTCTCTTCTCTTTGATCTCACCCAAAAAAAAAGAAGTAACATTGTAAAGTGAGAACAAAAGCATCTTGTAGAACTTGTATCCTTCGGGTATTTGTCGCTAAACCTTTCAGGTTGAACACAAAAGGATGAAGGGTCAAAACAACAAGGTGGCAACAACGTGAGCAAAACGTCATTCAATTGGAGTACAATCTAAGGGATGTCCCAACATCTACACTAGTACAATCTAAGTGACATAAAAGTCCTATTGTGGGGGAGGCTACCCGATTCTTCTCTTCCACATCTTAGCCCTCCGCCACTCTGGCATGCTGGTTTGCACTCCCTCTGCCCACTCTTGTTTTGTTCTTATGAGTTTGATATGATTGAAAAATGCCATATGCTAAAATCAAAACTTAAAATATAAATCATGCCAAACTATGAACATGACTTATAAAGATAGGCCAACATAAACTTTATTCCTGGTTCATATACTTGTTACTTGTGGACATATGTATATTAGGAAAACATGTCAACTAAGTTGTTGTGAAGTGAGATATGGTAAAGGCTAAAGAAATCCTATCTTTCTATGTAAGCTTTTGGAGATTCCTGTTTTGATAAAAAATCAAAATCAATAGCCTCGCTTCTCCTCTGTGGTGAGATTTCCTACCAAAGCCAAATATTATGCTATATGTTTAAAACCTTCCACATATGCTACTTGTTTTTGCTTCAAACTTTGTCAAACTTTGTTGACCTGTGTTGAGAATTCTATCATGCTCTTAAGATCAAGGTCACATACACTCCAAATATATGCTATACTTCTATACTGGAAGTTAGCAAAAACATGCCTTTCCATTTCCACCAAATAAATACTCCATGTTTGTTAGCGTGATCTTTCTCCAAAATCCTTACAAATGAGCATGTGCTATGAAAAAAGAAAAGTATTGAAAAAGAAAAAATAGGGAAAAAGAAATGTGGACACAAGGTCCATAGAAAAAAGGAAAGAAAGATGGCCATGCTCTCAAATAAAAGGTGGAGAAAGAATCATATCTTGCCATGGAGTAATCATGATTATCATATTTCCATGCACATGCACACCTTGATCTGAGTGTATGATATTTTTCTCCATAGATCCATTGTTTGACTTAGCAATATATGTAATGCATGTATGCTTTACTGTTATCCTACCTAAACTCCACATAAGCCTATTAGAAGTACCATTTGAGGAGAAGTATGAGCTAAGTTTTCAATTGCAAAAGTTATAAAAACTCCAAGTATGCTTCGTAGGGGATAGTGACGACTTGGTGTCAAAGTTGTTCCACTTTTCAAACGCTCAAGGCGACATGGTAGACACTTCAAAATCCACAAGGTATGAGGTATGACTTCGTATATCTTTTATGTTAGCATCATATCTTTATAAAGTCTTGTTTCATATCAAGTTGCACCTAAATCTTTGTTTTCCTGCTTTGCCTAGGACGAGCAAAGGTTTAGTGTTGGGGAGCTTGTTGATGGTCATTAAATGCCTATTTTTACCATCAACATTGCACCAAACATGGGAGAAAACAACAAGTTAAGTAGTGATTTATGTTTATAATTCACATATTTCCACTTATACTTGGAGATCTTTGCTCATGCAGGAAAACTATACAAAAATATCAAAAATCAAGCAACTAGAAGCAATTGGAGCAAGGTGGGCCACCATGGGCCACTTGGTGGCACTGCCCGACCCCACCATGGCACTAGGTGGTGTGGCCCCACTAATGCCACCTCACCAATCCATGGGAAATGGCCAAGAAACACACCTCCAAGCCATCTCCACCGTTGATTCCAAGTCGGTGCATGATCAAGAGGTGAAAAGAAGCATCACATGGATTGGTGACTCACCATCCGGTATGTCAGGTGCTCAAATGAACAAATGGTGTTCGTACCCACACTCTACTACATCCCAAGGGGTCCCACACCAAAGGAGGAGGGTGTAATGCCCTGCATCCAAAAACTACTTATATGGCCCAGCTCTGCACGTGGAACGGGGCTGCATATGCATAGCACCTCTCTTACACTTTTATCCTCGCTTTGTGTAAAAGGGTTAAACTGAAGGTGCTACATTTGGAACGACAAGGCTTATAAGCTGGCCCTTACCCTCCTAAACTTCCAAGGTGGTACTAAACCCACCAACAATAACTCTGCATGCGCCACTTGGGCTACATGGGCCAACTTCATAACTACTATAGGCTACTAATGGGCTGGGGTGTTACATTCACCCCCTTAAGGGCTGACACCCTCGGCAGCTCACCACATATATGTAGCAGGTGTACAGGACCATCCCTTGGTACACCTCTCCACGGGCACATACAACAAGGTTTGATGCTCCGATAACATCTATAACACCCTGTGTCCAAAAACTGCTTATATGGCCTAGCTCCGCACATGTAATGGGCCTACATACACGTAGCACCTCTCTTACACTTTTGTCATCGCTTCATGTAAAAGGGTTAACCCAGAGGTGCTACATTTGGAATGACAAGGCTTATAAGTTGGCCCTCACCCTCCTAAAATTCCAAGGTGGTCTAAACCCACCAACAACAACTCCACATGCGCCACTTGGGCTACATGGGCCAACTTCATAACTACTACAGGCTACTAATGGGCTGGGGTGTTACAGAGGGCCCATTCAATAATGGTGGGCTGGTCGGTGCCCTACCTACACCGCCTAGTGCCTCTTAGTCACTCCACTACCTCTCCTTTAGACACATGCAAGGAAACACACTTGGGAGCAATCCTATGTGTTGATTTATGGCAGCTCAAGGTCGGTTTGATCCAAGGGTAAGGAGAAGGTGTCACCTAGATCGATGACGTGGCACTAGATTAGCCCCTACTCCACCTTAGGCTATAAATAGGACCCTCACCCCTCACTTGTAACAACACACCACAAGAGAAACTCTCTACTCTCAAGATGTAGTCTTGATGTGAGCTTTAGTGGGAGTTAGAGTGAAGAGGAGCTCTTCTTAGAGTCTAGAGTGGTCTTTAGTAGTCTGGTATAGCTTTGTATCTCTCTTGTAGTACTTTCCTTATTTCAATATATTACTTTCTATGTAATATATTAGTATCTTCGTTCTTTAGCTAAGTATGGTTAGTATAGTCATATCTCACCATAGCATGGGATCTCCGCTCACATCGAGTGCTCTAGTTATAGTACTTGACTAGAGTAGTAATCTTTAGCATAGAGATGGTGTCTAGGCTAGTGTTTACCTGAGTTTGCACCCAATCCCATGAATAGTTGTGGCAGCCCCAGAGGTGACAGCTCTATAAGACCTTTGCAATCCACCACGTTTGGATTGGTGTTTTCGTAGAGCTTTTTGGTAGCCTTTCCCCGACCACTTATCCTCACTTCATTTGAGGGTCAGAAAGGTACTATTGCTCCAAAGTGTTATTGTGTGTGATCGCTATGTCTTACCCATTCCTAGTTATCTTGTCTAGTCTGCTCTAGAATATAGAGAAGAACTTAGGAAACTCCCTCACTCGTTATCATCCCATTTAGCTATGTTTTCACTTTATCCTTTCTGGAGTAGAACTTCTTGTGTGTCACCCTATTCTTATTGTATATCACTTACCCTACTTTAGGTTAGTTGGTATACTAAGTTCATAGATGCATGATGGTTAGCTATCAACTTCTTTAACCATTGCTTCCCTATGGATAAATATGATACCCTAGAATACTCCTGGATCAAAGCTACATCGGTATCCATGCGCTTACGGATTTATCTATGTGAGTTAATAAATACCAACAAGATTTCTGGCACCATTGCCGGGGATGGACTTAAAACTCCATACTTGGTGATTAGACTAAGAAATGCCAACAATGCCGTAATATGCAATCGGTCTATGGAGAAAGGGATGAATTGGAACACTAAAGCCACAAAAAGAAATAATCCTCGAACACGACTAGCTCGTTGGTGTGAGGCATCAGAAATGACTCACCGGCTGCCGAATGCCACCCTCCGGTCGCCCTATCTAGGATGTTGTGCACCACTAGACTATTGATGGCTTCCTCGCTGCTGGTTGACGGCACCCACTCCTCATCGCGGCTGGTTCCACGAGCTGCTTTCTTCGAGCTTGCGTGAACTTCTCTTAGTGCCATTGGACAGATCTGGTGAGGCAAAGGTTGCCTTGTGCTTGATTTTGCCATAACAGCAGAGCAGTTGCAGATGAGGAGGCGCGTGCGTAAGGAAGAAGATGATGCGATGGTGAAATGGGGAGTGTGCGTGGAGCCACAGCAGATTTATATCGATTCGACCCCAACCTTTTAACTTCTAGTGTTTTTGGGAAACCACACCGTGTTCACTTTTGAATTCTCCATACATTATCCTAGGCTGCTAAATGGGCCTGATGGAATACACATTCAAGGTCATGTTGCACATGGGCTGCAAAGTGAAGTTATGTGCTAAGCACTATTTAGTCAATATTTTTGGATTTTTCAAGTGTTTTTTCTTTGATCCTGCTACAAGATCTCTCCTCAATCTTCTAGCAGGCTTAGGGACTATGTGTGTACATGTCATATAGCGATGACAATACTATTTTTTCTATGCTCATTTTCTCAGCTAAGCTGGGGACTAGTTTCTAGCTAAACTAGGGACTGGTTTGGCATCTGGAGTCTACTATTTTTTACCCTAGCACCACGTGAATACTTCACCTACTGTCAGGCTCAGGGACTAAGTGGGCACACTTCACCTTGTGGTGAATGTGCTTATTTCTAGGACACATTGCTTTTCCTAAATGACTAAGTCATGGATGATAATCATCCAAGCTCTTAGTTTGACTCTAAGAGTCTCTTTTGCTTAAGGCATGGATGGTAATCATCTAACTTCGCACACGAGGGACTAAGATCTTCGGCATTGACTAAGTCAGGGATGCTAAGCATCCAACTTCACCGTATGAAACCTAAGTGGGCACACTTCACCTAAGGCGAAGAGTTTTTAAATTTTAAACTTGAGCTCCTTACATCCTTCTAGCAAACCTTAGATTTGAGAAAGTCTGAGATTAGCAAACTAGTTAAACTGGTTAGACGCTTGATTTGGTTGCTTGACTCCTAGTTAAACTAGTCAGACACCAACTACTGTCGACTATCTATGCGTTCAACTGCTCGGACAAGCTCAAGACGGTGCTGCTCAATGGATACAAGGTGCTTAGGGACTAGCTGTGGGGGTGTAACGACCCAAGTCTGTTATTGTGTAAGTTCTCACCCTTCTGGTCAACCATAGTCAATTGAACGACTAGCAAAGGGAATTGTCACTCGAGTTCTCACCCTTCTGATCAACCATAGTCAACCGAACGACCAGCAAAGGGAATTGTCACTCAAAGGACCCAACTTCAGACATTGTGGCAATCAAGAATAACTAAAATGGTTATGGATGTCCACGTGACCTTAAGATTGGAAGGATCAGATTCCAAATTTAGAATCAACAAGCAGTCACCTACTGGACAGTCTATAGCTACTATCGGATCATCTGATAGGAATGCAGCAACCTTAGAAAGAGTGGGAAATGAGCTGTCACCCATTGACCCAACATGGCCCACATGTCAGCATAAAGTGAAGACATATCCTAGCCCCTAACCCTCGCCTCCATTCACTCTCCCCATTTCCCTCATCTCTCTCTCAAGAATGGAAGGCAAGGAGGAGAAAGCAAGAACTAGAGTAAGAAAGTGGAGACGATGAAGAAGAGAAGGTGGATCCAGCTCACCAAGGATAGCAAGAGCAGCCATGGGTCAAGATCATGGAGTTCAACCATCTCCCATCCCATGGTTATCTCAAGAGCTCTCTCTTCTCACCATCATGAGGTCAATCCCCAAACCCTAACCCAAGTATCTTCTCTTGCATCAATGGATCATGGGGATTGCTTGGTATCAGACCCTTCAAGGAGGAGAACCAAGTATGTTGCAGCTCAATCTCTCTTCTTTACTAAGGTCTCTCTTAGCTTAGTAAGCCATTGGTTGTGTTAGCTAACCGAAGCCCTAACCCCAAGTATCTCGAGCCTAACAAGCCACCTAAGTCACACTAGAGATGTCTGGCACATGCACGAAGTCCATCACTGAAGATCTAGGCATGATCCCCAAGCCTTTACCCAAGAACCCAAGAGCATAGGTTCTGTTGTCCGATTGATAGAGTGTTCATCAGGAGGACTGAGTGTCCGCCAAACCCAAAGCATAGCCACCAGCAACCTGAGTTCTTTGATGAGTGAAAGTATTAGAGCGTCCATCATCACGGTGGAGTATCTGATGATTGTCCGTCAAAACCTGAGAGTACCTAGTTCCCATTGGATTGTCCATCACAAGTGTCAGAGTATCTGATGATTTATAGGTATAGAGTAACCCAGTAACCTGAGAGTGCCCAGTTACTATCAGAGTCTCCATGATTCCCACAAAGCATCTACCAATCAACACAAAGCCAACCCAGAGGGAACCTATCTTAGCACTCAGTACAATAGAGCGTCCGTTAGTAGGACAGAGTGTCTGACTATCATAGTGATCAGGAAGGTTAGTTAGCTAGTGCACCCAACAACTCACCAAGATTAAATTATACCCTATAGACTTAGAGCTACAGTAGATGTCTCTTCCTAAACCCCAAGTAGAACTCGTAGTTTCCTTATCTATCATGCGATCGTCTCGTCTCCAAATCCTCGGAATCTCTCCTTTCAGGCTTGGATGCCTCGTGTCGTGAGGATCATGTGCGAGTAGCTGTAGCATGGAGTCATCAGGATCAGCAAACTATCAGCTAGGCACCCCACTACTATAAACCCTACTTTGGATACTTATCAAGTCACATTGAGTTATGCATTGCATGTAGACATGGATAAGGATCACTCTTGCACTACACCTAGAGTAGTCTACTAATTTGTAGAAGCCACTCATCTAAACAATGGGAATGGGATGCTTAGTGCTTATTGCTTAGTTGTGGGGCAATGGTAGAAGTCGACCATGAGAAGGGAACTCATACTCACGCGTGTAGGATGCTATGCCAGGATAATTAACTACTAAAACCAATGAGGGTACAACTTTACTTACTTAACTAATCTAGCTAAGGACCCTAATATGGTAACCTTGATGATAACTTGGATATCTTGCTCATGTGAGGGGTAAGTCATCGTGAGTGTGGGATCTCAGATGACATAGCTCATGGAGCAGTAAGGACCATGCATGGGATATGTAAGTCCGAGTAACCACCCGTACAAACCACATGTCACAGATGGGATCGACAAGCCAAGTAACTACTTGTGACTTGTTTATCCGTGAAACTGGCAAGAGAGGTGGCATTGGTCTAGAATGTCCGGGACATTGACCAAAGACCCACTCAAACCTTTCATGTGACACTCAGGCCAGATTAGGGAAAGGTTGGAAGGCATGAGGCAACCCTTACTACTAGGCCCATTGTATGGAGGTTAGTCCCAACTTCCGTGTGGATACAATTATACACCTCTACAGAGTCTTGAAAGCCTAGAGTCCCACGGGATGGATCTTTTGGTTGTTCCTACTTTCTATACCCATGGTAGCATTGCTGATGGTTATGAGCACCTTGGTATACTATTTACTACTTTACTTCTATGTCGAGCATAGCATGTCATACTCTTAATGAACATCATTGCAATTTCATACTTATACAAATACCTTATAACTACCTATTGATAGTAGCTAACATTCATCACAAACCATCAATCTACCTTGCATAAATGGTTAAAATGGATCACCAACATAGACTTAGGGTTTAAACTGACAAATTCCATGAGTTTTGGTGAATCTATATTTCTAGCAGGATTTAATCACGAAATTCCGCCAAGGAGGACCTATTCATCAAAAGAATTCATAGAATTCCACTGCGGGAACTATGTGGAAAGACTCCAGGAGACTCTCCACCGAGGTGAGGCATGAGACACTACCACCTGCAGGCCGATTAGCCTATGGGCCCCCCTATCAGCCTTCCTGCTGCTACATCGGTTCTCCATCACCTCCTAGGATGCATCTCAGTCATTTATTCAAGTCGGTTTGATCCAAGGGCTAAGGATTGATGCTCCGGGCTATGTATACCAGCATGTCCACCAGGATCTAGGGCTAGCAGTCAAGAGAAGATTAGTCCTCAATAGGATCTAGTCTTATATTAGAGATAGTAAGATAGAGTGAGAGGGAGGAGTTTGGAGGAAGTGTCGGCCTGTTGGTGCTCTCTCTATGGCTTGTACCCTGGTGGAATCAAGTTCTTCTTGAGCTTGCTTCTGAGATTTCTCTGGTAATCGACTTCTAATTCAAGTAAGCATCTTGTTCATATTATTCTTCAGGTTTGTGACTCTCTTTTGAGTACTCTAATCCTTGTAGCTCCCGAGTTAAAGTATTATTCATAGTGTAAGTATGGTGCTTAGACTCAGTTACTCATGGATGTACCCTATTTTTCGGATCGGTGGTAGCTCACGAGGGTGACTCTTATAGCCTCGTTGAATCCTCTATATTCCACCTCACATTAGTGGGCCTTGCAGGAACTTGTTGCTATAGAAAACATACTCTGCCTGTGTTTTCTCTAGTCATATCCATAGTGTCGGGTACCAAAAACAAGGGGTACCCACAATCAACGATTAAGAAAAACAAAACCACGCCAAAACTGCTGCCCACAAAAACGAGACGAGCTGAAATAGCGAACGAAACGCCTCGACCATGTTCTGACTCGTACGAGGCACGCTCGACGGGATGCCTTGACCACGTTCCGACTCGTACGAGGCTCGCTCGACAAGACTCCTCGACTACTGAGAAATCTCTGACTCGCATGACCCGGGGTTGGGCCACTCAACCTACCTTATTCACCAACTCTGAGACAAAAGTCAGAGCATTTAATGCGACTACCACCACTTCCTACCCTCATGGCTACAGCAACAACCGGCATGGAGGCAGTACCGGTGTCAAATCTCACTTTTTACTGTCCATCCCGGGATGGGCGGTGAAAACCTATCACTATACGCGCCATACCATGCACTATTCCGCCACTGATCACCTCGAGGGAGAATACGACGAGTATCGTACCCCACGATTCTAGGGACACAGCCTTATCCATCCACCATCGATCCACCTCGACCCAGCCTCGACCCACCGACGATCAAAACAAGAATGCAAGGCTTGCGTGACACAGGACCCGGAGTCTTTTCACTGTCTCATCCTCTACGTCACCATGGTGTCCAGGGATGGCCAGTCATTCTCGGGCACGTCGCTATAGCAGCCTCCACAGCGATTGACAAAACTTCACCTCAAAGGCACCCCCAGCGTCCCTGCCTGCTCTTACCCTATAAAAGGGCACCGACAGGGGGCTCTACAAAGGGGGGCGAACGATGGACGATGAAAAACCAGTCACCAGCCCACCATAGAAGATCAAAATCTCAAGCAATCTCCTTTGTACTCTCACTTTTTCTCTCTGAGACCTAGGATCGGTTCCCTCTCTCATAGCTTGTAACCCCTACGCAAGCACTTAGGTGCAAGGAAATACAATACTCCCCCCTCCCCGCTGGACATAGGGCCTTCTTTTGCCTGAACCAGGATAAACCTCCATGTACTCTCCTTGCATCACCATCCAGATTAGGGACACGCAGCATTGATTCACTCATTGGCTTAGGACCCTCATAGGACAGAATGCCGATAGTTGGCACGCCAGGTAGGGGACGCTGCATGCCAACATCGTTTTCCTACCATTTCTATGGATGGCTGACCCCGAACGTCCACTCCCGTTGGCCACGGTGATCTGGTTTGGGGCTTGGAGTTCATGTCAATTGGCCACGGCTACGACATGGTCCTCCTCCCGCCCAAGCACCCGACTGACAGTGACCACGAGCTCTCCCAACCTGGGGGAGCGCTGCGCCAGTATCGTCGCTCTCGTCAAGCACGCACCGCCAGGCGATGGTGAGCCTAGCGCAACCACCGTCATCGCCTTGCAGAGGGTGATGGTAGTCCCCGATCCTGCGCCTCTTAGCCAGACGCCAACATAGATTTCCTCATTGAGGATCTATGTAGGATGAGCTTGGCTGCGGGAAAGATGCCGACAAGGAGTCCCATCACTCTACCGCTCGGTACGGCGCCACCACCAGACAGGTCGACTACTCTGGCACTAGGAACGATGCCTTCATTAGCATTCCTGTTTGGACTAGACTCGGTTACCCGGGCGTATGCTTCTTCTGTAAGCACCAGCATGAGTGCTTACGAGGAACTCCCTAGACACCATCTATGTTCCACACTCGACCTCGTCGCATCCACGCCAGCTTCTGAGTACTTGGACTCCAAGGAGACCCCAGATACGGAGCTCCATGCGACTGCCTTTCGACATCACAACCCTAGAGACGTACGACCTCACATGCACCTATTGTACTACTATTTTGGTGCTCCAGACTCCGACTCTACCGATGACACCTATGACCCGACTCGCGAGTGCTTCAATATCGATGGAGCTATCACGTCGGATTCGGAGGATGAGGCAGCCGTTGGAGGAAGGAACACACCACCTTAGGTTGAGCTCCCTACTGAGCGGGATGAGGCTCAATTCCTTGCGGATCAAGGAATGCAACTCGAGCAAATCTGCGAGTTGTAGGATAGGCTCGATGAGGAACGAGAAAATCTGCGCCTACTTCAACAAACTCTCAAGCACGAGTGCGTGGCCGCGCACACGGCGGAGGATCTCGAGAGAGAGCTCGCGACGTAAATTGTCGCATCGTCAAGGATCGAGCAGTCGAGCCCCTGATTTTTGGTCGAGCCAGCCAGAACGTGGTCGCAGCCGCCATGCTCCTTCGTAACATGCCTGAGCCGTCGAACCCCGAGGCCCGTTGAGCCCATGATGAAATCCGAGGACTTCTCGAGACCGCTACCATGCAGCAGGCCAAGAGTTCCGCCTCGAGGCAACGCGGGATTTCCTCAGAGCAGTCTGCGGAGCCCTCTCGATAGGAGAGAGAGGCCTCGGTTCATCCCGAGCTCGCCCAACGGAACATGGCGGCCTCCGTCCATGAACGCATCATCGACAACCATGAACCTCGAGATGCCGTGACAACATCATCAAGCGCCAGAGGCGCAAACATGGTGACGGTGCAGCTCGAGGCTACCACGAGCACAGAGGCGGGCACTATGACAGCTCAGAGGATCGAAGCCCTTCACCCGAGCCACTATGCCCTCGGGTCTTTAGCAAGGCCATTCGTGAAACATTACTCCCGGTTCGGTTCCTCCCCCCACGACTCTTACCAAGTATAACGGCGAAACCAAACCCAAACTTTGGCTCGCTGACTTCCTCTTGGCTTGTCAGTTGGGTGGGGCCACCGACAACCGGGTCGTCATTTGACAACTCCCCCTGTTCCTATCGGACACCGCTCGAGCCTGGCTCGGGGACCTCCCACCTCGACAAATCCATGACTGGAATGACCTTGTGAGAGTGTTCGTGGGGAACTTCAAAGGAACCTACATGCGCCCCGGCAACTCATGGGATCTCCGACACTGCAAACAGAAGCTGGGCAAATCCCTCTGGGACTACATCCGATGTTTCTCCAAACAACGCACCGAGCTCCCCAACATCACCGACTCCGACGTCATCATGGCCTTCCTCTCTGGAACCACCTGCAAAGAGTTGGTCCGAGAGTTGGACCGCAGCACACCCATCACTGCCAATGGTTTGATGGATATTATCACCAACTTCGCCGCCGACGAGGAGGTAGTTGGTGCCATCTTTGGTAGTGACCAAGACAAAGGGAAGCGCAAGGAAGAGGATCCTGCGGGCTCTAGCCGGGGCTCGAAAAGGAACAACAACAAGAAGAAGAAGAACCAGCAGGGCAAACAAGAGGCCCCAGCCAACGACCTAGTTGCTGCTACTGATCGTAAGAAACCTCGAGGGCCCCCAACGGGGGCATTTTTGATAAAATGCTCAAAGAACCGTGTCCCTATCACAAAGGGCCCACGAACCACAACCTCGAGGACTGCCACATGCTCCGGAGATACTTTGAAACCATAGGCATCAAGAAAGATGACAAGAAGGAGGATCCCAAGGGAGACAACAAGGACGAGGGGTTTCCCAAGATCCATGACTGCTTCATGATATACAGAGGACCCTCGACGCGCCTCTCAACACGGCAGCACAAGCGGGAACGTTGAGAGGTCTTCTCCGTGCAACTCGCAACCCCCCTCTTCCTTGACTGGTCCGAGGTGGCCATCACTTTCGACCATGATGACCACCCAGACTACGTCCCCAATCCTAGGGTCTACCCACTTGTTGTCGATCCCATCATCGCCAACACATGCCTCACCAAGGTGCTCATGGATGGCGGCAGTAGTCTTAACATCATCTATGCCCAAACCCTCGACCTTCTGGGAATCACGAGGATGCACCTCCGACCCAGCATCGGGGGCTTCCATGGAGTCGTACCGGGGAAGCGAGCAGAGCCCGTCGGGCGGGTCGACCTGCCTATCTGTTTCGGCACTCCCGCCAACTTCAGGAAGGAGACTCTCACTTTCGAAGTGGTTGGATTCCATGGAACATACCACACCATTCTTGGGTGCCCCTGCTATGCCCAGTTCATGGCGGTCCCCAATTACACCTACCTCAAGCTCAAAATGTTGGGCCCCAACGGTGTCATCACTGTCAGGCCCTCCTATGAGCATGCTTACGAGTGTGACGTGGAATGCGTCGAGCACAGGGAAGCCATCCTGGAGTCGGCAACCTTGGCGACGAACCACGACGGTTTGGCCGATGAGGTCCCCGACCCCAAGCACCACACCAACAACTTTGAGCCCGCAGAAAACATCAAGCTCGTACCTCTCGACCCCACCAACCCAAAAGGAAATGTGTTGAGCATCAGCGCCACCCTTGATCCCAAATAGGAAGCAGTGCTCATCGACTTTCTCCATACAAACATCAACATCTTTGCGTGGAGTCCCTCGGATATGCCAGGCATACCCAGGGAAGTCGCCAAGCACGCCTTGGAGATCTGAGCCGGCTCCAAACCGATAAAGCAACGCTTGCACCGCTTCGATGAGGAAAAGCACAAGGTCATCAGCGAGGAGGTCCACAAGCTATTGGAGGCCAGATTTATCAAGGAGGTTCATCATCCCGAGTGGCTAGCTAATCCTGTATTAGTTAAGAAAAAGAATGGGAAATGGAGGATGTGTGTAGACTATACTAGTTTGAATAAAGCATGTCCAAAAGTTCCTTTCCCTTTGCCATGCATTGATCAAATCGATGATTCTACTGCGGGATGTGAAACTCTGTCATTCCTAGATGCATATTTCAGCTACCACTAGATCAAAATGAAGGAGTCCGACCAGCTCGCGGCCTCATTCATCACCCCATTCGGCATGTATTGCTACGTTACAATGCCCTTCGGTCTCCGAAACACAGGGGCTACATACCAGGGATGCATGCAACATGTTTTTGGGAAACACATTGGACCAACCGTCGAGGCTTACGTCGACGATATCATTGTCAAAACTAAGAAGATCAGTAATTTGATAAACGACCTCGACGTTGCGTTCAAATGCCTTAGGGCCAAGAACATTAAACTCAACCCCGAGAAATGTGTCTTTGGCGCTCCTCGAGGCATGCTCCTAGTGTTCATCATTTCCGAACATGGCATCGAGGCCAACCCAGAAAAAATCACCGTAATAACCAAAATGGGCCCTATCCGTGATCTAAAGGGCGTGCAGAGGGTCACAGGCTGCCTTGCGGCCCTCAGTCGCTTCATTTCGCGCCTTGACAAAAAAGCGCTCCCACTTATCGTCTCCTAAGGAAATCAGAACATTTCTTGTGGACCCTCGAAGCTGAAGAAGCCCTTGCAAATCTCAAAGCTACGCTGTCCAACTCACCGATCCTCGTCCCTCCGACCACAGGGGAACCCCTCCCACATACGCTATATCATCTGGCTTCATTTTCCTGCCTCCAACAACGTTGCCGAATACGAGGTGCTCGCCACGGGCCTACGAATCACCATCGAAATAGGGGTCTGACACCTCGACGTTCGTAGTGACTCCTAGCTCATGATCGACCAAGTCATGAAGAGCTCAAGCTGCCGTGATCCCAAGATGGAGGCCTACTGTGAGGAGGTACGATGCCTTGAGGACAAGTTTCACGGCCTCGAGCTCAACCACGTTGCACGCAGATATAATGAGGCCACCGATGAACTCACGAAAATTGCTTCTAATCGAACTACAGTTCCACCTAACGTTTTTGCGAGAGATCTCCATCAACCGTCCGTCAACATCAGGGCAGACGGAGGGGTCGACAGGCCGTCACTCGATCCCCCACTTGAGGCAGAAGCCCCCTCGACCAGGGCTGAAGCCATGCAGACGGAAGGCTCGACCCCGCCAGCCAACCTCAAGCTTGACTGGCGTGTTCCATACCTCGACCATCTCACTCGAGGGGACCTCCCCTCAGATAAGATCGAGGCTCGACAGATCACTCACCGAGCCAAATCCTTTGTGATATTTGGCAACAACAAGGAGCTGTATCGCCGCAGCCCTACGGGCATCCTCCAACGCTGTATCACAAATGAGGAAGGCAGGAACATGTTCAATGATCTACACTCGGGGGTTTATGGTCATCACGCGGCACCTCGAACCCTCGTTGGAAACGCATTCCAACAAGGTTTCTATTGGCCGACCGCAGTCTTCGACACCATCAAGCTAGTACGCTCCTGCAAAGGATGTCAGCACTATGCAAGACAGACCCACCTCCTGGCTCATGCCCTGCAAACTATTCCCATCACATGGCCATTCGCTGTTTGGGGGCTCGACTTGGTCGGACCCCTGAAAAGGACAACTGGTGGCTTCACCCACTTGCTCGTCACCATTGACAAATTTTCCAAGTGGATCGAGGCCCGTCCTATCACTAGCATCAGGTCTGAGCAAGTTGTGCTATTTTTTACCAACATCGTCCACCGCTTTCGGGTTCCTAACTACATCATCACAGACAACGACACCCAATTTACAGGCAAAAAGTTTCTGGATTTCTACGACAACCATCACATCCATGTGCTTTGGTTGGTTGTAACTCATCCAAAACAAATGGCCAAGTAGAACGTGCCAACGGCATGGTCCTACAAGGCCTGAAGCCAAGAATTTTTGACAAGTTAAACAAACACGGCAAAAAATGGGCCACCGAGCTCCCCTCGGTCCTGTGGAGCCTAAGAACGACGCCGAGTAGAGCCACGGGGTTCACTCCATTCTTCTTAGTCTACGGATCTGAGGCTATGCTCCCAACTAATGTAGAATATGGATCCCCGAGGCTGAAAGCCTACAACGAGCAAAACAATGACGCCATAAGAGAGGATGCCCTCGACCAGCTCGAGGAAGCTCGTGATGTGGCTCTATTACACTCGGCAAGGTACGAGCAAAGTCTCCGACGCTACCACGACAAACACGTCCGCAGACGGGACCTCAATGTCGGTGACCTGGTGCTACGGTGAAGCCAGAACAACAAGAGACGGCACAAGCTTACTCCGCCATGGGAAGGGCCATACATCGTCGCGGAAGTACTGAAGCCTAACACCTACAAACTATCAAATGAGAAAGGTGAAATCTTCACCAACGCATGGAACATTGAACAACTACATCGCTTTTTCCTTAAAGCCCCGAGGCTTTGTAAATTTTTTCACAATCCCATGATAGAATAAAGAATACATCGGTGTTCAAAGCATTTTTTTCACAACAAACAGGGAGGATTGACCTTGTTTTCTCAGAGTTGACCCTCCCTCGGGGGCTGCAAGGGGGGAACCCCCTACGTATCACCAAAAAATTCACATTTTTCAAAAAAAAAGAAGAGAACTGTTACACAAGTCGACAAGGCCACAAGCGCACCCTAAGGCTCAAGGGCCGCGAAGCTGCGAGATCACCTACGCCTCCAAGCTATGGTACCTCCACTCACCCCCTCATGCCAAGGGGTGCAACCACATGCCAAGTAGACCTAGTAATAGTTCATGACTTTGAAAAAACTCACGACTAACATTCCCATTCGCTTCGAATCAAGTTCTTACATGATCCACGAGGCCGCAAACGCACCCTAAAGCTCGAGGGCAGTCGAGCCATGAGATCACTTACGCCTCCAAGCCTACGGTACCTCCACTCGCTCCCTCACGCCAAGGGGCATAACCGAGCGCTAAGAAAATCATGCAAGAATATGATTCAAGCAAGAAAGGGAAGAAAAAACTCGAACAAAAATGGACATTTAGTACAAATTTACATCCAAATGTTTCAAGGCCCCCGAGGCCATCACGATGAAAGTTATGAATATTAACTTATTTACATGGGCCCTCATGCCTAGGTTTGGCTCACAGGCCCTCATCGTCGGTAGGCGGGACCACCTCGACCTTGAAAAGTTTTGCAAGGTGACCCCCAGGCTCCTTAGTGGCCTCGATCAGGTTCAGGCAGGCAACTTCATTCTCCTCGTCAGTCCAGTCTGGATCCGTGATGAAGCCATCAGCGATGAGGCCCATGTCATACTCGAACCTAGACCAAACGACCGCCATGGCCCTCTTCACGCCGTGATGCAGCCCGCCTTGTATCTTCTCACGGACGAGGTGGCCCAGCGCTGCCATCCGGCGAACGAACGAGTTCCCTGGCGCATCCTCCTTGGTATCGGCATCGGGCTCGGCCCCCAGGCCATTACACACCGAGGTGATGACACCCTGGAGCAACTAAGTCCGCCCGGCCTCGGCCTCGAAAAGGTTCTGGAACGAGGTGGCCGTCGCCTGGGCCGCATGCTGTTGCTTCTCTAGCTCTGAAACACAAACACCAAGTTAGCATAAGGCTGGGACCTCGAGACCAAGGCCAAAGCACAACAAGAGGTTTACCCTCAGTGTGGGTCTGCCAACCCACGACCTCATTGTGCAGCTCCTTGCGCACCTTCTCCAACGCTCGAAGAGCCTCGTCCTTATCATGGACCGCCGCCCTCAGCGCCTCAATCTCCCGACCAGTGCCCGAGAGAGAGCCTCGTCCCTCTCTCTGACCATCCCCTTCAATGTCGCAACTTCATCCTCCAAGGTTCCGATGTGAGCGGACGCCATCCCGATCTGGATGTTGAGGGCGTCACGCTGACCGCCGACTAAGGCGACATCCTCCTCGAGCTCCTTCACATGCGCCAGTAGTGATGTGAGGTCCTCACGAGCCTTAGCCATCTCCTCCTGAGCCCTTGCCGTGTCTTCACACACCTCGGCCTTGGCTTCCTAGGCCTGCGCCGCCTCCTCCCTAACCGCTACATGGACGACGCGGAGCTCGTCCACCTCGGCGCTCTCCTAGGATAGCCGCTTGTTGGCTTCCTCGACTAGAGCCCGTTGACGAGCAAGCACCGCCCACACGCCACTCTCATGACGAATAAAGAGTGACTTGTGGTGAGAATGCTCCTTGAGCTCCTGACCATAGTTAAAACCTAAAAATCAGAACCAAGGAGAAAGGAAGGATAAAATACAAGGAAAGACTAATGAACCCGGTTTACCTTGAAAGCCTCCGACATACCCCTCACTAAGGTATCCATGACCATGCACAGGGACTATAGGGAGTGCTTACAGAGTCCCTTGACGAACTCCCAGTGTTGCACCTCGTCCTTGTCGTCGAGGGCGAAGAAGGGCTCGGCGCTGGGGTTAGACGTGTCCCTGAACTCGAGGGTCGACCGACCCCAGCGCGGGAGCTCCTCCTCCGCCCGTACAAGCGCTAGCCCTGCGTAGTCGAGCCACCTGGCCGACCCCTCGGCCAGGTCATCCCCCAACACCGCAGAAGTACCGGGCCGATCTAGGGTGTCGACCGTCTCGACGTCCGCCTTCTGCTTTCCCTTGTCAGAAGGAGGGTCGTCGACGGTAAGGTCAATCACGGCCGAGGTCGACACCTAGGGCAAGGCTGGTGTCTCGACTATCGGCACCACCACCTGTACATTGGACGGTGGCACGACCACTCCCTGTTCCGCCTCGACCGCCTGCTCCGTTGGCTAGTCCTGCTGCAGCTATGGCTCCTCCCGCACCGGTTGCGACTCCGGTTGCACCGCCTCTTGCCCCACCTTTGGCGGGGCCTCCACCACCTCCCTTGACATTTCGACATCCACCCGCCCCGCATCGCGGATGGATGTTTCAGCCTCAGTGGCCTTGACGATCGCCTGGGTCGTCACGATCGACCCAGGCTCCGACCCACCAACGCCGAGCACCTCGAGCCTGGCACCGCCCGAGACCACCTCGACTGGCTCTGGCCCTCGCGCAGCATCACCAGGACTAGCGACCTCCTGGGCGCTTGCCCCCACCTTGGCAGTGGCCTCCCTCGTCCTAAGCCGCTCCGTCGCAGCCTGGTACCTCACGACTCAGGCGACGTCATCGGCCGGCGTCCGCATCATCAAGGTGGCGCCCGACCTAAGCGCCTTGACGGGAGTTGGAGTCGCGAGCTCCGCCTTGCGCTTATGGCTGAGCAGCAAATAAACGTGTCAGAATAAAGAGCGAGATCACAGATGACGAAAAGACAAGGTGAGATACTTACCCGGATATGGGAAGCAGGGGCCTAGACCCCGGCCAGCCTGAGCCACCCGATGGCACCTGTGAGGGCCCCTCCGTTGAGCCTCCTGTCGGCCGGGTGCTCCTCGGAGCCCGGGCTGATGGGGTGTCAGAGGACCTCTGCACTGACGAGGCTATCTGGCCTCAAGTCCTTACGCCCATCGACGGCGCCCTGGCCTCCGACGCCAACGTTGTTGCTCCGCCCGCCGGCAGAGTCCGAGGTGATTGGGTCGCGGGCGCGGCACCACCGACCTCCCCTGCGGGACCCCAGGCAAGGTAGCTCCCCTCTCTGAAGGACCCGCTCGGGCCCTTCCCTCTGCTAGCTCTCCTTCCCCCTCGACGGGCGCCTAGACTTCCCTCGACGCCTGGGAGGTCGACCCCCCAACGGGCTCCAGCAGGGGCCGCATGTCGGGGAGGTGTGCTAGAAAAGTTGCAGTATCATACCGCGACTCGGCGTCATCGTCGCTGCTGTCTTCATCCTCCCCCGGACCATCTCGGAGGGAGACTCCTCGATTGGGAGCCCCTCGAGGCTCTGTTGGTGGCCGCTCTTCTTCAACGCCTCGCGCTCGAGGGTCTTCTTGACTTGACGCTTCTTAGAAGCATCCTTGTCTTCCTTCTTCTAGGCCGCCGAGAGGCATCTAGCCTCTCGAGTAGCCCAATCCTCCAGAACCGATGGTCGCGACTCCTTGACCGCTGACAGATCCTGCATAGAGGCCTCAACCGACTTAGTCGAGGGAATCAGGAAGCAAAAGGACTCAAGGCTGTCAAAAACAACACTTACCAGTGGCTCAAAGCCTTGAGTGGGGCACATCGGGACCCTGTCGATGTCCTCCTGCTTGAAGCTCCCCACCATCCACCGTGCACGCCTGGCGACTTCATCGAGTAGGAGGGACTCGTGCGACATCCAACTCCCCTCCAGCGAAGCCTCCGGCATCATCTCATTGATCCGAAGCCGGTGCTGCGCCAGCGGCAACACCCTCCAGTGTGGAACTCGGCAGCCACCATTCCCACCATCAACTTGCGCTAACGAAGCCTCCTCAACGACGCCATATGACTAGTTCTCGCATGACATCAGAACCCGGCCGGAGAACCTCGGCAGCTGGTCGTCGTCGTTGCGCAAATAGAACGATCCATCGTGCCAGCCGCTGTTCGACGAGATGAGTTGTGCCAGGATGTACTGCTGACCTCGACTCACCCGGACTTGGAGAATACAGCTCCCTGCATGCATTACGCGCCACACTCCTCGCTCGCCCGCCTTCTTAGTGAAATGCTCCGCCTTGAAGAGGTGGAGCCACATATTCTAGTGTGGATCCATCCCCAGGTACCCCACGCAGACCACCACGAAAATGGCAGCCTATGAGATGGAGTTGGGGGCGAGATGATGCAGCTCCACCTTGTAGTAGTGGAGGAGTGCCCGCATGAAGCGGCTCGGTGGCACTCCGAGTCCCCTCTCATGGAAAGCCATGAAGCTTACCACGTATCCCTCCGGGGGCACCAGCTCCCGGTGGTCGGACGGCGGCACCCTCCATTCCAACTGGGTCTGGCTCGCCCTTGGTCGCAAAAGTCCGTCGCGGACCAACTCCTCCAGCTTCCTCTCCATCACCGAGGAACGAGCCCACGCATCTGCGGGAATGATCTGGCTCTTGCCTACCATGGTTGTCAGAAAACGGTGTGCAGCGGCGGCAGACGAAGAAGCAACGACGATGGTGGATGGCGGCTGAAGGGTGCACAAAGAGCAAAGAGGGCAGAGACACAAACGACCTATAGGGGGTATACATAACCCTGGGCCTCACACTTATACCTCTACAGAAGGCCAATGGGCGGGTGAAAAGGTAGGAACAGTTTCCGCATTCAATGACCTTACCTAACCGCTCCCTCAAAACCCGTAGATAAGGGCATGTGTCCACCGTTCACTCCGTAACCGATGCACCACGCCGCCCACTACCGCACCGATCTCGCTTCCCCTCCTAAAAAGACGTGCCCCAAATGGGTGTGAAGAAGATCCACGGACGAATATTCCCAGACGATTGGGTAACGGGCTCTGAGCCTAATATAAACCTCGAGGGATCGAAAGCTGGCCCTCGACCAAGGTTCGATAGCTGCCCTTGAGTAACGGAGTTAGGGACAACTAGGGACGCGCACGTACAAGGCCAGGGCTCGAGCCACGCTCTCAAGGCACCCCTAGACATATTCGAGGCTAAAAGAGAGGTCGACAAAGGAATCCCCTCAGAGGGAGGCATTGAGCCCTCTGATCCTATCGCAAGGAACCGAGATCCACGCGACTACTCTTTGGCATTTTTGAGAGCGCCTCTGTGGCCGCTAGCCGACTCCTACCGAGTGGAGCATGGGCTCCCACTCGAATTCCCTGTTAACAGCTCACCGAAGACCGTCAAAACTCGCCCAGCGAGGGTAGTACGACGTTCCCCACCCCTCCTCCTTTTTCCTAAAGAAGGAGCCTGAGGGTCTAACGATAAAAGATGGCCAAGACTCTGATCAACCTCGCGCGCACGAGGCTCAAGGGCTCGACCGTAGAAGGCTAAACCTCAAATGAAAGAGGACAAAACATGCCATGATATGAGAGCATTCCTCGAGAAAATGTACAAAAGACCTCGGAGGAGTCAAAACACTCCACTGAGGCCTCGGGGGCTACACCTGGTGGGTGCGCTCGCGTGCACACACCGAAAAAAGCTATGACGCTACGACTCTAGTTCATGACTCGCTAAGCCTCTGTGAGAATGACTCACACTCACCCAAAGGCTCAGGGGCTACTGTTGGGTACCAAAAACAAGGGGTACCCACAATCAACGATTAAGAAAAACAAAACCACGCCAAAACCGCTGCACACAAAAACAGGACGAGCCAAAACAGCGAACGAAATGTCTCGACCACATTCCGACTCGTACGAGGAACACTCGACGGGACGCCTCGACCCGGTTTCGACTCGTACGAGGCTCGCTCGACAAGACGCCTCGACTATCGAGAAATCTCTGACTCGCACGACCCGGGGTCTGGCCACTCGACCCACCTTATTCACCAACTCTGAGATAAAAGTTAGAGCATTTAATGTGACTACCAACCACTTCCTACCCTCATGGCTACAATAACAATCGACATGGAGGCAGTACCAGTGTCAAATCTCACTTTTTACTGCCCATCTCGGGATGGGCGGTGAAAACCTATCACGGTACGTGCCATACCATGCACTATTTTGCCACTGATCACCCTCGAGGCAGAATACGACGAGTATCGTACCCTGATCCGGGGACTCAGCCTTATCCGTCCACCGTCGATCCACCTTGACCCATCCTCGACCCAGCCTCGACCCACCAACATCAAAACAAGAATGCAAGGCTTGCATCACACAGGACCTAGAGTCTTTTCACCGTCTCATCCTCTACGTCACCATGGTGTCCAGGGATGGCCAGTCATTCTCGGGGCACGTCGCTACAGCAACCTCTACAGCGATCGACAAAACTTCACCTCAAAGGCACCCCTGGCGTCCCTGCCTCCTCTTACCCTATAAAAGGGCAGGCAAGGGGCTCTACAAAGGGGGCGAACGACGGATGATGAAAAAATAGTCACTAGCCCACCATAGAAGATCGACATCTCAATCAATCTCCTTTGTACTCTCACTTTTTTCTCTCTGAGACCTAGGATCGGTTCCCTCTCTCACAGCTTGTAACCCCTACGCAAGCACTTAGGTGCAAGGAAATACAATACTCCCCCCTCCCCGTTGGACGTAGGGCCTTCTTTTGCCTGAACCAGGATAAACCTCCGTGTACTCTTATTGCATCACCATCCAGATTAGGGACACGCAACATTGATTCACTCGTTGGCATAGGACCCTCGCAGGACTGAACGCCGACACATAGAATTGAACAATAGAAGATAAAGCTTACCGAAGTTAGAACTAGAAGACCTTAGCAGTGTTCTCTACGCTCCTATTCTCTAGCCTTGGTTGTGAAGTTGGGTTAAGTTAAGACTTAGTTATCCTCACCTCCATTCCTTTGGGTTCAATATTAAAACTAGACTAGGTAGTGTGCCCGTGCGTTGCTACAGGATAACTAACATTTTGTATTAAAAACAGAAATATCGCACGATTAAATAATAATATTATAAAAATTAAATACCAACGTTAAATTAACATTTAATCTAAAAAATAAAATTTGTGAAATTAACACAGTCACGAAGAGCACGACGTCGCAGGCTCATAAACTCTACTTTATAGACCTTTCCGTGATGCATCTAAGATAATATTTTATATCGGCAGGAAGAAATCTTCGATATCCATTTCTTTCGTGAACCAATAAATCCACGAATAAGTTCCTAGGAACAACAACAAATATGGCGTTAGTGAAATAATATTTATATAATATAAATTGAATGAAACAAAATACATGTGTTAGTAATTTTTTATTACCTCACCTATGGTGTTAGGACCTCCTTCTCACACCCATTTTTAGGGAACAAATGGAATGTATAATCTTATGTGCGCCCAGAGATCAATCACACATAAGTTGACAAATATAAATAGTATCATCACAAATGTTTATTACATAATGATTAATATCATAGAGTCTTCACGTAATTAAGCGGAAACATAGAATAATTCTTGTGGTAGCTAGCTCCATAGCACAGGCACGTCAACTGGTTGACCACAAGTCTAGTAATCTTTAGGAAAGTAGTAGTAGTAATCACTATTTGCACTTTCGGTAGTCCATCCTGTGGTGGGGGAATGCAAGGGTGAGCACAAAAGTACTCAACAAGTGTAACATGGGGTTCATGAAGCTCAAGTAGGCCAGACACTGGTTCAACTGCATGTAGCTTTTAGTTGATCATGTTTTAAGCAATTGAGTAGCATCAAATAGGTGATATTCCCATAATAAACACATGATCATGTAAAGAGAATAATGAATAGCAAGAACAAGTAAATTATTAGTTATCTCTATTCCGTAAGGGTCCAAGGCCGCTCGTGTCCGTGAGCACGGCTGATATACCAGTTTTACACTCTGTAGAGGTTGTACACTTTTACTGTGAGTCGCGATCCCCAAAAGTCTGAGGTCATGACTCCCCATTGGACAGTTAAGTTTCACTATGAAGTTTTTCCAAGGTTCGTCTAACAAGTTAGGGCCGCTAGGTTTCTGTGGCCTGCAAATGTAGAGCCCCCTTCCGTATGGCACAATGACACGCAATCTATACTCATAGGGACAGGAGCCGCACTACACCCAACCCAGAACACAACCCCTTTTGTGCCATAAAGGTAACCACTAACAAGCAAGAAAAGGTCCTCTTATATGACTAAACCCAGAGCCATGTAGCCCTCACACCTGTACTGTAAGTCCCGGATGTTCGCTTACAGATAAGTCCTTACGGAGAGGAATCTAGAGAAAACTCTAGCCCCTTGTTCCTTGTTGCTAAAAATCATCTTTTAGTGTTATTGCATATATCATTAGTCAAATTACAAGATCATTGTTTATGTGAGCACTAGCCACTACCCAATGCCATAACCATAGGATACAAGGAAGAAGACCAATACTAAGGCATCCTTAACAAGGAGACACATGCAGCATGAATTAAGTGAATTAAAGTGAGTGGGTAATAAGGATAATCCCATGCTATACTTGCCTTGATCTAGCTGATCCTATTGATCCGACTCGTAATAGTACTCTTGATCACCAACGAACTGATCACTGTCTATTCTCGATTAGCACATCAACAACAATCATCCAAGAGCAATCATGCAAAGCAAACAAAGCTACAATTAGAACAGTACACCAACAGTAGAAAAATAAGATGAAAAGTTTTTCAAACAAATCTACATCGCACTAGGATCACACAGACACGAATTTCACATAAATCGGAGCTAGAACGGAAAAGTTATGATTTAAACGAGATTTACTTTATTAAAGTAATAGATTAAATCTAACCTCAAAATTTTAAAGTGGAAAACCTACTAAACAATAGTACTAACATGTAGAGTATGAAATTATGAACCTAATGCAACTTGAACGGGTCAAATCGAAGTTAAAACAGAGATTTTATGACCTAAATAAATCTAGTGGCAAAACTGTAAATACTAGAAAACGTATTTTCACCTAAACCGACTGAGTTTACACTTTCAAAAGGACAAAGCGTATTCGGGCTTTTCACCATGGACTGCGGGTTCGATTTAATAGAAACCGGGGTCTTTTTAGCAAAAGTGGCAGCCGAACCGGTATGATTCAATCTGAGCCACCGGATCAAAAGTGGACGGTTGAGATTAGAAGATAGGAGGGGGAAAAGAGAACGCCGGCCACCAATAGTGGCCCGACGGCGGCGGTTTGGCCGGCGGCGAGCTATGCTCGTCGGCGTTGTCCAATTAAGCGAAATACCCCACTATTCTTTGATCCAAAAGCACGGGAAGCAATAGCGGAAGCTCGCGAACTCACCTAGATGGGTTGGAGCGACGGGAATCAGCCGAGAACTTCACGCGGCTACCAATGGCGGACGGAAATCCTCTGTAGATGATGACGAGATGAAAACAGCGAACCAAATTAGAAAAGGAGGGAAGAGAAGTGATCGGCTACTTCTAAATTGATCTCAAAGACCATCATTAGCTGGTTCCCACCTCTTAGGGCTTAGCATCCAATGTGAGAGTAGAATTAGTTCTACTAGATTGAGAGAGATAGAGTGGAGGTGTAGATCGGAGGAAGCCGGCCTGTCGGTGTCTACTCCGAAGTTGTACCTGCGGAAGCAAGTTCTTCTAACCCGAGGCTTGTTCTCAGGATTCTTCAGTATTTCGACTTCTAAATTCTAGTAAGTTCTTTGTTTTATTGTTCTTTGGTTTATGAGTTTACTTTGATCTCTTCGCGTAGAGTTTAGAGTAATCATCTCTAGCGTAAATGTGGTGTTTAAGCTAGGATACTCATAGATATCCCCTCGTCTAGCCGGACCGTGGTAGTAGCGAGGAACGTGACAATTCCGAGTTACCTTTGTATTCCATATCCCATTAGCAGGATCGATAGGGTTTATAGGTGCGGGTTGAACATCCTTTGTGGTGTCTAGATTCCGTAAACCTTCCCAATAGAACAGTAGATCATCCTTACCAAGGTTAGAAGAAGAGTGCGGTTGTAGTCTTCTCTATACATCACTCACATCGAATCATAGTGGTTGTAGCCTAAAGGTTAGTAGTAATAGATTTGGTTAGTCAGATGCACTCTTTCTCCTAAAGGTAAAAAATATAAATACGATACCCAGGATAACATCTCGGGTGAAGTGCTCACCGATATCCGTGCGCTTGCGGATCCTATTTCCTAATTGCGTTACCAAATATCAACAAGCATTTCTGGCGCCGTTGCCGGGGAGAAAGACGGTTTGCTGAGATAACCTTGAGTCTTACTACTAGCTTGTATTCATACTTATTATTTTCTTATCTTTTTCATTCTTTCTTTTCTTTTTACCAAAAATGGAAAACCAAGGTTCTATATCTATCTTTGATGCCGCAACACCTTCAGCAACTGACCTTTTACCATGGGAGTCATCACAGCCTATCCAAACATCCCAGTATAAGTTAAGTTCAAGGTTGATTGCGATGATTCAAAATTTATCTTTTTCAGGAAAGGAAGACGAAAACCCTTACCTTCATATTAGAGATTTTGAGCAGACATGCGATTGTCTTCGCATTGATGGCATCTCTGATAAGACTTTACGTTGGAAGCTTTTTCCTTTTTCTTTAAGAGGAGAAGCTAGACGATGGTATAGTCAGAAGGTAAGTCAACAGCAAGGTGAATGGGGAGTTTTAAGAGCCAACTTTTGTCTAGATTTTTATTCCCTTGACCGTACTGGTGACCTTAGACTCGATGTCCTATCTTTTAAACAAAAAGATAATGAAACTTTGGGGAAATCCTAGAAACATTTTTCTGATCTTTTAGAATCTGGTCCAAAACTTTTGCTTGAAGACACTGTTCTTTTATTTCACTTTTTTCGAGGTCTTCAGAAAGATAATAAACAAATGCTGCATACTATGGCTAGAGGTTCTTTCTTTCGTATCCCTACTGATGAAGCTAAGGGGATCTTGAATAGAATCCTAGAAGCTGAGATGGATAATGCCCTCCATGATAAAACCTACAAAGCCGAAGTAGACACTCTGCCAAATTTTTCATCTACTTTAGCTATCCCAGGTTCTGAGCCACAAAAGGAAGAAATTCTACCATCTGATTTCATTCTAGACATAGAATCCGATCTCTTTGCCGATTTTGGAAACATTTCAAACTACCATTCTATAGACCGACCCCAAAACGACCAATTTAGCATTTGTTTACCAAGTGAACGTCAATTGAGAGAGCTTATCTCGGTTATGAGTAGCGAATGGTTAGAGGAGTCAGAGCTTTCCTCTGAAGTAATCCGAGTGGACACACCCTCTATAACTATACGTTGTGCTTATAATTCTGATCAATTTAACGCTCTCTATAATCCTGTTGTGGGGATCAATATTATGTCCGAAGCTTTTGCACTTAATTTATTTGGGAAACTTGTTTTAACCCCCACAACAAAGGTCATAAAGGAATCTTCGGGATGATTAGTCCCCAGTCTTGAAATTATTAATGTCCTACCCTTTATGGTAGAAGGCTCCATGGTTCATTTGAACTTTTATATCTTTGATATATGGGGTTTCGACCTACTGATTGGACAACCTTTTAGAAGACTCCTTTATGAAGGTCAAACTGGAAAGCTCTACATTTCTTTGGGAAAGGATTTTAAACTTCCAATTACAATAACTCACTCCTTGAATAATAAGACCGAGCCATATCTTTTGCCTGATTCTATGGAGGAGGTAAAGGCTGCATCTCTAGAACTTTTAGATGATCCAGACTTAGAAGAGGAAGCCCCCTTCTTCACTGAAGAAGAGGCCGAACCTTCTAAACCTGAACCCTTAGATGAGTTTGCAGAAACACCTAGACCCCCCATAGAACTCAAAACTTTACCACCCGGTCTTACCTATGCTTTCCTAAACAATAATCCAGAGTTTCCTATGATCGTTAGTAATAAACTCACTCAGGAGCAAACTCTGCGATTAATGACCATTCTTGAAAAACACCACTCTGTTTTCGGCTACTCACTTCAAGATCTCACAGGAATCAGTCCTATGATTTGTACCCATCGTATTCTGATAGATCCTTCTGTTACACCCTCTCGAGAGCCTCAACGTAGACTTAACAATGCGATGAGAGAGGTAGTTAAAAAAGAAGTTATAAAGTTGCTGCATGCAGGGATTATATATCCTGTGCCGCATAGTGAGTGGGTAAGCCCTGTTCAAGTTGTGCCTAAAAAGGGAGGCATGACTGTTGTTACTAATGATAAGAATGAGCTAATTCCGCAACGCACCGTCACTGGGTGGCGGATGTGCATAGACTATAGAAAACTTAATAAAGCCACGAAAAAGGATCATTTTCCTTTGCCTTTTATAGATGAGATGCTTGAGCGGTTAGCAAAACACTCGTTTTTCTGTTTTCTAGATGGATATTCAGGGTATCACCAGATCCCTATCCATCCTGATGATCAAAGCAAAACCACTTTTACATGCCCATATGGAACGTATGCTTATCGTAGAATGTCTTTTGGGTTATGTAATGCACCAGCTTCTTTTCAAAGATGTATGATGTCTATATTTTCTGATATGATTGAAGAGATTATGGAAGTTTTCATGGATGATTTCTCAGTTTATGGAAAAACTTTTGATAGTTGTCTTGAGAACTTAGATAAGGTTTTGCAAAGATGTGAAGAAAAGCACTTAATCCTTAATTGGGAAAAATGTCATTTTATGGTTAGAGAAGGAATAGTGCTAGGACACCTAGTGTCTGAAAGAGGTATTGAGGTAGATAGAGCTAAAATTGAAGTAATTGAACAACTACCTCCACCTGTGAATATAAAAGGAATTCGAAGTTTTCTTGGCCATGCTGGTTTTTATCGTAGATTTATAAAAGATTTTTCATTTATTGCTAGACCACTCACTCTTTTGCTAGCCAAGGATGCTCCTTTCGAATTTGATGATGCATGTCTAAATTCTTTCAATTTATTAAAGCAAGCACTCATCTCTGCACCAATCATTCAACCCCCTGATTGGTCGTTGCCTTTTGAAATTATGTGTGATGCTAGTGATTATGCTGTGGGGGCAGTTTTGGGACAAACTAAAGATAAAAAGCATCATGCAATTGCTTATGCAAGTAAAACTTTGACAGGAGCTCAACTTAATTATGCAACCACTGAAAAAGAGCTTCTGGCTGTTGTTTTTGCCATTGATAAATTTAGATCTTATTTAGTTGGAGCTAAGATAATTGTTTACACTGATCATGCTGCACTAAAATATTTGCTCACTAAGAAAGATGCTAAACCTCGCTTAATCAGATGGATTTTATTACTCCAAGAATTTGACTTAGAAATAAAAGACAAAAAGGGAGTAGAAAATTCTGTTGCTGATCACTTGTCTAGAATGTACTTTAAGAATTCACAGGAACCCCCCATTAATGACTCACTCCGGGACGACATGCTTTACGGGATTAACAGATCTGACCCCTGGTATGCAGATATTGTTAATTTTATGGTTTCAGGTTATGTAGCACCCGGAGCAAACAAGAAGAAGCTTATTCAGGAAAGTCGTTCACATATATGGGATGAGCCATATCTCTTCCGAGTATGCGCTGATGGCCTACTTAGAAGATGTGTGACCACTGAGGAAGGATTGAAGATCATCGACAGATGTCACTCATCACCATACGGAGGTCACTATGGAGCATTCCGTACACATTCAAAGATCTGGCAATGTGGATTCTACTGGCCTACGATGTACGATGACACGAAGCAATATATCAGAAGATGTGGGCCATGTCAAAGGCACGGAAACATAAATACAAGGGATGCCATGCCACTCACCAACAACCTTCAGATTGAACTCTTTGATGTCTGGGGAATAGACTACATGGGTCCATTTCCCCCATCTAAGAAGTGTGAGTTCATCTTGGTGGCGGTTGATTACGTCTCCAAGTGGGTAGAGGCACTACCTTGCAAACATGCCGACAATATTAGTTCGAAGAGGATGTTTGAGGAAATCATATTTCCAAGATTTGGAGTCCCCAGGATAGTGATAAGTGATGGAGGATCACACTTCATTGACAAGCGCTTCGAGCACTATCTATCAAGACATGGAATCCGTCACAACGTCGCTACTCCCTATCATCCTCAGACAAGTGGCCAAGCAGAGACTTCTAACAAGCAAATCAAGAACATTCTTCAGAAGACGGTGAATGAGATGGGAACGGCATGGAAGGACAAGTTACCCGATGCACTCTGGGCTTACCGGGCAGCATACAAGACCCCAATTGGAATGTCTCCATACCAATTGGTGTACGGAAAGACTTGTCACCTACCTGTGGAACTTGAGTTCAAGGCACACTGGGCCATAAAAAGATGGAATATGGACCTAGATATCGCCGGAAAACATAGAAGAATGCAATTATCGGAGTTAGAAGAATGGCGGGAGAAAGCATATCACAATTCAAAGATCTACAAAGAAAGAGTCAAGAGATGGCATGACAAGAGGATCAAGAAGAAGGAGTTCTCACCCGGAGATAAGGTATTACTTTTTAATTCCAGGGTGAAGCTTTTCGGGCATGGAAAGCTCCGGAGCAAATGGGAAGGACCATTCAAGGTAATTCATTCATCATCCCACGGAGCTATCACACTTCAAAATGACGAAGGTACGTTATTCAAGGTAAATGGTCAACGTCTTAAATTATTTTTAGAGCCCAATAAAGAATTAGAAGAAATAGACGTGATCAATTTTTACCTTCCAATTAAAAATTAAAGCCCGACGCTTTTAATTTGACATTTTTGAGCCAAGTATATATTTTTCGGGATAAAAACACAGTGAGAAACACGCTCGAGAAAGCAGGCTTGTAGAGGAGCCGGACACAGGGCGGGCGCCCTGAGGATGAGGGCGGGCGCCCTGCCCTTGTCTCTCCTCGGCCCCAGACTTCTCCCACGCGATAACCTCGCCCGTTGCTATCTGGAAAATTCTGTCCTCGGTTTGTTTCGCAAACATGACGGCGGGAAGAGTCCCGACCATGCACGAGAGCAGTTTTTACCCCCTATATAAACAGACCCCCAACGTCAGCTTTTAGCACCAATTCATTCAAGCCTTCTCTCCTTCCTCAAATTAGATCTTGCTTAGTTCCTAGCTGCTCTAATGGCCGAGAAGTTCCATGTCGATTGGGAAGTCGTCCCCTACGACCTCAACAAGAAGCCCAAGGAGGATCCCGACGCCTACGCTCTCGTCCCGGCCAACACAGAGCGACAGCTAGAAGCCATGCCACCACGTCAACGCAGCTCTGCCCAATCCTACTTTGCTCGCCCAGTTCTTACCGCACCTACGCAGCCCCTATTGCTCGAAGGCTCGCCATCATCGTCGAAGGGGAAGGAGATCATCAAGGTACCAGCCGGAACAAAGATCCTGCCGCCAAAACCCAATGAGCAGATCATCGGAGTGAAGACCAACCGGAGCGGCGAGATCTCTAGTGTCCGCTATACCACGGAGGAGAGACCTTACTTCGAGGGTGTTAGGGCAGCTAAGGTCCGCTTCGTTCCTCCGAAGGAAGCACCCAAGCATGCTCTTAATGCTTTCGAGACACCTCCCAAGCGCCGCAGGACCATTGCAGATGTGGATGAGGAGCTACGGGTGATCAAGAACAACATTATAGAAATTCAGAACTCCAATATCTCTATGGATCGGAGGACCTTCAACCATAACACTACAATCCTAAAGCTACGGGATGACCTTGCCGACGCCAACAAGAGGATCGATGAGTTAGAGCATAGTCTTAGGAGGCGTGAGCGTCGCTGAGCTATCTAGATTAGATCTTGGGGCTATATATGTCTTAGTTATTATTAGATTCGATTAGGTTCGCTTATAATAAGTTTAGATCTATTATATTCGGTTATTATTATTATTCGATTGTAATAAATGCCTCAAGATTAATAAAGATTATTATTAGTATGTCTTGTGTGTCTCTACTTTACTTTTGTGCAAGAAAGCAGAAAACAAGTATGGGGGAGATTCCCTGACATGTCACACATACTTCGATCGCACCACTCCATGAACCAGGTACACACTCTGCACACTTTTATTACACACTTACACACTCACCTTAGTTTGTGCAGAATTTTATCTCTCTAAACATGATAAATTAAAAGGATAAAAATGCTTATAATCATGATCAATCTCACTCTGTGATATTTCCTGGAAACCTGCAATTATTAAAATTATTTCAAAACCCTGTGTTGCTAAAAGTCATTGTGGAATAAGAGATGGTAATGGTATGAGTACCTTATTCTTAGTATCTTTATTGCTTGGAGAATTTGTTTTAAAAATCTCAAAATTATAGCTACCATCCTCAAGTTTTATATGCCTGCTAAACATGAAAATATTAATTAAAGCTATCTGCTTTGTATTGAGTTTGTTCGAAACAAGTTAGACCCTTGTTGAGAGATTTATCATACTCCTAAGATCAAGACATTTTTATTCAGAAAGATTCACTCTTCCGAAGTATTATTGCGTTAGAGGCATGGGCTATGCAAAATTATGAATATATCGAGGAAATAAAAAGGAGCAAGTGCTCGATAACCTCGTGGAAAAAAATGGACAAGTGTCCGGCAGTAGAATTAGGGGTACCTCGGTATCCACCCAAAATGAAAAAAAATGAGATATGATAAAAATATGATGGAAAGAAAATGATAGCCCATGGTCCCTCTAATAAGCAATATGCCAGTAAGAGTGACAAGTTTTTAATTTTTAAAATCTTTGATCTAAGAGTATGGCATTCTTCTCCTCGGATCCGGTTTTGACCATACAATAAATGCAAGGTATGTATGCTTAAAGAATTATTTTTTGCAAAATCAAAACAACATCAGTGAGATATATATAAAAGATAATGAGTGACTCTGAGAGCACCTATGAGGATAAAGGTATGCTAAGTTTTTCTTTTCAAAAATATGTAAAAACTCCAAGTGATAGGGATTAAGAAGAAGAAAGGCTCTTTACTCTGACCATATATTTCCCTGACTATAAGTGCACAGTGGATTTTTACAACACCCTGCAGGTATGAAAGAATGTTCCAACCCCAGATGTTTTATTAACCAACCTTTACTCGAGGACGAGTAAAAGCCTAAGTATGGGGGTGTTTGTTGACGGTTCTTAAGTATCAATTATAACCATCAAATAAATAAAGAAAAGGACCTATATGCAAGCAACACCTAGAATTAGGGTTTGATCTAACAGAATTCCACGAGTTTTGCTGTTTATCTATTTCTGCAGGGGGTTATCAGGAAATACGGAAGAAAGGCCCACATGTCGGAATAATGACGGGATATTAACCAAACACGCAATTATCTTACATCTAGAAGATTCTAGAAGCCACGGGAACGAACGGGAGCCGTAACGGGGCCGGACACAGGGCGCCCGCCCTGCCCCCGGGACCAATTAGGTCGAGTCTCGCGGATTATGCTCCACCGCCTTTGAGGATCAAGGAAAACCGTAGGATGAAGGTCGGTTTGATCCGACGGTCCAGATTCATCCAAAAGGGCTATATAAGCAAGGCCCCTGACCCCTGGTGGAGAAGACCCCAATTCATTATTCAGTTGCATATCTCTAGTTAGGGTTTAGAGAGAGAGGTTCCCTCTAGGGTTCCCACCTCTTAGGGCTTAGCATCCAATGTGAGAGTAGAATTAGTTCTACTAGATTGAGAGAGATAGAGTGGAGGTGTAGATCGGAGGAAGCCGGCCTGTCGGTGTCTACTCCGAAGTTGTACCTGCGGGAGCAAGTTCTTCTAACCCGAGGCTTGTTCTCAGGATTCTTCAGTATTTCGACTTCTAAATTCTAGTAAGTTCTTTGTTTTATTGTTCTTTGGTTTATGAGTTTACTTTGATCTCTTCACGTAGAGTTTAGAGTAATAATCTCTAGCGTAAACGTGGTGTTTAAGCTAGGATACTCATAGATATCCCCTCGTCTAGCCGGACCATGGTAGTAGCGAGGAACGTGACAATTCTGAGTTACCTTTGTATTCCATATCCCGTTAGCAGGATCGATAGGGTTTATAGGTGCGGGTTGAACATCCTTTGTGGTGTCTAGATTCTGTAAACCTCCCCAATAGAACAGTAGATCATCCTTACCAAGGTTAGAAGAAGAGTGCCGTTGTAGTCTTCTCTATACATCACTCACATCGAATCATAGTGGTTGTAGCCTAAAGGTTAGTAGTAATAGATTTGGTTAGTCAGATGCACTCTTTCTCCTAAAGGTAAAAAAATATAAATACGATACCCAGGATAACATCTCGGGTGAAGTGCTCACCGATATCCGTGCGCTTGCGGATCCTATTTCCTAATTGCGTTACCAAATATCAACAAGGATCTAGTCTTGTATTAGAGATCGTGAGATAGAGTGAGAGGGAGGAGTTTGGAGGAAGTGTTGGTCTATCGGTTCTCTCTCTATGGCTTGTACCCTAGCGAAATCAAGTTCTTCTTGAGCTTGCTTCTGAGATTTCTCAGGTAATCGACTTCTAATTCAAGTAAACATCTTGTTCATATTGTTCATCAGGTTTGTGACTCTCTTTTGAGTACTTTAATCCTTATAGCTCCTGGGTTAAAGTAGTATTCGTAGTGTAAGCGTGGTGCTTAGACTCGGTTACTCGTTGATGTACCCTATTTTTTGGATCGGTGGTAGCTCACGAGGGTGACTCTTATAGCCTCATTAAATCCTCTGTAGTCCACCTTCTGTTAGTGGGCCTAGCAGGACCATGTTGCTATAGAAAACAAGCTCTGCCTATGTTTTCTCTAGTAATATCCATAGAATTGAACAATAGAAGATAAAGCTTACTAGAGTTATAACTAGAAGACCTTAGCAGTCTTCTCTATGCTCCTATTCTCTAGCCTTGGTTGTGACGTTGGGTTAAGTTAAGACTTAGTTATCCTTACCTCCGTTCCTTTGGGTTTGATATTAAAACTGGGTTATTTTTGGTGAAGTGCAACAAGGTATAATATCTATGTGTGTTAATATATATACCAACAAGCATTTCTAGCACTATTGCCAGGGAACGGTTGCTGAGTTAACTTTGAGTCTAGCTTATCCTTGTATCATTATTCTTTTATCTTTTCTTTTTCTTTTACCATGGATCTAGAATCCACCCCTATTTACCAATATGGTGCTCCCACGAGTGCAAGCTTACAGCCTGTAGAATCTTCAAAGCCTATCCTAACCCCTGGCTATGAGCTACGCCCACGGTTAATCAACATGGTTCGGGATCAACCCTTTTCAGGCGAAGGTGATGAAAACCCCTATTCCCACCTTAATGAGTTTGAGCAAATCTATGCATACCTACGCATTGAGGGCATGTCAAACGAGACCTTACGATAGAAGCTCTTTCCCTTCTCTTTGACGAGAAAAGCTAAACGTTGGTACAACCTCACCATAGGGAGTAGACAAGGAGATTGGGAAGCCCTATGCTCTAGCTTTTGCTTACAATTCTTTCCCATCTCTAGGGTAGTCAACCTTCATTTAGAGATTCTATCTTTTAGACAAAAGAAAAAAGAATCTCTAGGCATGGCATGGGTACGCTTTAATATTCTTCTTAATACTGGTCCTGACATTGCCATTCAAGACCCCATTCTTCTTCAACACTTTTATATGGGTTTTTAAAGGAAAACCTTGAAGCTTCTTAATACAGCCTCAAGAGGTTCGTTCTTGCATGTCTCCCCCAATTTGGGGAGAAGCATTCGTACAAAAATCTTAGAGGATCTTCCTAAATAAGTAGAAGAGAATTCACTAGAGGAAGAATCTCAAATGGCTGAACCCAAATCTTTAGTAGACCCATCATAGCTTTAGCTATCCCAAATCCCAAACCACCAGAAGAGGAGGAAATTCCAATTTCATATTTCATGCTTGAATTCAAGGATGAACTTTTTGATGAATATGTAAATACGTTGAATTATCATACTATGAGGAGACCCCAAAAGTCCAGGAAATCATCATCTCATGTAAAACCTTTAGACCCTTCTAAGGAAGCTTTCCTTAAAAAGACTACGAAAGAGCTAGTATCCATTATAAGCAACGAATGGTTAGAAGAATCAGAGCTTTCCTCTGATGTGAGTCGTTTAGATTCACCTTCTATATCCATTCATTACTAAATTAACAAAGCTCCTTTTGATGCTTTAACACCTCAGGTGTTAAGCTTGCATTTGCACTTGCATTTCATGAGCATAAGCATCATTGATTCATAAGCATAAGCATGTGGATTGCATTGTGCATGTTGCATAGATGATGTTTCATATATTACATATATGATGTTTCATATGTTACTTAGATGATGTTTCATATGTTACATAGATGATGTTTCATATGTTAGATAGGGATGTTTCACATCTGGCATTAGTAATGTTTCATAATGTGCATGAGTAATGTTTCATTCATGCAACTTATGTTTCATTAGTAATGTTCATATGTTTCATGTGCTGTAAATATCATATGTTTATACAAATATATGCTATATGATCAAGAATGGTTAATGAAAATGGTTGTGTTTGGTCACTAAAACACCTTAGACATATTTAGAATGAAAAATGAAGCGAAGTTTATATTCATGACTTGGTCAAATTTGACTTCTAAGTGCTATGTTGCATAGAATGGCTCCTTGACTAGTTTTGTTTGACCTAGATTGAATTACTACTTGGAGTGTTTGCATGTTGGTGCACTTAATGAAAGTTGTAGTAAATTTTATAAGAAACAAACTTTGTTTAATGGTCATAAGCATAGATCAGTGCCCAACTTGGTCAAAAAGTGCTCACAAGGTGATTTTTAAGGCTATTTTTGGACTTGGAAAAATTGCTAAGTCAAGAATAGACTTGTAGTTTCACTATGCCTATGTTTGGAACCCTATAGTTTGAAAACCATGATGTTTTAGACCAAGCTTGTATAAGCAAAGTTGGAGTATACATGAAGCTCTACATCTTCTACTAATACGGTTTTCGCTAATTGAAGCTAGACTAGGAGCTGCAGGGGCTCAAACATTGCATTTTAGTCAGCTTTGTCAGTCTGAATCGGCGTTGTCGATTCAAACTTTTAGTCAGACAGTGGCCGACCATGCTAGAAGATTGCCGCCGTGTGGCGCCCGTCATTGGGTTGGGCATGACGTGGCCGAGCGCACGCTAAAGAAAGGCACTGCATGTCCCTACTCGCCCCGATCACTCACCTGCTCACCCTTGCTCTGCTCTCTCCCTCTCTCGCTCATGCCGGGCAAAACTGGCAGAGCACCGAGCGCCACCACGAGCTCCGCCGGCCAAATACGCCACCACCATAGCACCATCGCCCGCCTAACTCTACCCACAACACCACCATGCCACCCTCCTTCCACTTGACCTAACCGCAACGATGCTTGAACGAAGGTAATGCAATGCGGGCTGTTTTCGCCGCCACTAACCTCACCGGAGCTCCGCCGAGCTTTGATCTCGCCACGGCCAGCCCAAATCCGAGCCTCTCCGCTCTTCCTCTCTCTTGCCACGTCTTCCTCATAAGCCGTAGAAGCTCAAACCGAGCTTACCCGAGCCCGCCATGGCTGGAGTTTGCCGGAGCACCACCACGCGTCATGGCCTTCTGCCATGCACACCATCGCCTTAGCTAGGGTTCGGTAGAGGTTACCACTTGGGCACTAGTCGATGCGGCTCATCGAGTAGAATGTAGTGGTGGTGACCTCGCCGCTGGTGACCTCATCATCGATGAGCTGTGGCCGGTCAACCACTGTGCTCTGCTTCTGTGTGCCTGTCACATGGGACCAGTTGACCTACGGGACATGGGCGTTTGCCACAACGGGTGCATGGACCGGGTTCACTTAGCCTCTTTATTTAGGGTTTTTGTTGATATGTTTTTATCCTTTTTTCAGATTTAAATGCAAACTTCAAAATTTCATATCTTGAGCTAAGGAGATCCAAATGGGGTGAACCAAATTTTGTTATACTCACCATGATGTGTAGTATTTAATAAAAATATGATATTTTCTGTTTGGAGAAATTTTCTGTGATAATTAAATCAAGTTCATTAAGTGTGTTTAAACTGGCCCTTATCTTAGAAAATGCATAACTTGAGCTTGAGACTTGAGAAAAATATGATTTTAATTTTGTTGGTCATGTTTTGACATGTAGTACCTAGGAAAAATAATAAACCTACAGTGAGCATGCTTGGAATAGGACTTTGCTATTTATCTTCATTAAATGTTATTTTCTTGTGCAATTTATTGTGATAAACATATGTAACCTGGGAGCATGAAATTAGATACACAGTGTTCTTGTGTTGTGATGAAGCTAAGAAAAATATGAAATATGTTGTTTGACACTTTTCACTAGGCTAAGCTATTTATGCTATAATAAGCTCTGCTAGCTTGTCATTTTTGTAGAGGTTGCTATACTTATCCAAATGGTATGAAATTTGTACAGTAGACTATTGTGTGCATGCATGGGCTTCTGTGGTTTTCCCAGAATTTATTGTGCACTAAAAATATTTGTTCTCTATTTCACCTTATTATCTAAGGAAATTAATAAAGGCATCTAAATAATTGGTTTGGGCTTAACCATGATGTTTTCTAGCATGTTTATGTTGTAAGTAAACTGTTAGTACCATTGGTTATGCCCAGATTTGATTGTTTGTATGCAGTGAAATATTTGTTGCTCTATAATTCCAGTGAATGGCTGTTTGGAACAGTTTTTGTTGTCATGACATTTTCATGAGGAAAATGATATTTTCTGTGGATCTTGATGGTAACAAAGTTGTAGATAATTTGGTTATCTACCTTTTGCCAAATTTTCATGGCTATAGGATAAATGGTTTGAGATTTACAGCTGTTTGAAGTTTGTAGGCAAAATTGCTTGTTCTCAGAAAAAATCTGAATAGATCGGAAAGATTGCTTTGTTTGACCCTGATAGCTATTGAATCATCTTGAGATGATTATAAGAAAGTTTTAGAAAATTTTATAAGCTTTCTAGAAAGTCTTGTGTCATGTTTGTTGGATATGTATAACTCCAGTTATAGCCAAAACAAGCAGCTTCTGTCTACAGTCCAGAAAATGATTAATGCAAGTTGTAGTTGTTTGCTTGTGTAATGCTTATGTTAGATGCTTAGGCTAATTAAGATTAGTTGTTAGCTGCAGGTTCTAAGCCTCTCATGATGATGAACAACTTTACCATAGGTTGCTAGAACTTGGTGAGTGTATGTTTCTTATACTAGAGAAGAGAAATACACCTACTCAGTAAAATCAAGTAGAGAAGAGATATGCACCTACTCGATGAACGAAAGTTAATCTTGTGTTATCATGTTACCTTGCTGTAAACATTGTCCATGTTGATGCACTTCATCATGTCATTTCATCTCTTATGCATTCATGATACTTATTATGTGCATATGCATGCAATAGGTTTCCCCGAAAGGAGTCACGCTACTCGAGTTCAAAACCGGGAATCAAGTGGAGCAGCAGGAGGTGCAGCCCCAGGAGGGCCAAGGAGAAGGACAGTAGAACCCTAAAGCTCTACCAGAGTGTCCTGACCATCAACCTTCCACCTTTATGAAAAGGCAAGCCCCAGAGCATCTTAAGTCTCCTATACTTTATGAAATACCAAAGTGTGTAATACATGGTTGATGCATTAGATTGTAGGAGTTGTTTGGGAACACTTGATGCATATACCTTCCTTGTCTAGAGATATATCTTGAACCCTATGTAGGTCCAGGATCGAATATATGCTTAGCCATGCTTAGACTGGTAGAAGTCGGGTGATTCCTGTCACCTGCGAGATATAGGTGGATACTTGGTCACGGTTGGCTATATTTGCTATTGTGGAAAATAATCATGTGATGATGAACATTTGGAGACCAGGCAAAATCTTATATGTTGGAGGGTTGTGACTTATAGTGATTATGTCTGTATCGATTAAGGGCTATACCATTGTTGGAACTTCGGTCGAGATTGAACATATGCCTCTCACTTAGCTGGTCGGATAAGTCATTCTGACCGTGAAGCCGAGTAGCTCAACTCAGGTTAGGTACATGTTCCGTTAAAGTGTGCGCATTGCGGGGAGCTAGATGTGAGTCCAAGGGGGGTTGGGCCTAAATGTCCTGGCAGCTGGTCCGTCCCTGAGTGTGCGGCGCGGGTCCTACCCGTGAATTGGACCCGAGTTGTACCAAAGGTGACCTAAGTTGACCGTTGATCTGGTCTGCCTGGGTTTGTTTTAGGAATAAATTTCCAGTTGGTTGAAATCGATTCGAATCGCCATCTCTCCCGGATAGTTTGACTAGCTTCGGCATCGTAGTAACTTGATGGAATGTGATGGTTATGCTGGATATGAAAATGCTACACTTGATATGGTTAGTATTGTGATGACTTAATTGTACACAACATGTTTGGCACAGGTTAGTTGCTAATATAAATTGAATAGTTATAATTAACTTGATAACCCAATTATAAAATGAGTAACACAACTAGCAGCTCTTTATGCAAAATGTTGTCAATCTAGCGCCACTTATAAAGCCTTGCATGATCCTTAGTGTCACTTTATTTCTGGTTTATGATGGGTAAGTCTAGCTGAGTACATTCTAATACTCAGGGTTTATTCCCCCTTGTTGCAGATGACGTGATGTACCATGGGTACTACAAGAATTGCCTCCATCCTGTAGTGGATGAAGATTAGTTCATGGGGCACGGTCGTTCTAAGTTATCTTCTCTATGGTGCTTTTGTTGGATGTGACCTTGGTACTGGCATGCAATTGAACTAAGTGTGACGTGGCTTCAAAAACTACTTTGTTTTCGCTACTTGAACTTGGTTTGTAATAACTATGTGAACTCCGATGTATGTGAGCTACTTGTGAAATATTTGTGAACTATGATGTAACATGTGACTTGTTATGTTGAATCATGTACGGTCTTGGTTGTATGTTGGCTGGCTTGAAATCCTTCATGGTTTCATCGGACTACTGGGTTTATATGGGCTCAAGTATGAAGGTTTGATCACTTCAACAGTTGCTATTGTACTTGTGCTCTTATAAATTGGATGATTCTATTACATGGGTGTTCTTATCATGTCTGCATCTTTTGCCCATGATTTATTGAAATGCATGCCATTAACCCCAACAAGAAAATTGCTAAAAGGTCTTTCAAGACACATTCTCCCAAGCTTGGGAATTTTATATGGCCTCTCTATCTAGATAAAGAGAACCAGGGTTCATTTGAGCTTCTATATCTTTGATATTATGGAGTTCAACCTGTTGATAAGACAACCAATTGAAAGACTTATCTAATAAGGATAAACGGGGATAGGACATATTCTCCCAAGCTTGGGAATTTTATATGTCGTACCTATCCAAGTCAAAGGAACCAAGGTTCATTTGAGCTTCTATGTCTTTGATATTATAGAGTTTGACCTGTTGATAAGACAACCAATTCAAAGACTTATCCAAGAAGGACAAACAGGGAAGTTGAATATAAGATTTGGGAAAAACTTTAAGCTTTATATACCCATTACTCATTGTCTAAATGCTGAGACTGGGCCAATTCCTAAGGAAGACTCAATGGAAGAGGTTAAGGTTGGATCTCTTTATGACTCGATCGAACCCAACCTTGAAGATATTGCTTAGTTCTTCATCGAGGAGGAAGATAAAAATCCCATAGACCCTGAATCTGCAGATGAATTGCTAGAATCACCTAAACCCTCCATTGAGCTTAAACCCCTACCTTCCGATCTTAGATATGCTTTTCTCAATAATGATTAGAATTCTTCTATGATCATAAGTGATAAACTCTCTCAAGAACAATCTCCTCGTTTGCTAACTGTTTTAGAAAAAGCATCGTTTTGCTTTTGGCTACTCGCTCTAAGACCTTAAGGGAATTAGCCCTCCTCTTTGTACCCATCGCATCCCTATAGATCCTAATTCTATACCTTCTAGGGAGCCATAGTATAGGCTTAATAATGTGATGAGAGAGGTTGCTAAGAAAGAGGTTTTGAAACTCTTGCACGCTGAGATTATTTATCCCGTGCCGCATAGTGAGTGGGTAAGCCCTGTCCAAGTTGTGCCTAAAAGGAGAGGCATAACTATTGTTAAAAATGAAAAGAATGAATTAATCCTTGAAAGAACTGTCGCTGGATGGCCGATGTGCATTGACTACTGAAAACTTAACAAGGCAACAAAGAAAGATCACTTCTCGTTGCCCTTCATTGATGAAATGTGGAGCGACTGGCAAATCACTCTTTCTTCTATTTTCTTGATGGATATTCAGGTTATCACTAGATTCCTATCCATCTTGATGACCAAAGCAAAACCACCTTTACATGTCCATATGGAACTTATGCTTATCGTAGAATGTCTTTTGGATTATGTAATGCTCTGGCTTCTTTCCAAAGATGTATAATGTCTAAATCATGAAAGTTTTCATGGATGACTTTTCTGTTTATGAAAAACTTTTGATGATTGTCTTGAAAATTTAGACAATGTTTTGCAAAGATGTGAAGAAAAGCACTTAGTCCTTAATTGGGAAAAATGTATTTCATAGTTAGAGAAGAAATAGTGCTCAGATACTTGGTGTCTGAACGAGGGATTGAGGTAGATAGAGCTAGAATCGAAGTAATTGAACAATTACCTCCTCCCGTAAATATCAGAGAGATCCGTAGCTTTCTTGGTAATGCTAGTTTTTATCGCTGCTTCATAAAAGATTTTTCACACATTGCTAGACCACTAACAAATCTTTTGGCTAAAGATGTTCCCTTTGATTTTGATGATGCATGTTTAAAATATTTTAACATTCTTAAGAAAGCACTCATCTCAGCACCAATCATTCAACCCTGTGATTATTCGCTACCATTTGAAATTATGTGTGATGCTAGTGATTATGCTCTGGTGGCAATTTTAGGACAAACTAAAGAGAAAAAGCATCATGTAATTGCTTATGCTAGCAAAACTCTGACAGAACCTCAACTTAATTATGCAACAACTGAAAAAGAACTCCTGGCTGTTGTTTTTGCTATTAACAAGTTTAGATCTTACTTAGTAGGAGCTAAGGTGTCACACCCGGTTTTAAAGAACTAAACCAGGCTAGCCATGTGTGTGCCTAGGAAGTCCACACATACGTCATAATTAAAAAGTATCAGAAACAATGTTATTTATTTAACGTACACACAGCTATAATAGCACTTACATCAGAGTATCGCGGAACGATGACTAAACATCAGGCTCCATTCCTCTCAGGGATGGCTGACTGGTGGCTCCGTATGCCAAATACTTCTGAAGGACTTCTGAAAACTCCACTACATCTTTATCCTTCTTCTGAGCAACACCTTACTACACACTGGGGTGTGGTGGAAATAGCAAGAGTGAGTCCATGTCGAACTCAACAAGTATAACATAGGGTTCATGAGGCACAAAAGGCTAGACACTGTTTGACTGCATTTAGCTTTTAATCATCATATAATTAACAATTGAGTAGCATCAAAGTATTCCAATTTCCATTATTGAACCAATGATCAATTGTAATAAGGATAATGAATAGCATTAACATGAGCATAATAATAATCAACAGTAATTAAGCATGATATAACAATGGTGATCATCTATCTGTAGATGTTCCAAGGCCGCCCGTGTCCGTGGGCACAGCTAGTATACCAGTTTATTAAACTCTACGTAGAGGTGTACACTTTCACTATGAGTCATGATTTCCAAATGCATGGGTTTGCAAGGCCCAAAACACGAAAACCATATAAAGTCATTCAAAAGTTTGTCTAACAAGTTAGGGCCATTAGATTCACTCAGTAGGCAGATGTAGGAACCCCCCTTTTCAAATGGCACAATTCCTTCTCGGCTATACTCATAGACTAGAGGCTGTCCTACACCCAACGTGTCAAGCCATTCTTACGCCATTTAAGGTAACCACTAACAAGCTAGAAAAGGTCTCTTAAACAACTAGAGCCAGAGCCATATAGCCCTCACAGTTGTACTGTATGTCCTGGATAAATCACGTACAGATAAGTCCTATGGAGAGAAACCAGAGCATCAAAATAACCCACATGCTCTAGCCCCCTTTTCAACAGTAATAAAATCAACTTAATGGTTGATTGCTTAATCCATTAATCAAATTACAAGATCATTGTTCATAATTAATCACTAGCAATAGCTACCCAAATGCATATCCCATAGGTGACAAGGAAATAAGATATCAATAGCTAAGTTATAATCTCTATGGTTGTCAAGGAGGACACATGCATATGTATGATAATTTCAGTGAATAGGACAACAAGGATGGTCCCATGTTATACTTGCCTTGATCAAAGCTTTCCTGATGATACTATTGGTTTGGCTCAAAATAATACTCTTGATCGTCAAGAAACTACTCACCGTCTATACTCGATCATCAAGTATCAACACAGAATCATCCGAGCAATCATACACGAAGCAAACAAAGAGATATAATTAAAACAGTATACCAACAGTAGCAAAACAGTATAAAAAGATCATAAAACTCTTCTACACATTACTACGATCACAAAGATGTAAAGATCACGAAATTCGGATTTAAAACGTGAAAGTTATGAATTTTCTAAGATTTCCTATAGATAAATAATTATTTTAATATAAACTCGAAAATTAAATTTTCCAAACCTACTGTACAACTACACTAACATGTAGAGCTCGTAAATACGAATCTAACGCAACTTGAATCACTCGAATCGGACGTAAAACGAATACACAGTGGAGAAAAAACGATGGATGGCAAAACTGTAAATAGTATCATCTTCTACCTTGGGCTTGGAGGAGCTCGTGGCCTCCATGGCCACTGCTGCTGCTGCTCTTGCGCATGGAAGGAAGGGCAGCGCTTGGCCGGGCCAAGGGCGGCCGGCTGGTTGGCCAGTAGCGGTGCCAGGTCCCTAAGCGAGGGAGCACGGCCATGACCGAAGATGATGAACACGAAGCTCTCCATGGTGTTTCTCGCCGGAAAAGAGAAAGATAAATTAGGAACACGATCAAACAAACATGGATTCGAGAAAACGAGTATACTACGACGTAGAGAACGATGAGGGCTACCTTGCAACAGTGATAGTTTTCGCCGGAGACGATAAACGTGGCTGGAAAAGCTCACTGAACCATCGCCAGAACTTCGTCGAAACGCAAGTTGTAGATGAAGAACTTCAGCGAGGGGTGGAGGGAGCTACGAGCAGCGGCTCGCGATAAGGGTTGTACTTCTGAAACCAAGGCGTCGAGGGCTATGCCAGCATATATATAGTTGTAGGGTTTGGAAACTTTTCGAAATTTCTTAATTTCGGGATTATTTTAATTCCGCGAATAAAAATAATTCCAGAAAATCTAGAATTACCTTTTAAGCCGCGAAAAATAGCCCAGAGCTCAGAAAAAAATCATGAGAAAAATCCTGAAGACTCTTGGAAAGATAAGGAACTCAACTAAATAGGTTTGGGCTCATGAAAAGATTAATGAAAAGATCAATGGAAAAGATTAAGCTCACGAAAATTAAAATTTTAAATCCAGAAAATACCAAAAAGTTTTCTATTGAGAAGTAAATGTTGTCCTATGGTATTTTGAAAATAATAGCACTCACCAACACCAAAGACAAGCATCACACGAACACCACATTATCAAATTAATATGAAAAAGTTGAAAACCAAAATTTTCTATATTTAAATTAGCAGCAACTTAACTTATCTAATATATTCAAATATTGAAATTATTTATTTTATTTAGTGTTTTCAATGCACAACCCAAAATAGGAAATTTTGGGTGTGACAATTCTACCCCACTTAACAGGAATCTCGTCCCGAGATTTGAAGAGAATAGGGAGAAAGATAAAGTTGATTCTGCAAGTCTTCACTCTTCCCTGATCGACTGTTATCCAATGATGATGATGCCACAAGCTCAAAACCAACTTTGTAAAGGTGTCCTTTAGGCCCTTACGATCCTTGTAGATGGTTCCAATATGTTACCAACCCTAAAAAAGATACCTACGCTTGATAGTGACTTTGCAACCATGTAGATAGCTCATGCTTCCAGGTGACAAAATAGAACGTATAAAACCTCCATCTTGTATCATCTTTAGTTCGACAACCCCCCTTAAGAAGAGATCAACTAGAGAACACCAATGGATAGCTTGCATTTGTTTCTGAGTGATAGCTAGCATTGTGTCCTTCTATCATCTCAAAGAGACTCATGAGCATATGCAAGAACAAGTAACCTGCACTTCCTCATGAGCAGAAAAATAGCAGTGCAGAAATACAGTTATAACTCAAGTTCTATGAATCTGATGATGTTGTAGCTTATACCGTTGGAAATCTTATCAAATTTACTACTACTTTCTTATAGAACACTTCTCTAAATTCTACAGTTAAGGTAGTCGAAAACTGTGCACAACAGAAACTATTCCAGGTTGCTGACAGCAAAGATGCATCGCCTTGTGATTTTCATAAATCCCAAACCATAATAACTATCCAGGTGGTGCTTACCGTTAGAGAAAGATATTGAAGTCTGCTAGTGTCAAGAATTTATCCATGATTTTTGGGCGTCCAAAAATAGAGATATAAGCTCAGGAAGACAGACTATTCTAAAAAAACAGGATAAGGTAAAAACGAGTTTCAGAGAGACTAGAGAGATAGATAACACTAATCTTCAAGTCTTCATGCTTCTTTGCTTTGTGTTGATGAGATATAAGACATGGATCGAGGATAGCCAAAAGATGATAGGAAAGATAAAGTTTGATCTTCAGTCTTCATACCTCGTCGCTCGAGATTGATGATGGTAACGGACACTACCCCACTTAAAAAAGATTGAGCTACTCCTCAAGACTTATACCTTCCAGGCCACTTTCAAACACATGAGAACAAGGACAACACACAAGCAACACATCAAGCAAAACAAGCACACATCACATCATTGGTACTACACGTGCTTCTTCAACAATGGTGGTCATCCTAAGGGAAGATTATGGATGAAGAAAGGCCATCGAACTTTTGAAAAAGGTGAGATCAGAATACTTTTAGTAAAAACAACATAAGACAAAAATCAAGGGAGTAATAAATAATAGCTCAAAGGAAGCTATCAAGGAGGGGATACAACAGGACAAGGAAGAGAAAATAGCCAAAATCAATGAGTCAAGGGATGACAAAATAGTTTTATAGTAAAATAAGTTTTAGAATACGTCCAGTGCTACTTGGCATACGTCCTACAGTCAACACCGCTCTGATACCACTCTGTCACACCCGGTTTAAAGAACTAAACCAGGCTAGCCATATGTGTGCCCAGGAAGTCCACACATACGTCAGAATGAAAAAGTATCAGAAACACTATTATTTATTTAACGTACACACAGCTGTAATAGCACTTACATCAGAGTATTGCAGAACAATGACTAAACATCAGGCTCCATTCCTCTCAGGGATGGCTGACTGGTGGCTCCGTATGCCAAACACTTCTGAAAGACTTCTAGAAACTCCACTACATCTTTATCCTTCTTCTAAGAAACACCTTAATACACACTGGGTGTGGTGGAAATAGCAAGAGTGAGTCCATGTCGAACTCAACAAGTATAACACAGGGTTCATGAGGCACAAAAGGCTAGACACTGTTTGACTGTATTTAGCTTTTAATCATCATATAATTAACAATTGAGTAGCATCAAAGTATTCCAATTCCCATTATTGAACCAATGGTCAATTGTAACAAGGATAATGAATAGCATTGACATGAGCATAATAATAATCAACAGTAATTAAGCATGATATAACAATGGTGATCATCTATCTGTAGATGTTCCAAGGCCGCCCGTGTCCGTAGGCACGGCTAGTATACCAGTTTATTAAACTCTGCGCAGAGGTGTACACTTTCACTGTGAGTCATGATTTCTAAATGCATGGGTTTGCAAGGCCCAAAACATTGAAAACCATATAAAGCCATTCAAAAGTTTGTCTAACAAGTTAGGGCCATTAGATTCACTCGGCAGGCAGATGTAGGAACCCCTCTTTTTAAATGGCACAATTCCTTCTCGGCTATACTCATAGACTAGAGGTTGTCCTACACCCAATGTGTCAAGCCATTATTACGCCATTTAAGGTAACCACTAACAAGCTAGAAAAGGTCTCTTAAACAACTAGAGCCAGAGCCATATAGCCCTCACAGCTGTACTATATGTCTCGGATAAATCACGTACAGATAAGTCCTTATGGAGAGAAACCAGAGCATCAAAATAGCCCACATGCTCTAGCCCCTTTTCAACAGTAATAAAATCATCTTAATGGTTGATTGCTTAATCCATTAATCAAATTACAAGATCATTGTTCATAATTAAGCACTAGCAATAGCTACCCAAATGCATATCCCATAGGTGACAAGGAAATAAGATATCAATAGCTAAGTTATAATCTCTATGGTTGTCAAGGAGGACACATGCATATATATGTTAATTTCGGTGAATAGGACAACAAGGATGGTCCCATGTTATACTTGCCTTGATCAAAGCTTTCCTGATGATACTGCTGGTCTGGCTCAAAATAATACTCTTGATCGTCAAGAAACTGCTCACCATCTATACTCGATCATCAAGCATCAACACACAATCATCGAGCAATCATACACGAAGCAAACAAAGAGACAAAATTAAAACATTACACCAATAGTAGCAATATAGTATAAAAAGTTTGTAAAACTCTTCTACACGTTACTACGATCACAAAGACATAAAGATCACGAAATTCGGATTTAAAACATGAAAGTTATGAATTTTCTAAGATTTCCTATAGATAAATAATTATTTTAATATAAACTCGAAATTAAAATTGCCAAACCTACTGTACAGCTACACTAACATGTAGAGCTCATAAATAAGAATCTAACGCAACTTGAATCACTCGAATCGGACGTAAACGAATAAACAGCAAAGAAAAAATGATGGATGGCAAAAATGTAAATAGTATCATCTTCTACCTTGGGCTTGCAGGAGCTCGTGGCCTCCATGGCCACCGCCGCTGCTGCTCTTGCACATGGAAGGAAGGGCAGCGCTCAGCCGGGCCAAGGGCGGCCGACTGGTTGGCCAGCAGCGGCGCCAGGTCCCTAAGCGAGGAGGAGCACGGCCGTGACCGAAGATGATGAACACGAAGCTCTCCATGGTGTTTCTCGCCGGAAAATAGAAAGATAAATTAGAAACACGATCAAACGGACACGGATTCGAGAAAATAAGTATACTATGACGTAGAGAACGACGAGGGCTACCTTGCAGCAGTGAGGGTTTTCGCTGGAGACGAGAAACGTGGCTGGAAAAGCTCGCCGAACCATTGCCGAATGTTCATCGGAACACAAGTTGTAGATGAAGAACTTCAGTGAGGGGTGGAGGGAGCTACGAGCGGTGGCTCGCGATAAGGGTTGTACTTCTGAAATCAGGGCGTCGAGAGCTACGCCGGCATATATATAGTTGTAGGGTTTGGAAACTTTTTCGGAATTTCTTAAGTTTAGGATTATTTTAATTCCGCGAATAAAAATAATTCCAGAACATCTAGAATTACCTTTTAAGCCGCGAAAAATAGCCCGGAGCTCAGAAAAAATCACGGGAAAAATCCTAGAGACTTTTGGAAAGATAAGAAACTCAACTAAATATGTTTGGGCTCATAAAAAGATTAATGAAAAGATCAATAGAAAAGATTAAGCTCACGGAAATTGAAATTTTAAATCCAGAAAATACCAAAAAGTTTTCCAATGAGAAGTAAATGTTGTCCTACGGTATTTTGAAAATAATAGTACTCACCAACACCAAAGACAAGCATCGCACAAACACCACATTATCAAATTAATATGAAAAAGTTGAAAACCAAAATTTTCTATATTTAAATTAGCAGGAACTTAACTTATCTAATAAATTTATTCAAATATTGAAATTATTTATTTTATTTAGTGTTTTCAATGCACAAACCAAAATAGGAAATTTTGGGTGTGACATAAGGTGATTGTTTATACTGATCATGCTGCATTGAAATACTTGCTCACTAAGAAAGATGGTAAACCAAATTGATAAGATGGATTTTTTCACTCCAAGAATTTAACTTAGAAATAAAAGATAAACAAGGAGTAGAAAATTATATTGCTGATCACTTATCTAGAATGCAGTTTGAGAATTTGCAAGAACTACCCATCAATGATTCACTATGGGACAACATGCTCTTTGAGGTTTCAAAATCTGACCCCTGGTATGTGAATATTGTTAATTTCATGGTTGTAGGTTATGTACCACTTGAGGAGAACAAAAGGAAGCACATCTACGAAAGTCATCTCCACATATAGGATGCACCATACCTCTTCAGAGTCTGCTCTGATGGCTTGCTCAAAAGGTGTGTACCGGCGAAGGAGGGCATCAAGATTATAGAACGATGCCACTCATCACCATATGGAGGACATTATGGGGCATTCTGCACTTATGCAAAGATCTGGCAAAGTGGATTCTTTTGGCCAACCATGTATGAAGACATAAAGGATTTCATCCAGAGATGTGGAGCGTGTTAGAGGCACAAGAATATCAATTAAAGAGATGCCATGCCACTCACCAACAACCTCTAGATCAAACTCTTCGATGTCTAGGGAATCGACTATAGGGGACCTTTTCCAAAGTCAAAGAGCTATGGGTACATTTTGGTGGCAGTTGACTATGTCTCCAAGTGGGTGGAAGCCATGCCATGTAGAGAAGCTGATGTAAAGAACTCCAAGAGGATGTTTGAAGAAATAATATTTCCATTATTTGGAGTTCTAAGGATGGTGATAAGTGATGGAGGAACTCACTTCACGAACAAGAACACTCACAATTATTTGGCGAAGCATGGGATCCGTCACAATGTCGCTACCCCCTATCATCCATAGACAAGTGGACAGGCAGAGACAACGAATAAGCAAATCAAGAATATTCTGCAAAAGACGGTCAACGAGATGGGGACTGCATGAAAAGATCGATTACCCAATGCACTATGAGATTATAGAATGGCTTATAAGACACCATTGGGCATGTCACCATATCAACTTGTCTACGAGAAGACCTATCATCTACCTGTGGAACTAGAATTCAAAGCTCACTGGGCCATCAAGCGATGGAACATGGACTTTGAAGTCACAGGAACTAAGAGGAAGATGCAACTCGCTGAGTTAGATGAATGGCATGAAAAGCATATCACAACGCCAAGATATACAAGGAGAGAACTAAGCAATGACATGATAAGAGGATAAAGGAGTTCACCCCTAGAGATAAGGTATTACTTTTAAATTTTAGGGTAAAATTATGCGGGTACAGAAAACTTCGAAGCAAATGAGAAGGATCGTTCAAGGTGATAAGCACCTCGTCGCATGGAGCAGTAACACTTCAAAATGAAGGTATGTTATTCAAGGTAAATGGCTACCGTCTCAAGATCTTTCTAGAACCTAAAAACCACCAGAGGATTTGGATGAAGTAGATTTCCTGATTTTACCATAATTTACACCACTACCATCCTCTGTAATGATTCATAACATGAAAATATACTTTTCGGGATTATAAAGGAGTTAGGAACAGAAATGAGAAAAATCACCCTGAGAGGATGACATGTGGGGCCGGCCAGCCCTGTCCCTAGGCCAGGCGGCCCACTGTCAGCCCCTTTCGCCTCCTATCAACTCTCTCATGCCTTCTACACTCTTCCTCATTAGAATCCCACAGATTTTTTGATGCATTCGCATATCCATTCATTATGGGACCCTTAGGGATAGATCTTGACCCCTGCTGCAAGTTGCTCCTCCCTATATAAATGAGCACCTACCTGCCTCCATCCTCATTCAATCAAAGCCTCCTCTCTCCTATAGCAAGGCTCTTCTCCTCTTTAGATCCCATGGCTGACAAGCAAATCATCCCCTTTGGGGCTGACCTCAACAAATTACCTCCTATAGAAGAGCCTCTAGCCATTGTCCCTGTAGGAGAACCTCCCTCAAGCCATTGTTCCTCCAAAGCAGTTAGCTCTAGTTCCTCCAAGAAGAAGATATGGGCAGTCCTACTTCATCTAAGTTTGTCAAAGTACTCTCACCCCGCCATAGGAGCACCTACTCCTGAAGGACAAGTCGCATCAGTTGAAGGGCCCGATGATCCACGTGCCGAAGGATGTCAAGATCCTTCCCTCGACGCCCAATGAGATGCTGACAAGTGTGAATACCAACAAGTTCGGGGAGGTCTCATGTGCCAAGTGCACTATGGCCACACCTCGACTAGCTTTTGATGGCGTCCGAGCTGCACCAGGGCAGATCAAGATCATTCCGCTAAAGGAAATGACGAAGAGACATGCACCAGCTCTAGTAGACAGGGAAGAGAAGCGTCAGAGTACGATAGTTGTAGCCCTAGAGAAGAGAATTGATCTTCTTACCAGACCATCACAACCCTCCAAGAGAAGACCAATCTCCTCACTAGGACTCTCGAAGCTATGCATAATAGGATGGAACTAGAGCATCTTCAATGAAAGAATTTAAAAATGAAATCTCTTTCCTTTCCCGCTGTGTTGGGAATAAAGGGCAAAACTAAGTAATCGGTCGATTGATAAGGCACAAGTGTTAGGTTGAAGTGTTATCATATGTGTTTAGGTTCATCACTTAGCTCAGATGTTAGACCAGTCAAAAGTTTGTGCTTAGTTGTGCTTGTATAATAAAGTGCCTTATATATATTAATGGAGTCTTATTATTATTACCTGCTTTCTATCTATATTTTGGATATGTGTTGTCTCCAGATGTTGTGCATAGAGGTATATAGGAAAACAAGTGTGGAGGAGACACACTGCAACAAAAAAGACAGAATTCAGTCACAAAAATCTTCAAATTTGGGAAACAATGAACGAAGGACCACGTACGACGAAGAATGCTTCGAGCAGACACCAGAGTGGGTCGCCCGGCCTCCCTCATGGGCCGCCTGGCCCATCACCGTGCCACCTCACCCAAGCTTTGTCCATGGTCAGGTTTGAGCCCAATACACTGTATTTGCATATGTTTCGCTTTTTGTTTCGAACCAAATTGCAAATCACATGATAAAACAATTTAAAACTTGAGGAAAGATTATTTTTAGTCATGTCTTAAGGATAGACTCACATAATACTTTTTTTGAAAGTCTTGCTACTATTGGAAACTTATTCTTAGGGACCCCATGTTGCTTAAGTTGTTGCGGAATGAGATATAGTAGAATGATGGGAACTTGATTCTTGATGTCTTGTTATTGGAGAATTTTATTTCAAAAAGAAAAATGAATAGCTGCACCTCTCCATTGTGGTAAAAGCAATATCCTACTAGAGCCCTATATATGATAGATACACCTTCTACATATACTACTGTCATTATGCTGAGTTTGGTCAAACCTTGTGACCCTTGTTGAGAAACTTATCATGCTCTCAAGATCAAGATCACGTACAGTCCACATATATCTACTGCTCCTACCCTGAGAGTATGTAAAAACATGTTTTCCATCCACCCAAAAATGTTCTACTCCTACACTAGGAATATACACAAAAATATGCTTGTTAGGATAAATGCTCCAAGTTCTTGTAAATGTCTCTCTTGAAAAGTTTCAATTAAAGAAAAAGAGGCATGGGCTATGCAAAAGATGTTCATAAAAAAGGAGAAGTATTGTGAAAAAAATGGATAAGTGTTTGAGATATGAAAACAATGGGTACTTTGATGCTCGCCTAAAAAAGAGAGAGAGAAAGATTAATAAGATAGCCCATGCTCTCTAGCAAAAGTTTTCCAAGTTTCAAACAAGAGAGACATGTCTCAAGGAGCATAGTAGAATTAGGTTAGCCACCATATACATATTCCATGAACATGCATATCTTTATCTAAGATTATGACACTTTTCTCCTTGGATCCTTGTTTTGACTTTACAATATGTGCAATGCAAGTATGTTTTTCATATTCATCCCTACCTGAGCTCCATATAAAGCTTTGAAGTAGGCAAAAAGAAGGAAAAATCATCAATGCCTTGGTGAGGATCCAAAAATACCACATATATATTGAGTGATTTGAGAGTACCACAAAAAGGAGAAGGTAAGCTATGTTTTGTTTTCAAAAATCTTAAAATGTTTCTCCAATTGACTTGACTGAAGGAAGATGGTGATCTATTTCAAGTTGTTCCATTCTTCAACCGCCCAAAGTTTTATGGTAGACACTTTAAATCCTGCAGAGCATGTATGAATAGGAATGGTTTTATGTTGATGTCTTGTCTCAAGGCTATGTCCTGAGTAATCTATCCTTTTATCGAGGATGAGTAAAATCCTAAGTGTGGGGGAGTTTGTTGACGGTAGTTAACATTCATCACAAACCATCAAGCTACCTTGCATAAATGGTTAAAATGGATCACCAACATAGAATTAGGGGTTTAAACAAACAAATTCCATAAGTTTTGGTGAATCTGGGTTTCCAACAGGATTTAATCAGAAAACAGCCATGGAGGACCTATTCGTCAAAAGAAATCACAGAATTCCATGGTGGGAACTACATGGGAAGACTCTAGAATACTCTAGGAGACTCTCCACCAAGGCGAGGCATGATCCATTGCCCTCCTATAGGGCGCCCAGGCTATGGGTCCCCCTGTTAGGCTCCTCGCTGCTACGTCGATTCTCCACCACCTTCTAGGATGCATATCAGCCATTTATTCATGTCGGTTTAATCCAAGGGCAGAGGATTGACGCTCTGGGCTATATGTACAAGCCTACACCCCCTTAGGGAGATGCCAATTTAGATCCAAAGAGCTGAGAAGCTAGAAACCCTAATTCATATGTCCACCAGGATCTAGGGCTAGCAATCAAGAGAAGATTAGTCCTCGATAGGATTTAGTCTTGTATTAGAGATAGTGAGATAGAGTGAGAGGAAGGAGTTTGGAAGAAGTGCCAACCTATCAGTGCTCTCTCTATGGCTTGTACCCTGGCAGAATCAAGTTCTTCTAGAGCTTGATTCTGAGATTTCTCTAATAATCGACTTCTAATTCAAGTAAGCATCTTGTTCATATTGTTCTTTAGGTTTGCAACTCTCTTTTGAGTACTTTAATCCTTATAGCTCCTGGGTTAGAGTAGTATATATAGTGTAAGTGTGGTAGCTCATGAGGGTGACTCTTATAGCCTTGTTGAATCCTTTGTAGTCCACCTGCCCTTAGTAGGCCTTGCAGGACCTTGTTGCTATAGAAAACATACTCTACCTATGTTTTCTCTAGTAATATCCCCATAATTGAACAATAGAAGACAGCTTACCGAAGTTAGAACTAGAATGACCTTAGCAGTCTTCTCTACGCTCCTATTCTCTAGCCTTGATTGTGAAGTTGGGTTAAATTAAGCTCCATTTCTTTGTATTCAATATTAAAATTGGGTTATTCTCAGTGAAGTGCTACAACGGTATAATATTTGTGCGCTTGCAGATAATTTTGTGTGCATTAATATATACCAACACTACCCTTTGCATCCACCAAATACTATGTGTTGGAATTAAGTCCTACGAGTATAAAATGTACTCACGGTGTAGCCATTAAGTTGTTTTGCAGGTAGTCGGAGTCTCTTCCTGGAACTAGCTTCGGTGAAGGCAGCGATTAGTAGACCTTGGAGTTGGTGTTCTCCAAGATGAGCTGCATGTACCCTGGCGAGTAGTTGAGTGATAGGAGTGGACACCTAGAGTACCCTAGAGTACTAGACTTAGCGATAACCTTATATCCTTGAGTTCTATGTTCTTATCAATTATGCTTCAAGAATGAGTGGGAGACTAAAGTGTGTATGTGATTAAGTTGTCTGGATTGCATTGTATTGGAAATGTGTATGTAACTCGGCGCAAAGATCCTGAAGAGGAGTTGCTACATGCACTCCTAGGGGCCTCAAAGCTGCTATTCGACAACCCTACCAGCTTCGATATCGGTTCTTAATAGGACGAGTATCGGGGAGTGACATCTAAGCATCAAAGCAGTTGACTAACTTCCACCTATAGTTCCCATACAAAGCAGCGTTCAGCTCACTCAGTATGCACTTCGGCCTTCAACTTAAAAAATTTGGTCCTATGCTATAAGTGAACCCTAAGTGTTTTAACTCTCTTCTCTAGCCGAATCAAGCCTTTCTTCCCTGATATCATAATTTACAAGGGTCCAAATGAGTTGTTTAGAAAGGAAACGATACGAAGTTGACTAGCATTGTCACAGGCCTAAGGTTGATAGTAAGGTTTACCCAAGTGAGGCATGGTAGGAATCCGCTAGAATGCCCCTAGGTCGAGTGTGTTGTATCAAGAGCGCCATTAGAATAGTCTCGACACCATTATCTGAACCTTTGGAGTTCCTTATCAAGTTCCTATCGTTTTCCATGAGGGCACAACAAAGGATACTGGCAACACCTCCTGTGTATCTTGGCCTTATCTTCCAAATCATGGCCTAGCAAGGTGGACAGGCACCTGAGTGCACGAGGGAATGATGTGCTAAACAAGCTCAAGTGATTAGTGGACGTGATTAACTGGAGTGCTGAACATGACACTATTAGGTAGTACCACAAGGTGGCAGAGGTACCAAATACATCATCACACAAGCATGATGACACGCTAGGGCAGTGGAGCAAACATTCCCCCAACTAACCAGAGTGACGTCCAAATTCTAGGGTGTAATAGTGACGTGTCTGGTGATATCCATTGGTTGGACAGAATCAATTGAGGCTGCTGTGGTAGTAGCAGTAATGGACATGACAAGATGTGGAGTGCTCCTAAAGATGTTAGGGACGATTACCCCATTGTAGGATGGCCCTGACCTAGAGTAGCTAGTGGAGCCTAGGGTAGAGTAGGGAAACCCAAGGTTGCTGTAAGAGTGTAGGTTGAAGGAAGTCTACACGCACCAAAAGTACGTACGAGTGTAACAGTAGTTACCGAGCGATCCAAGATAAGAGCATACTTGAGGTAAATCAGGCCCTACATGGCTAGCAGAACTAGGAAGTGCAAGCACTTAGTAGTCCTTTAACATCACAAGCAGCTCAAGGAGTCTATACAAATGGCCCACAGATGGGACCTACAATGTTCATCAAGTTCTCGACCAATCAATAGAGACCAAGTGGATAGTTAATCACCTCAAAGGGTGACTACATATCTAGATCAAGCAATTAGTTCATCACTACTAATGTTGTGCTCGACATAGTGGAGCAATAGACAAACCATCTAAGTTTAGTTTCCCAATCCCCAAGTGAAGACAGCTAGAAGACTGGAACATGTGTCACTATTGTGGAGGTGGCGGCGGGAACTGCTACTGCTATGTGGAATATGGTGATGGCGGTGATGGCATTTGTTGATACAACGGAGGAAGCCAACATGAGGTAGGCATCATCAGAGGTACCCCTGCAACTGGAGTTCATAGGTTGATTCGGAACTACAAGGGAAAAATGAGGAGTAGAAGCCGAAACCAGAGGAAATTTAGATATCTACCCGACCCAGTGGAGCTGGATGAAGCATAGCCCTATAGGAACAACACCTGAGGAAACACTGAAACAACATCCATTATGAGGGAGGGAAAGTTTAGGTTAAATTGGATTAAGCATTCTTGAATATGACCCCTCAGCCAAGGAACCCAAATCCAAGAGGGTGGATAAAGTGGGAATAGTGAGGGCGACGACGGGAAGTGACGGTAGAGGTGTGCGGCAAGACTTTCATGAGAAATCCTAAGCTACGAGATGCTCTGGGCATTGACCACAATGTCATTGCGAACTCCCTGTGGCTCCTCCCATGCAGAGAGGCACTCCATTCTCTCAGTCAGGTTGTGCATTGAAGCCTACAGTGGATCAATGAGGCACTCTTGCAAATATTCCTATTCACACTTGAACCTCTGATCAAAGTTTCCCACCATCGGAGCTATCATGTCCTAAACCTGAGTACGGATACCTTCAAAGTATGAACAAAGTAACCAGCTGGAGGCACCTAGTTATTGTGGCCAATACCAACTGCATTTCTCCTACGACCACAATGCACTAAGGACTCACCCTCACCATCATAATCATTACTGTTATCCTCCACATTGCCAAAAGAAGATAATGAGGCACATGAAGATGATGGAACCGTCTCAACGGAACTCTTCTCCTGCTACCCAATTCCTCATCCTCAGTTTCACAGTCATAATTCATAGGGTCATCATCCTCAATAACCCGACGACTGGAATCATACAAGACCCTCCTTGACTCTCTCTCTCTCTTCATGGTCACCCCTACAATGACGAAGACTGGAAGAACGCCTACAACCAAGAAGGGAAATAATGAGATTAGCCTAGGTGTGGATAAAGAAAGTTAGATACAAATTGGAGTAGAGGGCAAGTACGGATAGAGGAAATAGCCAATTCAGTGAGAACCAAAGACTGTCAGAGCTTCCTTCTGGATCACGGACCGTCCACTAGTGCAAATGAGGACAGAGATAGCTAGGACAAAGTAACCAATCCCTATCAGAATCTTCTATCAAGACATCAGAAATGTTTCAATGACATACAATCTTTGCTTATGAGAACATCCACAAGTTGCAAATAGACCAGCGGAATGCCCGCAAGGGTCACGAACCGTTCATCAACTTAACAAACAACCAAAAATGGACAGTACTAGGGAAAATCTCTAAGCCACTCAGGAATGGCAGAAGCATCCGCTGAAATGATGGATTATTTGTCCAGTTCATAGCAAAATAGTAGCCCATAGTGACCGACCCAGTATCAAATCTTGGAAACCATGGATTCCCTCAATGTAACTGCTACAAAAGCTACATGAGGACACATCCAAGCATGCTCTACCAGATCCCCAAGGTAGATTCGCAAGGACCATAGGTCTTGGATAGATCGAGCTAACCATAATTTTGCAACATGGAGAATGGAAGCCAAAGGTAAAGGAATCTTACCCGGTACCCCACATTTTGGAGAAGCCCATGGTGGCGCATGTGACCACAAAGTGTCCAGAGCAGATGTCTTGGTGCCAGCAGTAGATTAGGTGTGCATACACAAGGGAGGGGGACTGGTGAATGAAGGAAAGAAAGTGACATGTCCAATGGCTATTGGCCTATATATATAGTACGATCCCTATCGAACAGTCCACAAGGACTGTGGAGCTTCCGTCAAGTTCGTAAGCGCACCAGTTGAATTCAACCCAGTGGAACCCTAGAAGGTCCATGATGACGAATCGGATCATCTGTCAGACTAAGTAAAATCTCCAAGAATGGGAACTGTAGAGCACCAAGGCTTGATTGTTTGGCAGCATGTTAACCTCATCACCAGCATGCAATCTAACCTAGTAAGTCATCGATTTGCTACTCCAACTCTTACGCTCAAGACTTTGTGACTGCCGAGATGTTGGAAAGGAATCTCAAGGAGCTTAGGCAACCCCTTGATAAGCTCAAGGGTGAGCTTGAATTCAAGTGTGGGAGGATTGTAACGACCCAAGTTCTATTACCCCGTAAGTTCTCACCCTTCTGGTCAACTGTAGTCAACCGAACAACTAGCAAAGGGAATTGTCACAAGAAGGACCCAACTTCAGACATCATGGCAATCAAGAATAACTAAAGTGGTTATGGATGTCCACGTGACCTTTAGATTGGAAGGATCTGATTCCAAACTTAGAATCAACAATCACTAACCTACCGAACAACCCGCAGCTACTATAAGATCATCTGATAGAAATGCAGCGACCTCAGAAAGAGTGGGAAATTAGTTGTCACCCATTGATCCAACCCTCAGAAAGATCACCCATTGTCACCCATTGACCCAACCCATTGACCTCAGAAAGAGTGGGCTATGCATTTGGGTAGCTGTTGCTAGTGCTTAATTATGAACAATGATCTTGTAATTTGACTAATGGATTAAGCAATCAACCATTAAGATGATTTTATTACTGTTGACAAAGGGGACTAGAGCGTTGTGTTGTGTTGATTGTTGTCGCTCTAGTTACTCTCCATAAGGACTTGTGTGTAAGTGATAACCGGGACGTACAGTACAGCTGTGAGGGCTATATGGCTCTGTCTTTAGTTGCTTAAAGGACTTTTTCTAGCTTGTTAGTGGTTACCTTAAATGGCGTAAGAATGGCTTGCCACGTTAGGTGTAGGACAGCCTCTAGTCAATGAGTATAGCCGAGAAGGAAGTGTGCCATTTGAAAAGGGGGGTTCCTACATCTGCCTACCGAGTAAATCTAATGGCCCTAACTTGTTAGACGAACCCTTAAGTGGCTTTATATGATTTCCGGTGTTTGGGGGAGTTGCGAACCCATGCATTTGGAAGTTATGACTCATAGTGAAATTGTACACCTCTGCACAGAGTTAAAAACTGGTATACTAGTCGTGCTAACGGATACGAGCGGTCTTGGGGATTCTTACAGAATCGTTGATCATAATTGTTATATCATGTTTAATTATTGTTGATTATTATTATGTTCATGTTAATGCTATTCATTATTCTTATTACAATTGATCATTGATTCATTAATGGGAAGTGGATTACCTTGATGCTACTCAATTGCTAATTACATGATGAATAAAAGCTAAATGCAGTTAAACAGTGTCTAGCCTTTTGTGCCTCATGAACCCTGTGTTGTACTTGTTGAGTTCGACATGGACTCACCCTTGCTATTTCCACCATAACAGATGAAGATTATGAGGAAGATTATCGTAATGAGTACTAGTCTTGGTGTCAACCAGTCAACCGTGTCCTTGTGTTTGGAGTTTCTGCTGGAGATCTACTATTAGTTACTATTATTTATTGTTCAAGACTATGTGTTAAATATTTATTCGCTATGTAATAAGCACTGTGATGATACTATGTAATTTGTCTACTTGTGTGTGCGATCATATCCTGGGGCGCACATGAGTCTTTTATGCATCCTATTTTTTGTCCTTAAAAATGGGTGTGACAAATTGGTATCGGAGCCGTGTTGACTGTAGGACGCAAGCCTAGTTAGAATGGCCGTTATTAGCATCCATGCTTCACTTATTTCATGCTTGATCCTTTCACCTTGTTAATTACTAATTTTTTATGCTTCTTCTACCTTATTCTATTGCGAAAATACATTGATTCTACCTAATCTATGTCTAATTCTTGTAGATGCCTCCTCATCCCCGTCTGTCCGCTGCACAGTATATTGCCTGCTTCAAACCCCAGGAGCCCCATGTAGGTGGTGACCAAGAGCTATCTGATGCTGAATCAAGAGTCGGTGACACACCCATGGAGGATTTAGTTATGGGGTGGACCATGAAGTTTCAGATCATAGTTCCTAAAGCCGATGCTTTCTTCCATGACATGTTGACAAGAACCTTGGATAACTACTACTATGATTGGGAAGCTACGTTGGAGTATCGCTGCATGGAGTATAGTCATCCATGGATGGACTCCTACTAGGAGACTGAGCTATGGGTCAAGACAAGGGATCCTACCACTAAGGAGTCTAAGGTGGAGTCAAATTTCATCACCCGAGTGAGCCGGGCAACCGTAGAAACAAGCATGGAGGATGTCGCCTACAATGCGTTTGTCTACTACCATGGTCTTCGCTCGGACAAGACATTACAGGGTGCACTCCGGCATTTTCCTTGTTTCTTACATGACAAGGGTGTCTGGACCGTGCCGCTTGCAGATGATTCATCCTTGACTTTACAAGTTACAGTGGAACTGGTTCGTGAATTGGCTCTCCATGAGGTGGATTTGAAGGATGAGTTGCTAAAGGAAAAAGAACTTAAGGAGCAAGCTTATAAGGAGATCGATGAACTAAGGGCGGAGCTAGGTCGTCCCAAGATTTATGAGAAGCTTAATTAAGATTAGGAAAATCCCTATGTAATAAGAACGATAGTAGTTTGTGAGTCAATTTGAGTTTGGTTTTGTTGAGAGTTAGTTTGTGGTGTGAACAATTGAGTGATTGATGGATTGTTATTATGATAATGTGTGATTTGGATCTTTGTAATGTGTGCTGGAGTTTTGTAGACATGTCTACAAGTTCCATGGTTAAGAATACTAAGTTTGATCAAGAATATATAAGTTGGGTGTGGGGTAAACTTGGTTCTGTCTTTTGCTGATTTCTGGATCAGTCTGGGATGTTTTAGAAATAACTTAAAATCTGTTTGTGGGAAATTTAAGAAATTTTACTGGGAATAATTAGACTTCTGTATCTTTCCAACCCCACAATAATCACCTTATTATCTATTATGAGCTAAGAGATATACCTGTTCCAAGTTGGTGTCACTGCGCAGTCTGGAATTTTGAAACAGTTTCGGTTAAGTTCAGTTTTTGACTAATTTATTTACAGAATCAGGAAAAGTGTTGTGAATAAAAGTTGTAGATAATTTTTTAAGATTTCCAACCGTGTAAATATCATCTTAATTGGACATCTGTAACTCGAGATATGGCAGTTTTACTGAGCCGCTGACATTGGAATTCGCCCAGAGAAATCAGATTTGCTTATCTATTAAATACATCATCTTAGATAATACTGAGTCTCATTTTCTGTGCTTTGAAAACAGATGTCAGCCAGAGATTGTGGCAGGGGTCGTGGAGGTGCTAACCCACCTATTACTCTGGAGGAACTTATGAATACACAGAATCAGATGATGCAGATGTTCATGCAACACATGCAGAACAATCCCCCTGCAAGAGGACCACCACTTGTTCAGGTGAGAGACAAACGTGGGGAATTTTTGAAGGGACGCCCTCCAGTGTTCTCTCATGCTGCTGATCCGTTGGAGGCGGATGATTGGGTGAGAGCAATGGAGAAATAGTTGAACATCGCCCAATGTAATGATCTGGAAAAGGTGTTATATGCATCTGGTCAGTTACAGGGGTCAGCTCAGACTTGGTGGGAGTCATATCAAGCTGCACGTCCTAACAATGCTCCTCCTATCACTTGGAATGAATTTGTTAGAGATTTTCGAGCTCGTCATATTCCTGAGGGTATAATTGAGCTAAAGCAGGAAGAATTCAGAAATCTCAGGATGGGACAGATGACCGTTAGTGAGTATCATGACAGGTTCACGCAGTTGGCTCGCTATGCTCCTAATGAAGTGAGGGAAGATGCAGATAGGCAGCGTCTTTTCCTAAAAGGGATTTATTATGATCTTCGTTTGCAATTGAAGGGTAATAATTATGCTAGTTTCCAAGAACTTGTGAATAAGGCTATCGTGCTGGATAATGAACGTCGGGTGATGGACAGGAAAAGAAAGATGAAAGGACAAGGTGTTGGAAACATTAATCGCCAACGTACCAATTCTCAGCATGGGTTTCATTCCAAATTCCAAGGACCAGTTAGTCAGTGGAGCCGTAATTCAAATCAACAGTGGTCTCAGAATCGACAGAATAATCAGTTCCAACAACGACCTCAGTATCAGCAGAACAGGCAGTTCCAACAGCAGAGTGGTCAGCAAACTCCACGCCAGGGTAATTCTAACTCTACTCCAATGAAGACCAGTGCACCTAGTACCCCCAATCTGTGTTATCGCTGTGGAGAGCTTGGACACTATGCTAATCATTGTCCCAAGAAGCAGAATCAGCAGACACCGCAGGGGCAGAGACCATCTAATACTAGAAAGGTGAATCATATGTCTACTAAAACAGCACAGACAGAGCCTGAAGTAATGCTTGATACATTCAATGTCCATTCTACTCCTGCAACCATTCTTTTTTATTCTGGAGCTTCGCATACCCTTATTTCCAACATATTTGTTAGAATGCATAGTGTACCCATGCTTGCCATGAAAGAACCTCTCTTAGTAAATTCCCCTGGGGGTACCATGCAAACCACAAATCGGTGTCTTCTAATTAGTATGATTTTAAGGGGGGTAGAGTTTAAGATAACTCCTATAGTGTTGAGGACATCTGGTATTGATGTAATTTTGGGTGTGGATTGGATGAAGCAAAATCAGGCAGTGATTCAGTGTCAGCAGAAGGTAGTAGTTGTGAATGCACCTAATGGGGATAAGATCAATGTGGATGTAGCTGTGTAGAAGCAACCAACTGCTTTAGTGAATCAGCTTGATGATGCTATCAAAGAGAATTCAGTTATTGATGAATTTTTAGATGTCTTTCCAGATGATTTGCCAGGTATGCCACCTGACCGAGACATTGAATTTCTTATTGAATTATTACCTGGAACTGCACCCATAGCCAAACGACCATATAGAATGGGAGTAGATGAATTAGAAGAACTTAAGAAACAAATTAAAGAATTACAAGATAAAGGTTTTATTCGTCCTAGTTCTTCACCGTGGGGTGCACCAGTTATTTTTGTTGATAAGAAAGATGGTGGACATAGAATGTGTGTTGATTATCGGTCACTGAATGAGGTAATCAAGAACAAGTATCCTTTGCCTAGAATTGATGAGTTGTTTGATCAGTTGAGAGGTGCTTGTGTGTTCTCTAAGATTGATTTGCGTTCTGGTTATCATCAATTAAAGATTCGTGCCTCTGATATTCCAAAGACAGCTTTTACTACGAGGTATGGTTTGTATGAGTATACTGTTATGTCATTTGGTTTGACCAATGCACCTGCCTACTTTATGTACATGATGAATAAGGTGTTCATGAAGTATCTTGATAAGTTTGTGGTGGTATTTATTGATGATATATTGGTATTTTCCAAGACGGAGAAAGAGCATGTTGAACATCTGAGGTTGGTATTGCAGAAACTTAGAGAGCATAAACTGTATGCTAAGCGAAGTAAGTGTGAGTTTTGGTTGAAGGAAGTCTCTTTTCTTGGTCATATTGTCTCTATTGGAGGAATATCAGTGGATCCAGGTAAAGTAAAGGATGTATTGAATTGGAAACCACCTACTGATGTTAGCGAGATTCGTAGTTTCTTGGGTTTAGCTGGATATTACAGATGGTTCATTGAAGGGTTTTCTAAACTTGCTAAACCTATGACATCTCTGTTAGAGAAGAATGCCAAGTTTGTATGGTCTGATAAATGTCAAGCTAGTTTTGAAGAATTGAAGAAGAGATTGACTACAGTACCTGTTTTGGTATTGCCGGATTTGAGTAAGAAGTTCTCTATTTATTGTGATGCTTCTCGTCAAGGTTTGGGGTGTGTTCTTATGCAAGAAGGCAGAGTTGTTGCTTATGCATCTAGACAGTTGAGAAAGCATGAGTTGAATTATCCTACGCATGATTTGGAGTTAGCAGCTGTAGTTCATGCTTTGAAGATTTGGAGACACTATTTGATTAGGCATAAGAGTGATATATACACCGATCATAAGAGTTTGAAGTATATTTTCACTCAGTCTGATCTGAACTTGAGGCAACGTAGATGGTTAGAATTGATCAAGGACTATGATATAGAGATACACTATCATCCTGGTAAGGCCAATGTAGTAGCTGATGCTCTTAGCAGGAAAAGTTATGCCAATGAGATACAAATGTTGTCCATGACTAGTGAGTTATGTGCTGAATTTGAATATTTGAATTTGGGAATTGTTACTAATACAATGGAATTAGTGATAGAACCTACCTTAGAGCAAGAAATATACAAGGGTCAGTTGAAGGATGAGAAACTAAAGAAGATAGCGGAAGATATAGTGATTGGTAAGTCACCAGGGTTTCGAATGGATGATAATGGGATTTTGTGGTTTGGAAAGAGGCTGTGTGTACTTGAGGATCAAGCTATTAGGTAGGCAATCCTTCGTGAAGCTCATTCTATTCATCCTGGTAGTACTAAGATGTATTTGGATCTCAAATAGAAATATTGGTGGGTTGGACTGAAACGAGATGTGGCTTAGTATGTGGCATTGTGTGACACTTGTCAGAGAGTGAAAGCTGAGCATTAGAGACCTACTAGATTGTTGCAACTAATGAAGATTCCTGAATGGAAGTGGGAGGAGGTTGGTATGGACTTTATAGTAGGGTTACCTCGTACTCAGAGAGGTTATGACTCTATTTGGGTGATAGTAGATCAGTTAACTAAAGTTGCTCATTTCATACCAGTTAAGACTACCTACCCTAGACCAAAATTGGCAGAGTTGTATATGGAGAGGATAGTTTGTTTGCATGGAGTTCAAAAGAAGATTGTATCTGATCGAGGCTCGCAGTTTACGTCACACTTTTGGAAAGCTGTACATGAATCTTTGGGAACAAAGCTGAATTTTAGTGTAGCATACCATCCACAAACAGATGGGCAGACTGAAAGAACCAATTAGATATTAGAAGATATGTTGAGAGCTTGTGCATTGCAATATGGAACTAGTTGGGATAAGAGTTTGCCTTATGCAGAATTCTCTTACAACAACAGTTATCAACAGAGTTTAAAGATGGCACCGTTTGAGGCTTTGTATGGACGTAAGTGCAGAACTCTATTGTTTTGGGATCAGACAGGTGAGTCTCAAGTGTTTGGTACAGATGTTCTTAGAAACGCAGAAGATCAAGTGTGAGTGATTCGTGAGAATTTGAGAGTGGCACAGTCTCGTCAGAAGAGTTATGCTGACAATAGGAGAAGAGATTTAGTTTTTGAAGTAGGTGATTATGTCTATTTGAAGGTGTCACCAATGAGAAGTGTGAAGAGGTTTAACATGAAAGGCAAATTAGCACCAAGGTATGTTGGGCCATTTAAAGTTATTGCTAGACGTGGTGAAGTTGCTTATCAATTAGAGTTGCCTGAGAATTTGTCTGGAGTACATGATGTGTTTCATGTTTCACAACTTAAGAAGTGTTTACGTGTGGCTGAAGAGTAGATACCTTTCGAGGAATTGACTGTTAAAGATGATCTTACCTATGAAGAGTTTCCAATCAAGGTTTTAGAAACTGTTGAGAGAGTTACTCGAAGTCGGATTATTAAAATGTGCAAGGTTCAGTGGAATAGGTATTCAGAGGCAGAGGCAACTTGGGAAAAGAGGATGAATTGAGGAAATCATATCCGCAGCTATTTGAGTTAGCAGTCCAATCTCAAGGACGAGATTCTTTTAAGGGGGGTAGAATTTGTAACACCCAAAAATTTCAAAATTTAAAATTAGTGGGTTTTAAATAATTTAGATAATAATTAATGGGGAATTTAGATATTTGGTGATGCATTCATGCTGTTGCATTTATTTTATTTTGTGGTGTGGAATTTATTTTATTTGTTTGGAATTTTAAATCTTTTTAAATAGTTTGAAAACAAACAAACAAATAAAAAAATAAGACCTTACCTGTGGCCCGGTGGCCTGGAAGCCACCTGAGTTGGCCTGCTTTTGATTCTCGCGGTTGGGCCGCCGAATCGGGCCGAAGCCGCTGGCCGCCTCTCCTTTCCGTGCGCGTGGGCCGGCCCAGTGAAGACGTGCCACCTCTCCCTTCCTTTGGTCGCTGACGAGTGGGTCCCAGGTGTCAGTCGCATCTTCATCCTCACGTAGCCGAGACGGACTCTTCTTTGGTTCCTCGGTTGGAAATCGTGGGAACCGATCCCGATTTTCGCGTGTGCTGCAAGCCGAGCCCCCCTATAAGAAGGAGAGGACCCCAACGTGTTTTTGTTTTCCCTCTGGTACATGCCCCAAAGCCCTAGCTAGCGCCGCCGTATCTCACCGCAAGGAACAGAGCCGCCGCGGTGAGGTTGCTTGCTCGCCATGCCTCCACCTCTCGCAAATTGTTGCCGGGGTTCTCGACGAGGTAACAAAGATGTCTAGTGCCTTCCCTTGTTTTCGCATGCCCTCTATACTTCGCTAAGCTTCACCGAACTCGCACGAGATCCTCGCCGGTTGCTGTGCACATCGGCCATCGTCGTTGTCCGGTCTCCGGCTCAGGTTGAGGCCCTAGGTGAGCCGCGAAGTTCTCCTCTCCCTTCCGATGCTATTTCCATGGTCAGAGCTACCAGAAAATGCACTCCTGAGGAGCTCCGACGAGTCACTGGCATCGGCCATGGTGGCCACCGGCCGACTTTACTGTAGATGGCCGGCCTCTTCTCTCTCTCCCGCTTGGATCGAATAGCAGCCGTCCATCTCGTGATCGACGGTTAAGATTAGAACTTACCCCTTCGCGGGGTAATTTTTCTAAAGAGCCCCTGCACTTTTTCTTCATATAACCCGCAATCCCTTGGCGTAATTCCCGAAAGACGCTTCCGTGTTTTGAAAGCGTATTTCTTCTCGGTAAATCAAAAATACGTTTTCTAATATTTACAGTTTTGCCACTAAATTTGTTTTGGTCATAAAATCTTCGTTTTAACTCCGATTTGATCTGTTCAAGTTGCGTTAGGTTCATATTTGTGAGCTCTACATGTTAGTATAGTTGTACCATAGGTTTGGGAAAATTAAGTTTCGAGTTTATATTAAAGTAATTATTTATCTATAGGAAATCTTAGAAAATTCATAATTTTCACGTTTTAACTCCTAATTTTGTGATCTTTACGTCTGTGTGATCATAGGAACGTGTAGAAGAGTTTTATAAACTTTCATTACTGTTTTGTTACTGTTGGTGTACTGTTCTAATTATATCTTTTTGTTTGCTTCGTGTATGTTTGCTCGATTGCATGTATGTTGTTGATTGGTGGTCGAGTTTAGACAGTGAGTAGTTTCTGGATGATCAAGAGTATTACTTTGAGCCGGATCAACAATATCATCTGGAAAGCTTTGATCAAGGCAAGTATAACATGGGACTATCCTTGTTACCTATTCACTGAAATTATCATACATATGCATGTGCTTTCCTTGACAACCTTAGAGATTATAACTTAGTGATTGGTATCCTGATTCCTTGTTACCTATGGGCTATGCATTTGGGTAGCTGTTGCTAGTGCTTAATTATGAACAATGATCTTGTAATTTGACTAATGGATTAAGCAATCAACTATTAAGATGATTTTATTACTGTTGACAAAGGGGACTAGAGCGTTGTGTTGTGTTGATTGTTGTCGCTCTAGTTACTCTCCATAAGGACTTATCTGTAAGTGATAACCGGGATGTACAGTACAACTATGAGGGCTATATGGCTCTGGCTTTAGTTGCTTAAAGGACCTTTTCTAGCTTGTTAGTGGTTACCTTAAATGGCGTAAGAACGGCTTGCCACGTTGGGTGTAGGACAGCCTCTAGTCAATGAGTATAGCTGAGAAGGAAGTATGCCATTTGAAAAGGGGGTTCCTACATCTGCCTGGCAAGTGAATCTAATGGCCCTAACTTGTTAGATGAACCTCTTTATATGATTTTCTGGTGTTTTGGGGAGTCGCGAGCCCATGCATTTGGAAGTTATGACTCACAGTGAAAGTGTACACCTCTGCGCAGAGTTAAAAACTGGTATACTAGCCGTGCTCACGGATACGAGCGGCCTTGGAGATTCTTAAAGAATAGTTGATCATAATTGTTATATCATGTTTAATTACTGTTGATTATTATTATGTTCATGTTAATGCTATTCATTATGCTTATTACAATTGATCATTGATTCATTAATGGGAAGTGGATTACCTTGATGCTACTCAATTGCTAATTACATGATGAATAAAAGCTAAATGTAGTTAAACAGTGTCTAGCCTTTTGTACCTCATGAACCCTGTGTTGTACTTGTTGAGTTCGACATGGACTCACCCTTGCTATTTCCACCATAACAGATGAAGATTAAGAGGAAGATTATCGTAATGAGTACTAGTCTTGGTGTCAACTAGTCAACCGTGTCCCTGTGTTTGGAGTTTCCGCTGGAGATCTACTATTAGTTACTATTATTTATTATTCAAGACTATGTGTTAAATATTTATTCGCTATGTAATAAGCACTATGATGATACTATGTAATTTGTCTATTTTTGTGTGTGATCATATCCTGGGGTGCACATGAGTCTTTTATGCATCATATTTTTGTCCTTAAAAATGGGTGTGACACCCACCTATCATCCTCTCAAGCATGTGTTCCTAAATCTATTTCCTTCCCAAAAAACATATATTTGCATTTTATTTTTCAATGGAGGATGGTAGTGGTGTAATTATCATATAATTAAATCTAATTCAACTACCTCAAATGGTTTATCAAGTTCTAAAAAGATTTTGAGATGGTGGCCCTTTACCTTGAATAATGTACCTTCATTATTTTGAAGAGTTACCGCTCCATGCGATGAAGTGCTTACCACTAGAATTGGTCCTTTCCACTTGGTCGTAGCTTTCCATGCCCAAATAATCTAACCCTAGAATTACAAAGTAATACCTTATCTCTAGATACAAATTTCTTCTTCTTGATTCTCTTATTATGTCATCTTTTAGTTCTCTCTTTACATATTCTTGAATTGTGATAAGCTTTCTCTCGCCATTCTTCTAATTTAGAGAGTTGCATCTTCCTCTTTTCGCCTGCGGCTTCAAAGTCCATGTTCCATCGCTTGATAGCCCAATGAGCTTTGAATTCTAGCTCCATAGGTAGATGGCAAGTCTTTCCATATACCAACTAATATGGTGACATACCCAATTGTAATACACTAAAATTTGCCACTTTTTGAAATAGAGATAAATTGAGATAATTAAGAATTTTGTGCTCATGAAACATAGGAAAATAAAATTTTTCAATAAATTAAAGATTATCATAGTGTTTAGAGACATTGTTTGTGCATACATGCCATTGCATTGGTTTTATTTGAGTGAGTGATTTTTATCAAAACTAAAAAATGGATTCATTGAGTAATTGTTTGTGCATATTTATTATAGAGAAATAATATTTTATTTGAAATTAAAAATTCATCATAAGATTAGAAACATGTTTTTGCATTCATGTTGTTGCATTGGGTTTATTGGATTGAATGATCTTTGCCAAAACTCAAAACTGATTTCAAAACATTTGAAAATAGCTCTGAAATAAAAATAAAAGGCTTTTCTTTTTGTCTTCCTTTTCCCTGGTTTTTTTTTGGCTTTTGGCCCCAGCAGACCCAGCGGTCTTGACCACCTACCTCCGACGCATAGGCATCAGGCCCAGCTCGGCAGCAGCTCTGAAGCCCATGCTCGCCAGCTCCCTTTCTCTATGCCTGATGTCGTGGCCCCGCATGTAGCTGCTCCACCTTCCTCTTGCTAGTACACGAACCGGACTCTGAGTCCGTTGAACCTCCGCCTCCAATCCCGGTTCTCTCGGGATCTCCTGCATGTAGCCCAAGCCGGGACATCCCTATTAGAGGAGCCTGAAGCATCCCGTATCGATCTACACGTAGTTGCCGCCTGTCTTGATCTCGCAGAGAGCCGCACCTGAGCTCGTAACCCTAGAGCCGCCGCCGATCGATCCCGTGCTCCGCAGCTGCTGTTTGCTGCCTCGAGGAAAGACCGTTGCCGCCAAGTCGAGCTGTACGTCATTGATCTTCTAGTTCATCGCTGGAGCTCTTTGTCCGTGAAGACGCGACACCGCCGAGAACCTTCGCCGGGAGCCACCATCTGCCCCGCCGATACTCGTGTCACCTCCGCTCCGTGTCCGTCCATGCAAAGTGCCGTGGTGAGATCGCCGTCCTCCTATCTGTCTTCCAGTGCTCTTCCATAGAAACTCGAGGCTTCTATATTGTTTTTGCCGAACTCAATGAAGAGCCGAGCTTCCGTCCATGGCGTCGCCACTTGCACACTAGAATCCAAGTCAGCTGAACGAGCAGCCAGCCCCAGCGTCTCGCCTCCCATCTCACACGCACGCGCGACGCGACAACGCATGAGCAAGTAGAGTCAGCAGAGCAGCCGATCTTCTAGCTTGATGACGTCATATTGATGTCATGATGACATCAGACATACATTATGGCCATTTTCCTTCACAAAAACAAATCAAGAAATACCATGGAAATACACCACAAACCATATATGTCATACTGAGGTCGTTTTGACTCCGATTTAATTCGTTCTTATCATGTTAGATTCATGTTGTCGTGCTCTACGTAGTTGTGCTAACGTTTATCATGTCACTCAATTATGAATTTTAATTATTTAAAGGCAACTTGATTAATAATTATTAGTTAATGGCTTTTAAATTAAAAAAAATCAACGTATTTTCGTTCTTGTCGCGTTGCACTCGGGTCGACCTAATCTACGTGTTAGCGGCGATGTTTACCATGTCTTGTATTTATGAATCAAATCATAATAAATTGATCGGTATTACTTAATGATCGTTTTAATTAAAAACAATTTAAGTTTACACCCCCGATCTTTTCATGGTCACATATTAACTTAAATGTCTTTTGAACTATTGGGTGCTTCATTCAATCTATAAACATAAGTGATTTTGTTGCGTTGCCACATGTATTTGAATATATAGCTAAATATTATATTGATTCATATGCTTGTAATTAGTTTTATAATTGGAAACAATGTAAGTTTTATATTTCGGTACTTATACATAACATGTTAATTTGATTACTACTAACATGAACGTGATCTTAAATTATAAATTGCTTAAGGTTAAACATGTTTCAAATGTTAAAACGAAATTAGGTGCTCTCACATGAAACTTTCTTTTTGCAAGATTAACTTTAATTCGCCTAAACTAAATAATAACATTTTATAAATAAAATATGACTGGTCTAACCTAGATTTTAGAATTAGAATATATTTTGTCTAATCTGAATTACTATGCTTCACCTGATTGCTGTAATTAAAATAAATAAGGCTTGGTTTTCTTTTTCTCTAATCTCTAATAAAGTAAATGTTTCGGTAGACGTTTCTTGTTCACCATAGCTCCGATTAGCGTGTTTTTCGTGTCTATGTGTTCGTAGCAATGCGTAGGTTAGTTTTTAAATTTCTTTAATTGTTTGGTGTACTGTTCTAATTATTATTCATTGTTTGCTTCGTGTATGATTGCTCGATGCGTGTGTGGTGATTTATTGATCAAGTCCAGTCGGTGAGATTTACGTGGAGATTCAAGAAGCTATTAATTGAAGGTTTGGATCAGAGAAAGGATCTTGATTTAAGGCAAGTATAGTTGGGTTTTCTTTCTATGACCATGATCTTGTGACTTAATTAATATAAGTACTATGATGGTTAAGAGATGACTTTTTAGCAACATAAGATCTTGTCTGTACGTGAACCTCCGGGATTTACAGTACAACTGTGAGGGCTATATGGCTCTGGCTTTAGCTCAGTATGAGGACCTTTTCTAGCTTGTTAGTGGTTACCGAAAGGCGCAAGAGGGGTCATGTCTAGTATGGTCTTGGCCTGCCAAGGTGGGTACAATCTTTTGTAAGTCGCCCCTTGGAGGGAGGTTCATGCTTTCCAATTGAGAATCCTTAGCGGCCCTAACTTGTTAGACAAACCTTTGAAAGGCTTCATAGTGAACCCTGTCGACCTTCCTTGGAAGTGGGTCAAGAGGCTGATCACCTCGGGCGAAAGGGTAAATCATGACTCACAGTGAAAGTGTACACCTCTGCGCAGAGTTTAATAAACTGGTATACTAGCCGTGCTCACGGACACGAGCGGCCTTGGAGACATTTACATTAAAGATGATGATTCTTGTTTTGTTAAGATGCTCATTTACTTATCGATTATGCTTTATATTGATTATGTTACATTGATCATGAGTTTATGGGATCTATACTTGCTATGCATGCGGAGTTCGACATGGACTCACTCTTGCTATTTTCCCCCACACCTCAGGAGAAGTTTAGGCTTGTGGTCAACCAGTTAGTTTGTTCCTGGAGTGAGGTCTACACCCGGTGTTTGGAGTTGTCTTTGCGCTGTGTTGCTCTAAGGTATATTTTATACTATTGAGTTATGTATATTAAGCATTTTGTCTCTTGGTATTACACTTATCTGTGGCTATATGTGGGATTTGACTCCTTTATTTCACATATAGTGTATATCTGGTTTTGTCCTTAAAACTGGGTGTGACAGAGTGGTATCAGAGCAATGCTGACTGTAGGACGCAAGCCTAGTTAGAAATTGGTCGTGTTAAGGTTTTGAAACTGCTATAACAATCATTGTTCTATAAACCTTGGTATTTTCTTCCATACTATATCCTTGCCCTTGATATTATCCCCGCCTTGATGCTTATTTTAAAAGTCTTTGTTCTCATCTTCACTCCTTGATTTGGTATGCTTTTAGAACCTCATCTTACCATCTTGCAACATCGGAAGCGAAGCATTAGGATCATTGCCTTTAATATGAAGAAAACGATAGCATGGCAAGTTGAGTCAATGTTGAGTTGTGCTCCTATATTGCCTTGTTGGATTGTCATTATGCCTATGCTTGTTTTGGATCTTTGTAATGATTGCAATGAATTTGTGGATCCCATAATTTCATTTAGATATAGGCTTAAGATATAAGGATTAGTGTATAAATAGTCGGGTTGGTTTTGTTGTTTCTGCCTTATCCTGTCTTTTCGGAGCAATCTGTCTTCTTCAGCTTATACCTCTGTTCTTGGATGACCAAAAATCATGGAAATATTCTGGACAATAGTAGACTTCAACATGTTTCTCTGACCGCAAGAATCACCCTCATAGCTATTTTGGTTTGGGAGTTATGAAAATCACAAAATGATGAATCTGTGCTGTCTGAAACCTGGAACAGAATCTGTTATGTGCTGTTTTCGACCAAGTTAGTTGCAGAATCTGGGAAAGTGTTCTATAAGTCAGTTGTAGAGAATTTGATAAGCTTTCCAACGGTATAAGGTGCAACCTAATTGGATTAACAGAACTGGAGATATGGATGTGTTTACTGTGCTGCTGTTTTTCTGCTCGCAAGGAATTTCAGATTACTTATTCTTGTTTATACACACGAGTTTTTATTGGATATTGGAGGGTCATCATGATATTATATCCATTGAGAAGAAGGTTCAGGCTACTCTTTCGTTTCCCTAGTTGATATTTTCTTAAGGGGGTAGTCAAGGTGAAGAGTTCGGGTGTCTATGTGGTTGGGTTTCTCTTACCCCTCATGCTATCAAGTCTTATCTTGTCATCTCATGAAGTTGCACTTAGGAATGTTAAGAATGACTAAATCCTAAAGTATTCATGTTACAAACAGATGGTTAATACCCGGAGAAGTTCTTCACATGGTGACCAAAGGAACTCTACTAATTCATCTAATCCTCCGCCAGCAACAAATTTTTCAACTATGGAGCAAGCTTTGACAACACAGACTCAATTGCTGCAGACTCTAGTTCAACATGTGGTGAATAACCAGCATCAAGCACCATCTATTAGTAAGCGTGGTGAATTTATGATGGGACACCCGCCGACATTATCTCATGCGAGTGATCCACTAGAGGCAGATGATTGGCTTAGAGCTGTGGAGCGACATCTTGACATAGCTCAGTGTGATGACCATCAAAAGGTGCTTTATGCTTCTGGACAACTGTATGGTGCTGCTCTAGATTGGTGGGAATCTTTCCAGGATGGACGTACTGATAATGCTTCTCAAATAACCTGGCAGGAGTTCAGAGATAAATTCAAAGCTCACCACATTCCCAAAGGGTTGATAGAACTTAAGCAGGATGAATTTCGGGCTCTAAAGCAAGGATCTATGTCAGTGTGTGAGTATCGTGATCAGTTCACTCAGTTGTCTCGTTATGCTCCTAATGAGGTGAGCGGAGATGCAGATAAGCAACATCTTTTTCTCAAGGGAATTTATTATGATCTCAGGTTACAACTAAAGGACCACACCTATCCAAATTTCCAAGCTTTGGTGGTCCGTGCTATTGTGCTTGATGATATGCGCAAGGAGCATGATAGGAAGAGAAGGAAAATGCAACATCAATCTGCAGGTAGCAACACTTGTCTCGGTTTTGCTGCACAACCAGAGTATCAGTCACACTCTATGCATCTACTTGGTAGTACAAATCTGGATCAGTACCAATTTCCGCAACCCAATAATGACGTGCATTACTTTAATTCTCAAGAACCATGTCTTTCACCTCTAATTATTAATACCAGTGAGGAAGGTCATGGTTGTGGTGAGATCGAGCACTATGAGAACGATTGTCTGGAGGAGCTTACTAAGAGTAATTGCAGCCAGAATCAACAACATCAAGAGCCAGAACAAAGTGTCCATAATCAGGAGGTGCAAAGAAATAAATTGAATCAAAAATATATTCAAGGAAGGTTGAACAATGTGGATGTGGTTACCATTTACGAAGCTAAAGAGGTTGTTCTCGGCTATATTGGTGCAGGCTCAGACACTGCTATGGTTTTGTTTGACCCTAGGGCTACACATTCATTCATCTCTCGCAAATATGTAGAAGATCATAAGATAACCATGCTTCCAATGAGGAAACCGATGGTAGTTAACTCTCCAGAAGGAGAAAAGAAGGCCCACTGCATATTCCCAAAAGTTAGTCTTGACATAAAGGGGGTGAAGTTTGAGGCAAATCTTATTGTTCTGGAGTTAATGGAAATAGATGTTATCCTTGGAAAAGGTTGGTTACTTGCTTGCAAAGGAGTGATTAATTCTGCTCAATGTTCGGTGCTTCTAAACACACGATCAGGAGAAAGAATTGAGTATGTAGGTGTTCAACCGGCACCTGAGGAAGACAAGAATGACCAATTAGAAGATAGGTACACTGAGGATAGCAAAGTGGATCATGAGTTTACAGAAGTTAGAGTAGAGGAACAAATGACTTTGGAGGAGCTCAATAGGAGTGATGATCATGCTTAGGCAGATTAGTCAGTCAGGATATGAGAAACTGTCTCATGACTCTGAACGAAAGAAGTAATTGGGAAAACGAGGATCGAATAAAGACAAAGTGTCATTATCTCTTTTATCATCATCTTCCGAATCTCGGGACGAGATTCATCCTAAGGGGGGTAGAATTGTAATACCCTAAAATTTGCCACTTTTTGAAATAGAGATAAATTGAGATAATTAAGTATTTTGTGCTCATGAAACATAGGAAAATAAAATTTTTCAATAAATTAAAGATTATCATAGGGTTTAGAGACATTGTTTGTGCATACATGCCATTGCATTGGTTTTATTTGAGTGAGTGATTTTTATCAAAACTAAAAAAATGGATTCATTGAGTAATTGTTTGTGCATATTTATTATAGAGAAATAATATTTTATTTGAAATTAAAAATTCATCATAAGATTAGAAACATATTTTTGCATTCATGCTGTTGCATTGGGTTTATTGGATTGAATGATCTTTGCCAAAACTCAAAACTGATTTCAAAACATTTGAAAATAGCTCTGAAATAAAAATAAAAGGCTTTTCTTTTTGTCTTCCTTTTCCCTGGTTTTTTTGGCTTTTGGCCCCAGCAGACCCAGCGGTCTTGACCACCTACCTCCGATGCATAGGCATCAGGCCCAGCTCGGCAACAGCTCTGAAGCCCACGCTCGCCAGCTCCCTTTCTCTATGCCTGATGCCGTGGCCCCGCATGTAGCTGCTCCACCTTCCTCTTGCTAGTACACGAACCGGACTCTGAGTCCGTTGAACCTCTGCCTCCAATCCCGGTTCTCTCGGGATCTCCTGCATGTAGCCCAAGCCAGGACATCCCTATAAGAGGAGCCTGACGCGTCCCGTATCGATCTACACGTAGTTGCCGCCTGTCTTGATCTCGCAGAGAGCCGCACCTGAGCTCGTAACCCTAGAGCCGCCGTCGATCGATCCCGTGCTCCGCTGCTGCTGTTTGTTGCCTCGAGGAAAGACTGTTGCCGCCAAGTCGAGCTGTACGTCATTGATCTTCTAGTTCATCGCTAGAGCTCTTTGTCCGTGAAGACGCGACACCGCCGAGAACCTTCGCCGGGAGCCACCATCTGCCCCGCCGATACTCGCGTCGCCTCCGCTCCATGTCCGTCCATGCAAAGTGCCGTGGTGAGATCGCCGTCCTCCTATCTGTCTTCCAGTGCTCTTCCATAGAAACTCGAGGCTTCTATATTGTTTTTGCTGAACTCAATGAAGAGCCGACATTCCGTCCATGGCGTCGCCACTTGCACACTAGAATCCAAGTCAGCTGAACGAGCAGCTAGCCCCAGCGTCTCGCCTCCCATCTCACAGGCACGCGCGACGCGACAACGCATGAGCAAGTAGAGTCAGCAGAGCAGCTGATCTTCTAGCTTGATGATGTCATATCGATGTCATGATGACATCAGACATACATTATGGCCATTTTCCTTCACAAAAACAAATCAAGAAATACCATGGAAATACACCACATACAATATATGTCATACTGAGGTCGTTTTGACTCCGATTTAGTTCGTTCTTATCGTGTTCGATTCGTGTCGTCGTGCTCTACGTAGTAGTGCTAACGTTTATCATGTCACCCAATTATGAATTTTAATTATTTAAAGGCAACTTGATTAATAATTATTAGTTAATGGCTTTTAAATTTAAAAAAATCAACGTATTTTCGTTCTTGTCGCGTTGCACTCGAGTCGACCTAATCTACGTGTTAGCGGCGATGTTTACCATGTCTTGTATTTATGAATCAAATCATAATAAATTGATCGGTATTACTTAATGATCGTTTTAATTAAAAACAATTTAAGTTTACACCCCCGATCTTTTTATGGTCACATATTAACTTAAATGTCTTTTGAACTATCGGGTGCTTCATTCAATCTATAAACATAAGTGATTTCGTTCAGTTGCCACATGTATTTGAATATATAGCTAAATATTATATTGATTCATATGCTTGTAATTAGTTTTATAATTGGAAACAATGTAAGTTTTATATTTCGGGACTTATACATAACACGTTAATTTGATTACTACTAACATGAACGTGATCTTAAATTATAAATTGCTTAAGGTTAAACATGTTTCAAATGTTAAAACGAAATTAGGTGCTCTCACATGAAACTTTCTTTTTGCAAGATTAACTTTAATTCACCTAAACTAAATAATAACATTTTATAAATAAAATATGACTGGTCTAACCTAGATTTTAGAATTAGAATATATTTTGTCTAATCTGAATTACTATGCTTCACCTGATTGCTGTAATTAAAATAAATAAGGCTTGGTTTTCTATTTCTCTAATCTCTAATAAAGTAAATGTTTCGGTAGACGTTTCTTGTTCACCGTAGCTCCGATTAGCGTGTTTTTCGCGTCTATGTGTTCGTAGCGATGCGTAGGTTAGTTTTCAAATTTCTTTAATTGTTTGGTGTACTGTTCTAATTATTATTCATTGTTTGCTTCGTGTATGATTGCTCGATGTGTGTGTGGTGATTTATTGATCAAGTCTAGTCAGTGAGATTTACGTGGAGATTCAAGAAGCTATTAATTGAAGGTTTGGATCAGAGAAAGGATCTTGATTTAAGGCAAGTATAGTTGGGTTTTCTTTCTATGACCATGATCTTGTGACTTAATTAATATAAGTACTATGATGGTTAAGAGATGACTTTTTAGCAACATAAGATCTTGTCTGTACGTGAACCTCCGGGATTTACAGTACAACTATGAGGGTTATATGGCTCTGGCTTTAGCTCAGTATGAGGACCTTTTCTAGCTTGTTAGTGGTTACCAAAAGGCGCAAGAGGGGTCATGTCTAGTATGGTCTTGGCCTGCCAAGGTGGGTGCAGTCTTTTGTAAGTCGCCCCTTGGAGGGAGGTTCATGCTTTCCAATTGAGAATCCTTAGCGGCCCTAACTTGTTAGACGAACCTTTGAAAGGCTTCATAGTGAACCCTGTCGACCTTCCTTGGAAGTGGGTCAAGAGGCTGATCGCCTCGGGCGAAAGGGTAAATCATGACTCAAAGTGAAAGTGTACACCTCTGCGCAGAGTTTAATAAACTGGTATACTAGCCGTGCTCATGGACACGAGCGGCCTTGGAGACATTTACATTAAAGATGATGATTCTTGTTTTGTTAAGATGCTCATTTACTTATCGATTATGCTTTATATTGATTATGTTACATTGATCATGAGTTTATGGGATCTATATTTGCTATGCATGCGGAGTTCGACATGGACTCACTCTTGCTATTTTCCCCCACACCTCAGGAGAAGTTTAGGCTTGTGGTCAACCAGTTAGTTTGTTCCTAGAGTGAGGTCTACACCCGGTGTTTGGAGTTGTCTTTGCGCTGTGTTGATCTAAGGTATATTTTATACTATTGAGTTATGTATATTAAGCATTTTGTCTCTTGGTATTACACTTATCTGTGGCTATATGTGGGATTTGACTCCTTTATTTCACATATAGTGTATATCTGGTTTTGTCCTTAAAACTGGGTGTGACACCAATGGTGTCTTGTAGGCCATACAATAAGCCCAAAGTTCATCGGGTAGTTTATCTTTCCATGCAGTTTTCATTTCATTGATCATCTTCTATAAAATATTCTTGATTTGCTTATTTGACATCTCTGCCTAGCCACTTGTTTGAGGGTGATATGGAGTAGCAACATTGTGATGAATCCCATGTTTCAATAAATAGTGATGGAAATTCATGTCAGTAAAATATGTTCTTCCATCACTTATCACCATTCTTGGCACTCCAAATCTTGTGAATATTATTTCATGAAACACTTTCTTAGAGTGTTTAGCATCAACAGCTCTTCATGGCATGGCTTAAACCCACTTGGAAACATAATCAACTACCACCTAGATATACTCATAGTTCTTTGACTTTGGAAATGGTCTCATATAGTCAATTCCTCAGACATCAAAGAGCTCAATTTGGAGGTTGTTAATGAGTGGCATGGTATCGTGTGAATTTATATTCCTGTGCTTCTGACATGCTCCACATGTCCGGATAAAATCTTTTGTGTCTTCATGCATGGTTGGCCAATAGAATCCACTCTACCAAATCTTTTTCATGAGTGCAGAATACCCTATAATGTCCTCAATATGGTGGTGAGTGACATCTTTCAATGATTTGAATGCCTTCCTCTGTCGGTAGTGTCACACCCGGTTTTCTAAAGAACAAAACTAGGCTAATCATATGTGTGCCCAGGAAGTCCACACATATGCCAGAATGAAAAAGTATCAGAAACAATATTATTATATAACATATACATAGCTATATTAACACTTACATCAGAGTATCACGAAACAGTGACTAAACTTCAGGCTCCATTCTTTTCAGGGACGGCTGACTGGTGGCTCCATATGCCAAGCACTTCTGAAAGACTTCTGAAAACTCCACTACACCTTCATCCTTCTTCTAAGTAGCACCTTACTACACACTGGAGAGTGGTGGAAATAGCAAGAGTGAGTCCATGTCAAACTGAACAAGTATAACACAGGGTTCATGAGGCTCAAAAGGCTAGACACTGGTTTGACTGCATTTAGCTTTTAATTGTCACAATTTTATTACATGAGTAGCATAAAGTTTGCATTAATCCCACAATAAACATATGATCAATATAATTATGAATAACAAATAACAAAACACATATTAAACCAATAAATGTTCATCTATTCTGTGAAGGTCCAAGGCCGCTCGTATCCGTGAGCACGGCTAGTATACCAGTTTATTAAACTCTGCGCAGAGGTGTACACTTTCACTATGAGTCGTGATTACCCATATGCTCGGGATCGCGACTCCCAAAACACTTCCAAGGTGAGCAGGCAGGGAAACACTATGAAGTCTTTCAAAGGTTTGTCTAACAAGTTAGGGCCGCTAGGTTTCAGAAGTCAGTCTGTGTGATACAAGGTTTCAGAAGTCAGTCTGTGTGATACAACCAGTCCCAGGGAACCACAGTCTGCTTTTCCCCATTTGCACCACAAGGGTAACCTCTAACAAGCTAGAAAAGGTCCTCAACTGAGGTAAAGCCAGAGCCATCTAGCCCTCACAGTTGTACTATAAATCCCGGATGTTCGTCCACAAATGAGTCCTTATGGAGAGAAAACTAGAGCACCAAAAATAACCCCATGCTCTAGCCCTCTTTAAACAGTAATCAAAAAGTCATCTTTTAGTGTTGTTGCATATTCCATTAATCATATTACAAGATCATAGCTTAGGTTCAGTGCTAGCAAAAGCTACCCAATGCAAAGTCCCATAGGTGACAAGGAAACAAGATATCAATAGCTAAGTTATAACCTCAATGGTTGTCAAGGAGGACACATGCATATGTATGATAATTTCAGTGAATAGGACAACAAGAATGGTCCCATGTTATACTTACCTTTCTTCCAAAGTTAGCTACTGAGAAATCTTCAGCCTCTGTCTCTAATTTTCAGCTTCTGTTATACTTGTCGGTCCTTAGCTTCCCGTCTTCAGCGCTAACGAACCATGCTTCTTCTACTCATAGCAAGCACCAAGCGAGTCGAGCACACATACAAGCAAATAAGGTAGACTAAGAACAATACACCAACCAAGAAAAAACTTGAAAACAGCGTGCTAAAAGAGATCAAGCTACTACAGTCACGCCAATAACAAAACTATCGTTAAAAAGAAACAACTATCGGGAGTTATATACTATAAAAGAAAACAATCAACTAGAGGATATTTTAGTTAAATAAAATCACGAGAAACTATAAATTTAGATTAGTCATTATCATATTTTAAATATTAACATGCATGTATCATTCAATCAAAGTAAACTTTAACCTTTCAGAATAAAAGAACATATGAGAACATCTATTCAATTTGTACATGATGCGTGTTGAAGCAGATCGCATTTATTCATACACAGTTTGACATCATTTATACTAGTTAAACTTTAACTTGCTAAACAATGTACCTAGTGAACACTAAGATGAGTTTATGATATATATATCGTGCTTGAGCTAAGCAAATCATAATTTAAAACATATTGAAGTTGCTATCAGATAAGTCATTCATACTTAATTACAAAGGACTGAATCGATTTATTAAAATACCAAGTTAAATCTAGCCATATATTATTCATAAACATATAAGCAAACTCATTTCTTTTATGAAAAGAAAGTAAACAAGTGAGCATTTAAACTAGTTTTAGAATTATAGAAACAAATTATAATTAATAAAGAGACATTAATTTTGGTACTAACCAATTTACAACTAGTAAAGAAATATTCAAATTGCTATCGTTCAAGTTAATATTTGTTTATGTAAGACCAAAATTGTAAACCTAAGTTGTAATTCAAAAAGGCATTGAATAAATATTAATGAAATTGTATTCTAAACTGGCTTTATCCGAATCATGTTTAAACTAGACAATTTATAAAAAATAAATATTTAAGTTGGCAAGTAATTATAAAAAGATCCATATTCTCCTATGTTGTTTTTATTTGGAAATCAGTTTGCGTAACCATTAATCTAAATAATATTTAACTTACAAAATTTAGAGATGTGAGACATGTTAAAAGTTCCTACTAACATGTAGCTTATAGTCAGCACAGCTGTACCACAACCAAAACGGAGTTAAACTTAGATCGCTTTTAGTTGGAAAGCTATTAAATAAATATTAATCTAATTAGCATTCAAGTTAATAAATTTGTGGTCAAGTGACATGAAAAACATTGATACTAACTAAATTATAATCATAAACACACATGTTAACATGAATTAAATTAATATTTATTTATGAAACTGTGGTTATATAGTCTAAATTGCTTTTAATTATAAAGCTAGTACAAACATATTAATCAATATAATATTTAGCGATATATAGAAAAACATGTGACATAAAAAACAGTGTTGCTAATATGTCGCTTACATCACCACGATCACAAAGCAACAAAACGGAATTATAAACCTTTGTCACTTTTAATTAAAAGCTATTAAATTAATACTAATCAAATTGTATTTTAAATTGATAAATTTATAATTATAAGACATGACAAACATTAGCATTACTGTGTAGAGCGCGATGACATAAATCCAACGCGACTTGAATGACTCGAATCGGAGCTAGAACGAAGAAACAACGGACATTTAAACTTCAATGGCAATTCTGTAAATATCATCATCTTGTACCTTGGACTGCTGGCGCTTGTACGGACGTCGTGACCATGATATGGCCTGTTGCTCGTGCATAGGGGGAAGAAGGGCAGGGGCTCAGCCACTAGAGGGGCGCCGGGCGCTGGCCTGCAGCAGCGCGGCACTGGGCCTGGGGTCCGCGACCGGGGCACATGACTGGCGGGAAAACGCACACACGCCTGTGCGTGACAAGGCGGCAGTGGTCTCCTGCCGCAGTGGCGTGCCAAGGGCGGCGCAGGTCTGGGGCCTGGGTCTCGTGCGAGTGAGGCTGCAGTGATGGCGCACAGGGTCAAGGTGGCCAGAAATGAAGAAGAAGATGGCGTCGTTCATGGAAGCACCTCGATGAACGGACAATGGATTCGCGAAATAAAAGGTGTGCCGGTGAAGAGGATGACGAGATAAACCTCGGAGTGGAAACATAATTCGTCGGAGATGTCCGAGGTGGTCGGAAAAGCTCGCCGAACCTTCCTCAAAAGTTCGCCGGAACGCAAGCTGTAGATGCAGAACTTCGGCGAGGGGTGGAGGGAGCTACGAGCGGCGGCTCGCGATAAGAAGGGAGAAAATTCTAATTTACTACACAAGATATTTCCCAAACTAGGGGCTCCTCTTACGGTAGTTTTGGTGTGCTTTGCCCAAGGGGTAGGTATGTATATATAGGGAGGAAAACTCTCCACCTCCATGTCAACTAGCGATATGGTGCTAATTGACATTGCACCCTCCATCTTTACTAATAGGCCTAATTAATTATTAAAGCCCATTAGTAAATAAATGAATGGGCATTTAGGATTATTGCACACAGGCTTTAGTGGAAAATGAGATATTTATTATTTTTGGAATTAATTAATTTTGTGGATAAAATAATTCTAGAAAAGTCTAGAATTATTATTTAAGCTACGAAAAATACTCCGAAAGCTCTGAAAATTCGAGGGAATTTTCTAGAGACATTATGGAACATGAGGAACCCAAATAAAGTATTTGGAGCTCATGATAATATAATTTGGAGCATCTAAAAAATAGATTATTCTCCTAAAAAATAGGAAAAGGTTCCCGACATAGCCCGAATAATTCCCGGGAATATTTCAGAGATACCCTGATGGATGATGAAATGAAATGAGTGATTTCGAGTGGAAGAAAAGGATTTTGGGGAAACTCAGAATGAAAAGATTAGGACCGAGAAAGCGCCAATTTGATTGTAGAAAAAGACAGAGACAAGACAGATAACTAATAAAAGACATACTAAACACGCTTTAAAACTTTTCACAATCACAACACATAGTCATGCAACAAGCAAACATTACATTAGGCAAGACACCACTAAATTAATTTGGAAAAGTTTGAAATACCATAATTTTCTATACTAAATTTGCTAAAACTTAAATTAGTCTTGTCAAGTCTTAAACAAATATTTAAACTATTTGTTTTATTTAGTGTTTTCTATTCACAACCCAAAATCAGAAATTTTGGGGTGTGACAGGTAGACATCTTCTGAGCAAGTCATTAGCACAGACTCTGAAGAGGTATGGTGGATCCCATATATGGAGATGACTTTCATAAACAAGCTTCTTCTTATCCTCCTCTGGTGGTATATAACCTGCAACCATAAAATTGACAATATTCACATATCAGGGGTCTTATCTGCAGATCTTGAAGATCATGTCGTCTCTCATCGAATCATTGATAGATAATTCTTGTGGATTCTCAAACTACAGTCTAGACAAGTAATTGGCAACAGAATTTTCTACTCGCTTTTTATCTTTTATTTCTAAATCAAATTCTTGGAGTACCAAAATCCATCTTATCAATTGAGGTTTAGCATCTTTTTAGTGAGCAAATATTTTAAGATAGAGTGATTAGTGTAAACAATTACTTTTGCTCCTACTAAGTAAGATCTGAACTTATCAATAGCAAAAACAACAGCTAGGAGTTCTTTTTTAGTTGTTGCATAATTAAGTTGAGGTCCTGTCAGAGTTTTGCTAGCATAAGCAATTGCATGATGCTTTCTATCCTTTGTTTGTCCCAAAACTACCCCCACAGCATAATCACTAGGATCACACATAATTTCAAAAGATAATGACCAATCAAGGGGTTAGATGATTGGTGCAGAGATGAGTGCTTCTTTAAGAATATTAAAAGAATTTAAACATGCATCATCAAATTCAAAAAGAATATACTTAGCCAACAGGTTTGTCAGTGGTCTAGCAATATATGAAAAATCTTTTATAAATCGGCGATAAAAACCACAATGACCTAGAAAACTTTGGATTCCTTTGATATTCATAGGTGGAGGTAGTCATCCTATTACTTCAATTTTAGCTTTATCTACCTCAATTCCTCTTTCAGACATTAGGTGTCCCAGCACTATTCCTTCTCTAACCATAAAATGATATTTTTCCCAATTAAGGACTTAGTGCTTTTCTTCACATCTTTGCAAAATCTTGTCTAAATTTTCAAGACAATCATCAAAATCTTTTTTATAAATAGAAAATTCATCTATGAAAACTTTCATGATTTCTTCAATCATATCAAAAAATATAGACATCATGCATCTTTGAAAAGAAGCTAGGGCATTACATAATCCAAAAGACATTCTTCTATAAGCATAAGTTCCATATGGACATGAAAAAGTGGTTTTGCTTTGGTCATCTAGGTGGATTGAAATTTGGTGATATCCTAAATACCCATCAAGAAAACTAAAGAAAGAATGGTTCGCTAATCTCTCTAACATTTCATTAACGAAAGGTAGCAAAAAATGATCTTTCTTAGTTGCCTTGTTAAGTTTCTAGTAATCTATACACATACACCATCCAGTGATAGTTCTTTGGGGGAATAATTCATTTTTCTCATTTTTAACTATAGTCATTCCCCCTTTCTTAGGTACAACTTGAACCGGACTTACCTACTCACTATGCGGCACAGGATAGATGATCTCGGCATACAAAAGTTTCAAAACCTCTTTCTTCACTACCTCCCTCATCGTGTTATTAAGCCTACGTTGGGGCTCCCTAGAAGGTGTACAATCTGAATCTATAGGGATGCGATGGGTGCAAAGAACAAGACTAATCCCTTTAAGGTCTTGAAGTGAATAGCCAAAAGCAGAATGATGCTTTTCTAAAATAGTTGTTAAGTGCAAAGATTCTTCTTGAGAGAGTCTATTACTTATGATCATAGGAGAATCCTGATTATTATTGAGAAAAGCATATCTCAAACTAGAAGGCAGGGGTTTAAGTTCAATAGAGGGCTTAGGGGATTCTAGTAATTCATCGAGAGGATCAGGAACAGGATCATCCTCTTCCTCATCAATGAAGGGCTGAGAAGCATCTTCTATGTTGGGTTCAATTGGGTCATCAAGAGATGCTACCTTAACCTCTTCTATTGGGTCCGATTTAGGAAGCAGCTCTATCTTAGTATTAAGAGAACGAGTAATAATCATAGAGAGCTCAAAGTTTTTCCCAAGTTTAATATTCAATTTCCTCATTTGTCCTTCTTGAATAAGTCTTTCTATTGGTTGCCCTCTCAACACATCAAATTCTACCACATTGAAAATATAGAAATTCAACATGACTTGGGTACCATTAACAAAAATAGAAAGGGCACACAGAATTCCTAAACTTGGGACGATGCGTCCCGAAAGACTTTTTAGCAAATTGGTAGTAGGAGCTAATGGCATGTCCTTTAGAAAATCTTGAGCAAATAAAGTAGACATGATATTAACACCTACTATTAGATTATAAAAAGTATCAAAAGCAGATTTGTCAAGTTGGCACCGAATAACGATAGAGGGTGAATCTAAATGAATTATCTTAGGTGAAAGCTCTGATTCCTCAACCACTCGTCGCTCAACATAGACACAAGCTCTTTTGTTGTCTTTTTAAAGAATTCTTTCTCAGAAGGGTCTATGAATGATGGATTTTTATACTTCTGAGGTTTCTTCATCATATGATATTTCGAGTTATTTCCATAATCATCAAAAAGTTCATCTCAAATTCAAGCAAAAATCCAAAATAGGAGTTTCCTCCTTCGGTGGTTCAGAATCTAAAATAGCTAAAGCTAGAGGTTGGGATGGTTCAGACAAAATTTTAGGTTTAGCTATTTTGGTTTCTTCCTCTAACAACTTCTCATTCTCCTCAGGAAGGTTATCTATGATTTTCATAAAAATGTCTTTAGCGTGCTTAGCAGTGATATGCATGAGCGAACTTTCTGCGAATGAATTAAGATGTTTTATGGTTTTCATATTAAGGCCCACAAAAAGGTGTTGGAGAAGAATAGGTTCAGCTAAAGTAAGAATGGGAACAGAATCTACAAGAGTGTTAAATCATTCCCAGGCCTTACCCAAAGGCTTACTTTTCTATTGTTTAAAAGTAAAAGTTCTGCACAAAGTTTGACAACCTTATAAATGGGAAAGAATTGTAAACAAAAGCTAGAACTTAGGGCTTCCCAATTTCCTTTACTCCTCTTAACGTGATGTCTATACAAGTGTTAGCTTTTCTGATCAAAGAGAAAGGAAAAAGCTTCCATCATAAAGTTTCATAAGACATGCCCTCAATGTGAAGACAAGCACAAATCTGCTCAAACTCACGTAAATGGGAATAGGGGTTTTCATTAACTTCGCTAGAAAAAGATTGATCCTTAATCATTGCAATGAACTCCGGACTAAGCTCATAACTAGATGACAGGATGGGTTTAGATGATTCGGCTGGCTTAAGGCTCAGGTTCGTGGGTGCTCTGTATTGGTAAAGAAGGGTACGTACAGGCTCCATAATAAAAAGTAAATAAAAACTAGAAAGATAAAAGATAAAAGTATATACAAGATTAAGCTAGATCAAAATTAACTCAGCAAACTATTTCCTAGCAACGGCGCCAGTAATGTTTGTTGGTATAAATTAAATGCACACAAGTTATAAGGTATCCGCAAGCACACAGATAAATCTATCCCATTGTAGCACTTCGCCAAGATAACCCGGTTTTAATATCAAACCTAAAGGAACAGTAAGTGAGTGTGTTCTAACTAGCTAGTCTATAAACTTAACCCGAATTCACAATCAATGTCAGACAATAAAAGGGAAATAAAGAAGACTACTAAGGACTGTCTACTTCCAATCTCGATAAACTTTATCAACTAAAGCTCAATTCGTGGGCGACGTGTAACACCCCAGTGTTAGGCTTGCATTAGCATTTGCAAATCATGTGCATAAGCATAATCATGCATTGTTAAGCATCACATGAAATATAGACCATGAAGCATATGAAACATGTGAGTGAAACATAGATGTTGCATTTACTTGTTTTCAATAGGTTAATGCTAGTTTGATGCTTGTTATGCTGGATATGTGCTTATGTGTTATCTTAAACAACTTAGAAATGTTTAGCAAACAATTTGGAGCAAGGTTTGTATTCAAAATTTTCTCAATTTTTGCTTTTAAAAAATAATATAGAAAAAATAGAGTTTTGATTTAAAATCAACTTTAAATCCTTAGTTCAAAATCTATTAGGATTTTGACTTGGCTCCTTTTAGCAAAGTTGAAGATCTCAAAATTTAGAACAAATTTTGTTTTGGAGTCACTTTTTGAAAATGAGTTTTTAGGGTTCAAAATGGGGATTTTGGGGCAGTTTGTTTGAAAAAAAGAAAATCATTTTCTTTTGGAAAATGGGCCACCGCCTCACTTTCGGCCCGCTTGCGGAGTCGGCCTGACCCAAGCTCCCGTGTCTGCCCCCGCGCTCATGCCTGCGCCCTTGCCTGCGCCCAACCACGGCAGGAGGTCACCACCGTGTGGCCACCATGCGCCAGCGACGGTGGCAGCTGGCGCTTCGACAGGCCCCGTAACAGCACCCTTGCCTTACCAGTCACCCGCCCGAGCTCCTCACTCCTCGTTCCATTCCCCACTCCTCTTCTCCATTTGGAAAAAGCTGAGCAGGAGCACACCGACGCTACCCACCACCACTGCTTTGCTGGCAGAATACGCCACCGGTGGACCACCTCTGCTCGCCAGCACGCACCTACTATGATGAGGACATCGCCACGCTGGACACACTGACGCTATGGTCTTCCCCAAGTTGCAATTCGTCCCCAACTCAACTGTCACGTCACCCTTGGATTCAGCAGACACGTTGTCACTGTTTTGGTCATAATTTTCTCATACGACATCAAAACAGGGTGTTCTTGGATGCGTTGGAAATGGGACGACGATGCCGTCGTTTTGGATCCAGTCTCAGCTCTAGAAGGTCTGTGGATCATTTTGTGTGACCATGGCAAGGTGCTGCATCACCTATTTGGGCCAACTTAGCTATGTATTGTGTCGGGCTTTAAGCCCAAGTTGTGAGCGCCCAGCCCCTGGCCGTCCTCAACCCTAGGTCGAGTCTTAGACTATAAACACAACCGCCACCGCTGCTAGACAATTAGGTTTTGTTTAGAGTTTAGTTTTCCATCGAGAAACTGAATCGTTCATTGTAACTATGGTGACAAATCCTTTTATGGTGATCCAGGGCCCCTGTTCTTGATCTCCTCCACTGTGTCAATTAGTCCTTTGGAACCAAGTTTTTGAACCCTCTATTGATATTTGCATCATTCATATTTGCAATTTCAGATTGCATGTTTTACCTTCTTGCTTGTGCTCTTCGATTCGCTTGCAGAAAAAGCCTTCTTGGTGAGGTCAATCAAGTTGTGCTTGGTTGATAACCAATGGAGCAGTGGTGTAATGGTTGCAGGGTTCGAATCGTGTCTGATTTGAAGCTGGATCGCCAACGTCGAGATCTCCACAAATCGAACTTACCGGCTACCTCTCGGAAGATCAGACCTGTATTTCATCAATTGGTATCATAGATTTTAGGTTTACCACGAGGTATATTCTTGTTTGCCTTAGATTCATATTTGTTCATTACCTAGAGTCCACAAAAAGTCCAAAAATATTTCAATTTCTGCTGTCCTATCACCCTTTGTGCCTTTGCAAGTCTTGTTGCTGGTTTAGGATTGTGTTCATGATCGTAGTTCAATCGCCCATTGCTGTGATTTTTGTTTTCCGCCACTATCCCATCCACCGTTTCCAAACAACAAGTCGAAGCCACCACATTACTCGACTTGCCTCGCTATCCGCCTTGTGTAACTTCTCGTCACCGCGCAAACCCTAGATAGGTTGCCAGCCGCTTTTATTTTGCCTGCATCGCAGCCCTCCTTACATCATTAGGCTAATACCTAATGTTGTTAGTCACAGGGACAATCTTGTGATCGGTGTTGGAGTTTAGGGACATTTTGCCCTAACTGTCGCTGCCATGTTGTGTCTCCCAAAAAACATAACTCGAGATACCATCGGTAAACCAGGCATAACTCTTCGCTCGTTTATCAGAAAAATCTGAAATTTTTACAGCAGCTTCTTGACACCATTTGGAGCTGACCCAAACTTGGCTTTGCCCTATTTGGTTTCATCAAAATTGGCCAAAAAATTCAGGAAAATAACGAAAAAAATTGTCAAAGTTTTTGCACGCTTTTCAGAGAACATGTTGTATTTCTGTAGACCACATTCCACCTCAGTTCTAGGTGCCAATTTTTGTGGTTGCATCTTTTTTTATCCTTGTTTAGAGAAAAAATATAAAAAAATAGTGAAAAAATAAAAAAATTGATTCCTACTAGTGCCTTTCGGAAAATTCCGAGAAAAATTCAGGAAAAAGGAAAAATTAGGACTATTTGCTTGTCATGTGAGCCCTTTCCATCGTCCTTTGTTTTCACCTTGTTGCGCTACATCTCGACACGTCTTAGCCAGCACCTGTGATTTGTACTTTGGATTCAGATTGAACAATCGCTAATCTGCATTCGTTAATTGCTAATCCTTGTTGTCATATTGTGTGCCTACCCATAGCTTCACATATTCTTCTGTCAGCACATGGTCATCTTGCAACTGTTACCCACACTTAACAACAGATTGTTTCACCACTTTGGCTTTGCCTTGTTTGGTTTCATCAAATGTGCCAAAATAATTCAGGAAAATAAAGAAAAAAATTATCAAAGTTTTTGCACGCTTTTCAGAGAACTTGCTGTATTTTTGTAGACCACATCTCACCTCAGTTGTAGGTGCCAATTTTTGTGGTTGCATCCTTTTTTATCCTTGTTCAGAGAAAAATATAAAAAAATAGTGAAAAAATAAAAAATTTTGATTCCTACTAGTCTCTTTTAGAAAATTCTGGGAAAAATTTAGCAAAAAGAAAAAATCCGGAATATTTGCTTGTTCTGTGAGTTATTTCCATCGTCCTTTGTTTTCACCTTGTTGCGCTACATCTCGACATGTCTTAGCCAGCACCTGTGATTTGTACTTTGGATCCGGATTGAACAATCACTAATCTGCATTCGTTAATTGCTAATCCTTGTTGTCATATTGTGTGCCTACCCATAACTCCACATATTCTTCTGTCAGCACAGGTTCATCTTGCAACTGTTACCCACGCTCAACAACAGATTATTTCACCACTTTGGCTTTGCCCTGTTTGGTTTCATCAAAATTGCTAAAAAAAGAAAAAAATTATCAAAGTTTTTGCATGCTTTTCAGAGAACGTGTTGTATTTATGTAGACCACATCCCACCTCAGTTGTAGGTGCCAATTTTTGTGGTTGCATCTTTTTTAATCCTTTTTCAAAGAAAAATATAAAAAATAGTGAAAAAATAAAAAAAATTGATTCCTACTAGTGCCTTTTGGAAAATTTCGGGAAAAATTTAGGAAAAAGGAAAAATCGAGACTATTTGCTTGTTCTGTGAGTTCTTTCCATCATTCATTGTTTTCACCTTGTTGCACTACGTATCGACACGTCTTAGCCAGCACCTGTGATTTTTACTTTGGATCCGGATTGAAAAATCGCTATTCTGCATTCGTTAATTGCTAATCCTTGCTGTCATATTGTCTGCCTACCCATAGCTCCACATATTCTTCTATCAGCACAGGTTCATCTTGCAACTGTTACCCACGCTCAACGATAGATTGTTTCACGACTTTGGCATTGCCCTGTTTGGTTTCATCACAATTGCCAAAAAAAATTCAGGAAAAATAAAGAAAAAAAATTGTCAAAGTTTTTGCACGCTTTTCAGAGAACGTACTGTATTTCTGTAGACTACATCCCACCTCAGTTGTAGGTGCCAATTTTTGTGGTTGCATCTTTTCTGATCCTTATTCAGAGAAAAATATAAAAAATAGTGAAAAAATAAAAATTTTTAATTCCTACTAGTGCCTTTTGGAAAATTCCGGGAAAAATTCAGAAAAAGGAAAAATCCGGACTATTCGTTTGTTCTGTGAGTTCTTTCCATCGTCCTTTGTTTTCACTTTGTTCTGCTACATCTCGACACGTCTTAGTCAGCACCTGTGATTTGTACTTTGGATCCGGATTGAACAATCGCTAATCTGTATTCGTTAATTGCTATCCTTTCCATCATATTGTGTGTCTACCCATAGCTCCACATATTCTTCTGTTAGCACAGGTTCATCTTGCAACTGTTACCGACGCTCAACAATAGATTGTTTCACCACTTTGGCTTTGCCCTATTTGGTTTCATCAAAATTGCCATAAAAATTTAGGAAAATAAAGAAAAAATGTCAAAGTTTTTACACGCTTTTCAGAGAACGTGCTGTATCTGTGTAGACCATATCCCACCTCAGTTGTAGGTGCCAATTTTTGTGGTTGCATCTTTTTTTTATCCTTGTTCAGCGAAAAATATAAAAAAATAGTGAAAAAAAAATAAAAAAAAAATTGATTCATACTAGTGCCTTTTGGAAAATTCCGAGAAAAATTCCGGAAAAACAAAAAATTCGGACTATCTGCTTGTTCTGTGAGTTCTTTCCATTGTCCTTTGTTTCCACCTTGTTGCGCTACATCTCGACACGTCTCAGCTAGCACCTGTGATTTGTACTTTGGATCCGGATCGAAAAATCGCTAATCTGCATTCGTTAATTGCTAATCCTTGCTATCATATTCTGTGCCTACCAATAGCTCCATAGAATCTTCTGTCAACACAGGTTCATCTTGCAACTGTTACCCACGCTCAACAACAGATTGTTTCACCACTTCGGCTTTGCAATGTTTGGTTTCATCAAAATTGCTAAAAAATTCAGGAAAATAAAGAAAAAAAATTGTCAAACTTTTTGCACGCTTTTCAAAGAAGGTGCTGTATTTATGTAGACCACATCCCACCTTAGTTGTAGGTGCCAATTTTTGTGATTGCATATTGTTTGATCCTTGTTCAGAGAAAAATATAAAAAAAATATTGAAAAAATAAAAAATTTTTGATTCCTACTAGTGCCTTTTGGAAGATTCCGGGAAAAATTCAGGAAAAACGAAAAATTCAGACTATTTGCTTGGTCTTCGAGTTCTTTCGATTGTCCTTTGTTTTCACCTTGTTGCGCTACGTCTCGACACGTCTTAGCTAGCACCTGTGATTTGTACTTTGGATCCGGATTGAATAATTGCCAATCTACATTTGTTAATTGCTAATCCTTGCTGTCATATTGTGTGCCTACCCATAGCTCCATATATTCTTCTGTCAGCACAGGTTCATCTTGTAACTATTACCTGTTGACGGTCCTTAAGTACCAAATATAGTTATCAAATAAATAAAGAAAAGGATCCAAATGCAACCAACACCTAGACTTAGGGTTTTATCTGACAGAATTCCACGAGTTTTGGTGTTTGTCTGTTTCTGCAGGGGGTTATCAGAAAATACGGAGGAAAGGCCCACACGTCGGGTTTACATAGAGATAATAACGTGTTCACCGATTTTCTATCATCTAGAAGACTCCAGAAGCCACGAGAACGAACCGGAGGCCGAACGGGCCCGGAGGCAGGGCGCCCGCCCTGCTCCCTAGGGCGCCCGCCCTCGCCTGAGAGCCAATCAGGCTCCGTCTCGCGGATTATGCTCCACGGACCTAAGGGATCAAGGAAAACCGTGCGATTAATGTCGGTTTGATCCGACGGCCCACGTTCACTTGAGGGGGCTATATAAGCAGGACCCCTGGCCCCTAGAGGAGGCACTCCCTCATTCTCAATTCCTCAAACCCTAATCTCAGGAGGAGAGTCTCTGATCAAGCCCTAGAGCCACCATATCAACTAGATCTCTAGTATAGCATAGCTACATAGGATTAGAACTAGAAGGAGTCAATCTTCGATTGGTTTCCGAATCTGTCAAGAGGATTCTTGGTAATTCCTTTACTATTCTTCATTGTTCATCTTTGTTCTTCAATATTATGAATACAACTTTGTTCTATTTCAATATATTGATTATGACTATGCTCTAGTTGTTTATGTTTGCGATTATATTGTTCTTAGTTTATCAGAGTTATACGCTTGGCTTAGTTAGATTGGAATTATATACATGTTTAGGATCGTATAGTGTTTATCCATCGGATCCATGGGTAAATGATAAATATTGTGTAGGCGTGGTGCTTAGACCATATTTATCTGCGATTGCACCTTATATGCCGGATCGTGGGGTGGTCCGCGATGGTGACAGCTTCGTTGGTTCTTATATAGTCCCCCTCCCGTGTGTAAGGCAAGCAGAGCAACATTATTATGGGGGAGTGATTGCTATGTTTCTCATCTTCCTTGATAATATCACTATGCATGGGCGTAGTCCTTTCTCGCAATGATTGCCAAGTGTACTTGCACTAACTATGATATGCTAGACTTTATAGTTAAGAATAACTTAGGAAATATCCTTGTAGTTCGTCCTAATACCATGCTAATGACTTGCTAGAATATCTGTTGAGGTGCTTATCATTATTATATGTGGCTAGCTGATCAGATTAATTATCTTTGTCACCATTCATACTTTATCTATATTTTATGTGACACTTACCCCTGTATGCAAGAGATAGATGAATGCTCTCACTTATACATGCAATGATTGATACTCATTCCTATATTCCATTTCATAATCAACATTGATGTTAGTAATCCCTTCCCAGTGGTAAAAACATAAATAACGATACCTGGAATACTTCCCGGTTAAAATGCTACATCGGTATTAATCTGTGCACTTGCAGATCTTATTTATTATTTATTTAGAAGAGCAGTTGCATATTTCAATACCGCGTCTCTCATGTCATGCTGGGGATGACAACTTGGATTAAGTGGCATGAGGGATAGGTTCGGCATTTTTGGCGCCGTTATCAGAATTAGAAAACTAAGTCTACTTTTGGTAATGACGTTAAGAATGCCCAACATTACCCATGCTCAACAACAAATTGTTTCACCACTTTGTCTTTGCCCTGTTTGGTTTCATCGAAATTGCCAAAAAAATCAGGAAAATAAAGAAAAAAATTGTCAAAGTTTTTGCACGCTTTTCAAAGAATGTGTTGTATTTCTGTAGACCACATCCCACCTCAGTTGTAGGTGCCAATTTTTGTGGTTGCATATTTTTTGATCCTTGTTTAGAGAAAAATATAAAAAATATTGAAAAAATAAAAAATTTTGATTCCTACTAGTGCCTTTTGGAAGATTCCTAGAAAAATTCAGGAAAAACAAAAAACCGGAGTATTTGCTTGGTCTGTGAATTCTTTCGTTCGTCCTTTGTTTTCACCTTGTTGCGCTACGTCTCGACACGTCTTAGCCAGCACCTGTGAATTGTACTTTGGATCCGGATTGAACAATTGCTAATCTACATTCGTTAATTGCTAATCCTTGCTGTCATATTGTGTGCCTACCCATAGCTCCACATATTTTTCTGTCAGCACAGGTTCATCTTGCAACTGTTACCCACACTCAACAACAGATTGTTTCACCACTTTGGCTTTGCCCTGTTTGGTTTTCATCAAAATTGCCAAAAAAATTCAGGAAAGTAAAGAAAAAAATTATCAAAGTTTTTCCATGCTTTTCCGAGAACGTGCTGTATTTCTATAGACCACATCCCACCTCAGTTGTAGTTGCCAATTTTTGTGGTTGCATATTTTTTAATCCTTGTTCAATGAAAAATATAAAAAAATAGTGAAAAAATAAAAAAAATTAATTCCTACTAGTGCCTTTTGGAAAATTCCGGGCAAAATTCATGAAAAAGAAAAAATCCGGAGTATTTGCTTGTTCTATGAGTTCTTTCCATCGTCCTTTGTTTTCACCTTGTTGCGATACGTCTCAACACATCTTAGCCAGCACCTGTGATTTTTTACTTTGGATCCAGATTGAACAATCGCTAATCTGCATTCGAGAATTGTTAATCCTTGCTGTCATATTATGTGCCAACTTATAGCTCCACATATTCTTCTGTCAGCACATGGTCATCTTGCAACTGTTACTCATACTTAACAACAGATTGTTTCACCACTTTGGCTTTGCCTTGTTTGGTTTCATCAAATGTGCCAAAAAAATTCAAAAAAATAAAGAAAAAAATTATCAAAGTTTTTGCACGCTTTTCAGAGAACGTGCTGTATTTTTGTAGACCACATCCCACCTCGGTTGTAGGTGCCAATTTTTGTGGTTACATCCTTTTTTATCCTTGTTCAGAGAAAAATATAAAAAAATAGTGAAAAAATAAAATTTTTTGATTTCTACTGGTGCCTTTTGGAAAATTCCGGGAAAAATTCAGGAAAAAGAAAAAAATCTGGACTATTTGCTTATTCCGTGAGTTCTTTCCATCGTCCTTTGTTTTCACCTTGTTACGCTACGTCTCGACACGTCTTAGCCAGCACCTGTGATTTGTACTTTGGATCCGGATTGAACAATCGCTAATCTGCATTCGTTAATTGCTAATCCTTGTTGTCATATTGTGTGCCTACCCATAGCTCCACATATTCTTCTGTCAGCACAGGTTCATCTTGCAACTGTTACCCACGCTCAACAACAGATTGTTTCACCACTTTGGCTTTGTCCTATTTGGTTTCATCAAAATTGCTAAAAAAATTCAGGAAAATAAAGAAAAAATTGTTAAAGTTTTTGCACGCTTTTCGGAGAACGTGCTGTATTTATGTGGACCACATCCCACCTTAGTTGTAGGTGCCAATTTTTTTGGTAGCATCTTTTTTGATCCTTGTTCAGAGAAAAATATAAGAAAATAGTGAAAAAAATTAAAAAAAATTGATTCCTACCAGTGCCTTTTGGAAAATTCCGGTAAAAATTCAGGAAAAAGAAAAAATCCGGACTATTTTCTTGTTCTGTGAGTTCTTTCCATCGTTCTTTGTTTTCACCTTGTTGAGCTATGTCTCGACACGTCCTAGCTAGCACCTGTGATTTGTACTTTGGATCCGGATTGAACAATCGCTAATCTGCATTCGTTAATTGCTAATCCTTGCTGTCATATTGTGTGCCTACCCATAGCTCCACATATTCTTCTGTCAGCACAGGTTCATCTTGCAACTGTTACCCAAGCTCAACAACAGATCGTTTCACCACTTTGGCTTTGCCCTATTTAGTTTCATCAAAATTACCAAAAAAATTCAGAAAAATAAAGAAAAAAATTATCAAAGTTTTTGCACGCTTTTCGGAGAACGTGCTGTATTTCTGTAGACCACATCCCACCTTAGTTGTAGGTGCCAATTTTTGTGGTACCAACTTTTTTGATCCTTGGTCAGAGAAAATATAAAAAAATAATGAAAAAATAAAAAAAATTGATTCCTACTAGTGTCTTTTGGAAAATTCCTGGAAAAATTCAGGAAAAAGGAAAAATCCAGACTATTTTCTTGTTCTATGAGTTCTTTTCATCGTTCTTCGTTTTCACCTTGTTGTGCTACGTCTCGACATGTCTTAGCCAGCACCTGTGATTTGTACTTTGGATCTGGATTGAACAATCGCTAATCTGCATTCGTTAATTGCTAATCCTTGCTATCATATTGTGTGCCTACCCATAGCTCCACATATTCTTCTATCAGCACAGGTTCATCTTGCTACTGTTACCCACGCCCAACAATAGATTGTTTCACCACTTTGGCTTTGCCCTGTATTTTTTCATCAAAATTGCCAAAAAAAATTTAGAAAAATAAAGAAAAAAAATTGTTAAAGTTTTTGCACGCTTTTCGGAGAACGTGCTGTATTTCTGTAGACCACATCCCACCTCAGTTGTAGGTGCCAATTTTTATGGTTGTATCTTTTTTATCCTTGTTCAGAGAAAAATATAAAAAAATAGTTAAAAAATAAAAAAAATTTGATTCCTACTAGTGCCTTTTGGAAAATTCTGGGAAAAATTCAGGAAAAAGGAAAAATCCGGACTATCTGCTTGTTCTGTGAGTTCTTTCCATCGTCCTTTGTTTTCACCTAGTTGCGCTACGTCTCGACACGTCTTAGCCAGCACCTGTGATTTTTATTTTGGATCCGGATTGAACAATTGCTAATCTGCATTTGTTAATTGCTAATCCTTGCTATCATATTGTGTGCCTACCCATAGCTCCACATATTCTTCTGTCAGCACAGGATGATCTTGCAACTGTTACCCACGCTCAACAACAGATTGTTTCACCACTTTGGCTGTGCCCTGTTTGGTTTCATCAAAATTGCCAAAAAAATTCAGGAAAATAAAGAAAAAAATTATCAAAGTTTTTGCACGCTTTTCGGAGAACGTGCTGTATTTCTATAGACCACATCCCACCTCAGTTGTAGGTGCCAATTTTTGTGGTTGCATCTTTTTTGATCCTTGTTCAGAGAAAAATATATAAAAAATAGTGAAAAAATAAAACAAAATTTGATTCCTACTAGTGTCTTTTGGAAAATTCCGGGGAAAAATTCAGGAAAAAGGAAAAATCTAGACTATTTGCCTGTTCTGTGAGTTCTTTCCATCGTCCTTTGTTTTCACCTTGTTGCGCTACGTCTCGACACGTCTTAGCCAGCACTTGTAATTTGTAGTTTTGATCCGGATTGAACAATCGCTAATCTGCATTCGTTAATTGCTAATCTTTGCTGTCATATTGTGTCCCTACCCATAGCTCCAGATATTCTTCTGTCAGCGTAGGTTCATCTTGCAACTGTTACCCACGCTCAACAATAGATTGTTTCACCACTTTGGCTTTGCCCTGTTTGGTTTCATCAAAATTGCCAAAAAAAATTCAGAAAAATAAAGAAAAAAATTATTATAGTTTTTGCACGCTTTTCAAAGAACGTGTTGTATTTCTGTAGAACACATCACACCTTAGTTGTAGGTGCCAATTTTGGTGGTAGCATCTTTTTTTATCCTTATTCAGAGAAAAATATAAAAAAATAGTGAAAAAAATAAAAAATTGATTCCTACCGGTGCCTTTTGGAAAATTCCGGTAAAAATTCAGGAAAAAGAAAAAATCTGGACTATTTTCTTGTTCTGTGAGTTCTTTCTATCGTTCTTTGCTTTCACCTTGTTGCGCTATGTCTCGACACGTCTTAGCCAGCACCTATGATTTGTACTTTGGATCCGGATTGAATAATCGCTAATCTGCATTCGCTAATTGCTAATCCTTGCTGTCATATTGTGTGTCTACCCATAGCTCCACATATTCTTCTGTCAGCACAGGTTCATCTTGCAACTGTTACCCACGCTCAAGAACAGATTGTTTCACCACTTTGGCTTTGCCCTGTTTGGTTTCATCAAAATTACCAAAAAAATTCAGGAAAATAAAGAAAAAAAATTGTCAAAGTTTTTGCACGCTTTTCGAAGAACGTGCTGTATTTCTGTAGACCATATCCCACCTCAGTTGTAGGTGGCAATTTTTGTGGTTGCATCTTTTTTTTATTCTTGTTTAGAGAAAATATAAAAAAATAGTGAAAAAATAAATAAAAATTGATTCCTACTAGTGCCTTTTCGAAAATTCCAGGAAAAATTCAGGAAAAAAGAAAAATTCGGACTATTTTCTTGTTTTGTGAGTTCTTTCCATCGTTCTTTGTTTTCACCTTGTTGTGCTATGTCTCGACACATCTTAGCCAGCACCTATGATTTGTACTTTGGATCTGGATTGAACAATCGCTAATCTGCATTCGAGAATTGCTAATCCTTACTGTCATATTATGTGCCAACTTATAGCTCCACATATTCTTCTATCAGCACAGGTTCATCTTGCAACTGTTACCCACGCTCAACAATGGATTGTTTCACCACTTTGGCTTTGTCCTATATTTTTTCATCAGGAAAATAAAGAAAAAAATTGTCAAAGTTTTTGCACGCTTTTCAGAGAACGTGCTATATTTCTGTAGACCACAACCCACCTCAGTTGTAGGTGCCAATTTTTGTGGTTACATCTTTTTTTATCCTTGTTTAGAGAAAAATACAAAAATAGTGAAAAAATAAAAAATTTTGATTACTAGTAGTGCCTTTTGGAAAATTCCAGGAAAAATTCAGGAAAAAGGAAAAATCCGGACTACCTGCTTGTTCTGTGAGTTCTTTCCATCGTCCTTTGTTTTCACCTAGTTGCGCTACGTCTCGACACGTCTTAGCCAGCACCTGTGATTTTTATTTTGGATCCGGATTGAACAATTGCTAATCTGCATTTGTTAATTGCTAATCCTTGCTATCATATTGTGTGCCTACCCATAGCTCCACATATTCTTCTGTCAGCACAGGTTCATCTTGCAACTGTTACCCACGCTTAAGAACAGATTGTTTCACCACTTTGGCTGTGCCCTGTTTGGTTTCATCAAAATTGCCAACAAAATTCAGGAAAATAAAGAGAAAAATTATCAAAGTTTTTGCACGCTTTTCGGAGAACGTGCTGTATTTCTATAGACCACATCCCACCTCAGTTGTAGGTGCCAATTTTTGTGGTTGCATCTTTTTTGATCCTTGTTCAGAGAAAAATATATAAAAAATAGTGAAAAAATAAAACAAAATTTGATTCCTACTAGTGTCTTTTGGAAAATTCCGGGAAAAATTCAGGAAAAAGGAAAAATCTAGACTATTTGCATGTTCTGTGAGTTCTTTCCATCGTCCTTTGTTTTCACCTTGTTGCGCTACGTCTCGACACGTCTTAGCCAGCACTTGTAATTTGTAGTTTTGATCCGGATTGAACAATCGCTAATCTGCATTCGTTAATTGCTAATCTTTGCTATCATATTGTGTCCCTACCCATAGCTACAGATATTCTTCTGTCAGCGTAGGTTCATCTTGCAACTGTTACCCACGCTCAACAATAGATTGTTTCACCACTTTGGCTTTGCCCTGTTTGGTTTCATCAAAATTGCCAAAAAAAATTCAGAAAAATAAAGAAAAAAATTATTATAGTTTTTGCACGCTTTTCAAAGAACGTGCTGTATTTCTGTAGACCACATCACACCTTAGTTTTAGGTGCCAATTTTGGTGGTAGCATCTTTTTTGATCCTTATTCAGAGAAAAATATAAAAAAATAGTGAAAAAAATAAAAAATTGATTCCTACCGGTGCCTTTTGGAAAATTCCGGTAAAAATTCAGGAAAAAGAAAAAATCTGGACTATTTTCTTGTTCTGTGAGTTCTTTCTATTGTTCTTTGCTTTCACCTTGTTGCGCTATGTCTCGACACGTCTTAGCCAGCACCTGTGATTTGTACTTTGGATCCGGATTGAATAATCGCTAATCTGCATTCGCTAATTGCTAATCCTTGCTGTCATATTGTGTGCCTACCCATAGCTCCACATATTCTTCTGTCAGCACAGGTTCATCTTGCAACTGTTACCCACGCTCAAGAACAGATTGTTTCACCACTTTGGCTTTGCCCTGTTTGGTTTCATCAAAATTACCAAAAAAATTCAGGAAAATAAAGAAAAAAAATTGTCAAAGTTTTTGCACGCTTTTCGGAGAACGTGCTGTATTTCTGTAGACCATATCCCACCTCAGTTGTAGGTGGCAATTTTTGTGGTTGCATCTTTTTTGATTCTTGTTTAGAGAAAATATAAAAAAATAGTGAAAAAATAAAAAAAATTGATTCCTACTAGTGCCTTTTCGAAAATTCCAGGAAAAATTCAGGAAAAAAGAAAAATTCGGACTATTTTCTTGTTTTGTGAGTTCTTTCCATTGTTCTTTGTTTTCACCTTGTTGTGCTATGTCTCGACACATCTTAGCCAGCACCTATGATTTGTACTTTGGATCTGGATTGAACAATCGCTAATCTGCATTCGAGAATTGCTAATCCTTGCTGTCATATTATGTGCCAACTTATAGCTCCACATATTCTTCTATCAGCACAGGTTCATCTTGCAACTGTTACCCACGCTCAACAATGGATTGTTTCACCACTTTGGCTTTGTCCTATATTTTTTCATCAGGAAAATAAAGAAAAAAATTGTTAAAGTTTTTGCACGCTTTTCAGAGAACGTGCTATATTTCTGTAGACCACAACCCACCTCAGTTGTAGGTGCCAATTTTTGTGGTTACATCTTTTTTATCCTTGTTTAGAGAAAAATACAAAAATAGTGAAAAAATAAAAAATTTTGATTCCTACTAGTGCCTTTTGGAAAATTCCGGGAAAAATTCAGGAAAAAGGAAAAACCCGGACTACCTGCTTGTTCTCTGAGTTCTTTCCATCGTCCTTTGTTTTCACCTAGTTGCGCTACGTCTCGACACGTCTTAGCCAGCACCTGTGATTTTTATTTTGGATCCGGATTGAACAATTGCTAATCTGCATTTGTTAATTGCTAATCCTTGCTATCATATTGTGTGCCTACCCATTGCTCCACATATTCTTCTGTCAGCACAGGTTCATCTTGCAACTGTTACCCACGCTCAAGAACAGATTGTTTCACCACTTTGGCTGTGCCCTGTTTGGTTTCATCAAAATTGCCAAAAAAATTCAGGAAAATAAAGAAAAAAATTATCAAAGTTTTTGCACGCTTTTCGGAGAACGTGCTGTATTTCTATAGACCACATCCCACCTCAGTTGTAGGTGCCAATTTTTGTGGTTGCATCTTTTTTGATCCTTGTTCAGAGAAAAATATATAAAAAATAGTGAAAAAATAAAACAAAATTTGATTCCTACTAGTGTCTTTTGGAAAATTCCGGGAAAAATTCAGGAAAAAGGAAAAATCTAGACTATTTGCCTGTTCTGTGAGTTCTTTCCATCGTCCTTTGTTTTCACCTTGTTGCGCTACGTCTCGACACGTCTTAGCCAGCACTTGTAATTTGTAGTTTTGATCCGGATTGAACAATCGCTAATCTGCATTCGTTAATTGCTAATCTTTGCTGTCATATTGTGTCCCTACCCATAGCTCCAGATATTCTTCTGTCAGCGTAGGTTCATCTTGCAACTGTTACACACGCTCAACAATAGATTGTTTCACCACTTTGGCTTTGCCCTGTTTGGTTTCATCAAAATTGCCAAAAAAATTCAGAAAAATAAAGAAAAAAATTATTATAGTTTTTGCACGCTTTTCAAAGAACGTGCTGTATTTCTGTAGACCACATCACACCTTAGTTGTAGGTGCCAATTTTGGTGGTAGCATCTTTTTTGATCCTTATTTAGAGAAAAATATAAAAAAATAGTGAAAAAAATAAAAAAATGATTCCTACCGGTGCCTTTTGGAAAATTCCGGTAAAAATTCAGGAAAAAGAAAAAATCTGGACTATTTTCTTGTTCTGTGAGTTCTTTCTATTGTTCTTTGCTTTCACCTTGTTGCGCTATGTCTCGACACGTCTTAGCCAGCACCTGTGATTTGTACTTTGGATCCGGATTGAATAATCGCTAATCTGCATTCGCTAATTGCTAATCCTTGCTGTCATATTGTGTGCCTACCCATAGCTCCACATATTCTTCTGTCAGCACAGGTTCATCTTGCAACTGTTACCCACGCTCAAGAACAGATTGTTTCACCACTTTGGCTTTGCCCTGTTTGGTTTCATCAAAATTACCAAAAAAATTCAGGAAAATAAAGAAAAAAAATTGTCAAAGTTTTTGCACGCTTTTCGGAGAACGTGCTGTATTTCTGTAGACCATATCCCACCTCAGTTGTAGGTGGCAATTTTTGTGGTTGCATCTTTTTTGATTCTTGTTTAGAGAAAATATAAAAAAATAGTGAAAAAATAAAAAAAATTGATTCCTACTAGTGCCTTTTCGAAAATTCCAGGAAAAATTCAGGAAAAAAGAAAAATTCGGACTATTTTCTTGTTTTGTGAGTTCTTTCCATTGTTCTTTGTTTTCACCTTGTTGTGCTATGTCTCGACACATCTTAGCCAGCACCTATGATTTGTACTTTGGATCTGGATTGAACAATCGCTAATCTGCATTCGAGAATTGCTAATCCTTGCTGTCATATTATGTGCCAACTTATAGCTCCACATATTCTTCTATCAGCACAGGTTCATCTTGCAACTGTTACCCACGCTCAACAATGGATTGTTTCACCACTTTGGCTTTGTCCTATATTTTTTCATCAGGAAAATAAAGAAAAAAATTGTTAAAGTTTTTGCACGCTTTTCAGAGAACGTGCTATATTTCTGTAGACCACAACCCACCTCAGTTGTAGGTGCCAATTTTTGTGGTTACATCTTTTTTATCCTTGTTTAGAGAAAAATACAAAAATAGTGAAAAAATAAAAAATTTTGATTCCTACTAGTGCCTTTTGGAAAATTCCGGGAAAAATTCAGGAAAAAGGAAAAACCCGGACTACCTGCTTGTTCTCTGAGTTCTTTCCATCGTCCTTTGTTTTCACCTAGTTGCGCTACGTCTCGACACGTCTTAGCCAGCACCTGTGATTTTTATTTTGGATCCGGATTGAACAATTGCTAATCTGCATTTGTTAATTGCTAATCCTTGCTATCATATTGTGTGCCTACCCATTGCTCCACATATTCTTCTGTCAGCACAGGTTCATCTTGCAACTGTTACCCACGCTCAAGAACAGATTGTTTCACCACTTTGGCTGTGCCCTGTTTGGTTTCATCAAAATTGCCAAAAAAATTCAGGAAAATAAAGAAAAAAATTATCAAAGTTTTTGCACGCTTTTCGGAGAACGTGCTGTATTTCTATAGACCACATCCCACCTCAGTTGTAGGTGCCAATTTTTGTGGTTGCATCTTTTTTGATCCTTGTTCAGAGAAAAATATATAAAAAATAGTGAAAAAATAAAACAAAATTTGATTCCTACTAGTGTCTTTTGGAAAATTCCGGGAAAAATTCAGGAAAAAGGAAAAATCTAGACTATTTGCCTGTTCTGTGAGTTCTTTCCATCGTCCTTTGTTTTCACCTTGTTGCGCTACGTCTCGACACGTCTTAGCCAGCACTTGTAATTTGTAGTTTTGATCCGGATTGAACAATCGCTAATCTGCATTCGTTAATTGCTAATCTTTGCTGTCATATTGTGTCCCTACCCATAGCTCCAGATATTCTTCTGTCAGCGTAGGTTCATCTTGCAACTGTTACACACGCTCAACAATAGATTGTTTCACCACTTTGGCTTTGCCCTGTTTGGTTTCATCAAAATTGCCAAAAAAATTCAGAAAAATAAAGAAAAAAATTATTATAGTTTTTGCACGCTTTTCAAAGAACGTGCTGTATTTCTGTAGACCACATCACACCTTAGTTGTAGGTGCCAATTTTGGTGGTAGCATCTTTTTTGATCCTTATTTAGAGAAAAATATAAAAAAATAGTGAAAAAAATAAAAAAATGATTCCTACCGGTGCCTTTTGGAAAATTCCGGTAAAAATTCAGGAAAAAGAAAAAATCTGGACTATTTTCTAGTTCTGTGAGTTCTTTCTATCGTTCTTTGCTTTCACCTTGTTGCGCTATGTCTCGACACGTCTTAGCCAGCACCTGTGATTTGTACTTTGGATCCGGATTGAATAATCGCTAATCTGCATTCGCTAATTGCTAATCCTTGCTGTCATATTGTGTGCCTACCCATAGCTCCACATATTCTTCTGTCAGCACAGGTTCATCTTGCAACTGTTACCCACGCTCAAGAACAGATTGTTTCACCACTTTGGCTTTGCCCTGTTTGGTTTCATCAAAATTACCAAAAAAATTCAGGAAAATAAAGAAAAAAAAATTGTCAAAGTTTTTGCACGCTTTCCGGAGAACGTGCTGTATTTCTGTAGACCATATCCCACCTCAGTTGTAGGTGGAAATTTTTGTGGTTGCATCTTTTTTTTATTCTTGTTTAGAGAAAATATAAAAAAATAGTGAAAAAATAAAAAAAATTGATTCCTACTAGTGCCTTTTCGAAAATTCCAGGAAAAATTCAGAAAAAAAGAAAAATTCGGTCTATTTTCTTGTTTTGTGAATTCTTTCCATCGTTCTTTGTTTTCACCTTGTTGTGCTATGTCTCGACACATCTTAGCCAGCACCTATGGTTTGTACTTTGGATCTGGATTGAACAATCGCTAATCTGCATTCGAGAATTGCTAATCCTTGCTGTCATATTATGTGCCAACTTATAGCTCCACATATTCTTCTATCAGCACAGGTTCATCTTGCAACTGTTACCCACGCTCAACAATGGATTGTTTCACCACTTTGGCTTTGTCCTATATTTTTTCATCAGGAAAATAAAGAAAAAAATTGTCAAAGTTTTTGCACGCTTTTCAGAGAACGTGCTATATTTCTGTAGACCACAACCCACCTCAGTTGTAGGTGCCAATTTTTGTGGTTACATCTTTTTTTATCCTTGTTTAGAGAAAAATACAAAAAATAGTGAAAAAATAAAAAAGTTTGATTCCTACTAGTGCCTTTTGGAAAATTCCAGGAAAAATTCAGGAAAAAGGAAAAATCCGGACTACCTGCTTGTTCTGTGAGTTCTTTCCATCGTCCTTTGTTTTCACCTAGTTGCGCTACGTCTCGACACATCTTAGCCAGCACCTGTGATTTTTATTTTGGATCCCGATTGAACAATTGCTAATCTGCATTTGTTAATTGCTAATCCTTGCTATCATATTGTGTGCCTACCCATAGCTCCACATATTCTTCTGTCAGCACAGGTTCATCTTGCAACTGTTACCCACGCTCAACAACAGATTGTTTCACCACTTTGGCTGTGCCCTGTTTGGTTTTATCAAAATTGCCAAAAAAATTCAGGAATATAAAGAAAAAAATTATCAAAGTTTTTGCACACTTTTTGGAGAACGTGTTGTATTTCTATAGACCACATCCCACCTCAGTTGTAGGTGCCAATTTTTGTGGTTGCATCTTTTTTGATCCTTGTTCAGAGAAAATATATAAAAAATAGTGAAAAAATAAAACAAAATTTGATTCCTACTAGTGTCTTTTGGAAAATTCCGGGAAACATTCAGAAAAAAGGAAAAATCCAGACTATTTGCCTATTCTGTGAGTTCTTTCCATCGTCCTTTGTTTTCACCTTGTTGCGCTACGTCTCGACACGTCTTAGCCAGCACTTGTAATTTGTAGTTTTGATCCGGATTGAACAATCGCTAATCTGCATTCGTTAATTGCTAATCTTTGCTGTCATATTGTGTCCCTACCCATAGCTCCACATATTCTTCTGTCAGCATAGGTTCATCTTGCAACTGTTACCCACGCTCAACAACAGATTGTTTCACCACTTTGGCTTTGCCCTCTTTGGTTTCATCAAAATTGCCAAAAAAAATTCAGGAAAATAAAGAAAAAAAAAAGTCAAAGTTTTTGCACGCTTTTCGGAGATCGTGCTGTATTTCTGTAGACCACATCCCACCTTAGTTGTAGGTGCCAATTTTTGTGGTTGCATCTTTTTTTATCCTTGTTCAGAGAAAATATAAAAATATATTGGAAAAATAAAAAAATTTGATTCCTACTAGTGCCTTTTAGAAAATTCCAGGAAAAATTCAGGAAAAAGAAAAAATCCGGACTATTTTTTTGTTCTGTGAGTTCTTTCCATCGTTCTTTGTTTTCACCTTGTTGCCGTAACACTCCGGTGTTACGCAAGCATTTGCATGACAATCATAAGCATGACATTTCATATCATCATAATCATGTATGGTAATATTATAATTTGATTGAAATAAAAGCTTGGAAATGGCATTTGTGATGTAGTATATTAATGTGCTAATCACATTTCATCAAAATTGTGCAACTACAAATTTTATATCACTTAGAATTATAGTTCAAATTTTTTGAGCAACTAAATGACTCAAAGTTTTGTCAAAAACTTGTTTCAAAAATATTATTTGAAAATATTCAAAAATACTCCCTATTTTAGCTTTTATTCTCCAATTCAAAATCTATTGAGAATTTTTAGATGGCCCCTTAATCAAAGTTGTAGAGAATTAAATTCTAAGCAACTTTTATTTTTGGGTCAATTCCAGAAAAGGTCTTTTTCTTGTTCAAAATGGGGTTTGAAATCTGTGTTTGAATTTTGTTATGTGGAAGATGACATGGTAATTATTGTTAGTGATCAATGGTAATCCTTACTTGCTTAATTACATTGTTACTTTAGCACAAGTGTAATCATAGTTGACAGGGGAATAAAGAGTAAAATACTGCATGCCTTTGTAAAAGAACTGTTAAGTTAAAAATGCTTTTCTTGCAAATGAGTCAGCTACCCCACCAGAAAGCCTATCATGATCCTTGGTGTCATTTTATTTTGGTTATGTCAGGTAAGTCTAGCTGAGTACCTTCTCGTACTCAGGGCTTTGTTCCCACTTGTTGTAGATGGGCAGATGTATTACGGCTACTGTATCAACTGCCTCTATCCTGCGATGGGCGAAGCTTAGGACCATGGGCAATGGTCATTCACTACTTCTCGTCTGATGCTTTTGCTGGAGATGACCACAAGCTGGCACTTTATTTCAAAACGCTGTGTGTGTGTGTGAGTTGAACTACTGCTTCCGCTACTTTTATTCGAACCTGGTTTGTAATAACTATGTTTAAACTTCGATGTATTTTGTGCCGTGAACTTTTATGTAACTTATGACGGTGACCGCTAAACTTAGTACGATCTTGGCTGTTATGTGAATGGTTTGAAATCCGTCGAGATTTCACGGACTACCGGGTTATACGGGCTTAAGTTTGTTAAATTGTCCTCTTGTTGGATGATTTTCCTACTTAATCTCGTATAATTGGGCAGTTCTGTTACAGCTGGCATCGGAGCATGGTTTAGCATGATTACTGTTCATAAGTGTATTTAAAACAAATTTTTGTTTAAAAAGTGTAATTTTCAAACTAAAAGTGTGCCAGTGGTCATATCCTGTATGCCTAGTTAAGGACTCTAGGTGGCTATTTAAGTACTAACTTGGGGTTCTTGCATCATATTTCTCTTTTCGTTGCTCATACGGCGTGCTATTGTATGAGTGCCACTTAATTGAGTGGTAATGTATGGATCAGTTACCTCTACGCTTCGGTAAGTGTGAGCTGTGAGAGCATGATCGGATACACCGCCGATCTAGGGAGAGTGCTTATATGATACTAGAATAATTACATGTTTTACACATGTTTTTATGAAAGTATCGCATGTGTGGGTGTTCCATCCGTTGAGGCGATGCCGTCAATAGGACGATGTGTTTGGGTAGTTTCTACCATTGTACACGCATCTAGGGATTCGTGTAGAGCGTATAGGTAGATTTACTGCTTTCATGCATTCATGGGGAATGGGCTGAAATGAATTTTCTACAGGTACATAACAGCGTTATCGTATAGATCGAATTAGTTACGTATATGAGAGATCGTTTGTATGCCACCGAATTCATCGTTAGGTGCCCTTATTTTCTAAGTTGGTGAGAACGTAAGACTCGTGCATGCATCATATTGCTTGTGCATTTCATTCATAACATGCATTCCTCCCCTTATAAAAGGATTATCCCATTTTGATAAAAGTGACATCAACTTAAGATAAGTTCTCACCGGGTAACAAAAACTTGTGCTACAGATGGCCCGCACGAAGCAGACTGCCCGTAAGTCCACTGGCGAAAGAGCACCCTGTCGTCAGATGGCCCCGCGGGAGCGTCGCAGCACGGACACTTTTCTAAGCGAGTTTGGCATGCCCACCTTGCTTTGGAGAGTGCTCCATGATGTGGGGTACCCAGAGGGTCAAGAGCCGGTGTACTCTTGGAGCGAGAGCCAGCTAGCTGAGGATGGACTTGCAGTCATGGAAATCACCGTCCCTGCTCTTGGTGATGCGTCAGAATGGGATGGTTGGCATTTGGAGTTTGAAGGACGCACTCCTGTTGATAGTGCAGAGGGCGCAGCCTTTCGCGTCATCCGAGACATAATGAGCAGGTTTCCCAATGAGTTGGCAGCAGCTTTGGCTGGTACTTTCCCGAGAGATGATCCTCGCGATGCCATTTGGGTACAGCCGCAGGGAAGTGCCCTGGTTAGAGGCCCCAGTGAAGGACGGGCTAGCGACAACCACGCCATGAGTGCCATGTATGCAGCCATCAGAGCATACCAGGGTCTGGAGAGTACCTATTGGACTTTGACTGGTCTGTGTGGTGATGACCGACTCGAAGCAAGGAAGCAGAAGAAGAAGCAAGCACATGCTATAGCTAGCTTGCAGGAGCAGTTGGTCGACATGAGCTTGGATTCTCCTAATGAGGTGGGAACCCTAAGGGAACCTCTCTCTCTGAATCCTCTCTGGAAAATATGAAAATAATGGACTTGGATTCTCCTCTCCAGGGGCCAGGGGTCCTGCTTATATAGTCCCTTCAAGTGAACCTGGGCCGTCGGATCAAACTGACATTAATCACATGGTTTTCCTTGATCCTTTAGGTCGGTGGGGCATAATCCATGAGACTCGTCCTGATTGGTTGCAGACCTAGGGCGGGCGCCCCAGGGTCTAGGGCGGGCGCCCTGGTCCCGGGCCCGTTCGGCCTCCCGTTCGATCCCGTGGCTTCTGGAGTCTTCTAGATGATAGAAAATCGGTGAACACGTTAATATCTCTATGTAATTCCGACGTGTGGGCCTTTCCTTTGTATTTCCTGATAACCCCCTGCAGAAACAGATAAACAACAAAACTCGTGGAATTCTGTCAGATCAAACCCTAATTCTAGGTGTTGCTTGCATATAAGTCCTTTTCCTTATTTATTGGATAATTAAAATTGATACTTAAGAACTGTCAACAAACACCCCCATACTTAGGCTTTTACTCGTCCTCGAGAAAAGGATGGTTCAGAAAAATAACTGGGGTTGAAACATTGTAAAGCATTCTTTTTATACCTGCAGGGTGTTGTGAATGTCCACTGTGCATTGTAGTCAGGGAAATATATGGTTGAAGTAGAGATCCTTTCTTCTCATCCTGTCACTTGGAGTTTTTATATATTTTTGAATAGAAAACTTAGCATACCTTTATCCTCATAGGGGCTCTCAGATCACTCATTTATCTTTTGTGTATCTCACTAAGGCTATTTTAATTTGTAGAAATTCTCAAGCATACTTACTTTGCATATTTTGCCTGGGTCAAAACGGGATCCGAGGAGAGGAATGCCATACTCTTAGATCAAAGACTTTGAAAATTAAAACTTGTCAACTCTTACTGGCATATTGCTTATTAGAGGGACCATGGGCTATCATTTTCTTTTTACCATATATATTTTTATCATCTCATTTTTTTTAAGGTGGATAGTGAGGTACCCCTAATTCTACTTCCGGACACTTGTCCATTTTTCTGCGAGGTTGTTGAGCACTTGCTCCTTTTTATTTCCTCGAAATATATTTTTGCATAGCCCATGCCTCTAATGCAATAATACTTCGGAAGAGTGAATCTTTCTGAATAAAAATGTCTTGATCTTGGGAGCATGATAAATCTCTCAACAAGGGTCTAACTCGTTTTGCACAAACTCAATACAAAGCAAATTAATATTTTTAGGTTTATCAGACATATAAAATATTGAGGATGGTAGCTATATTTTTTGAAGTTTTTGAAAAGAAAATCTCCAAGCGACAAAGATTTCAAGAATAAGATACTCATATTCTACCATCTCACATTCCACAATGACTTGAGTAACACATGGTTTTTAAAATGATTTTCAATAAATGCAGGCTTTCAGAAATATCACAGAGTGAGATTGATCATGATTAAAAATATTTTTGTCTTTTTAAATTATCATGTTAGGAACAATATTCTACACAGCCCAATATGTATTTGTATATATGTAAATAAAGCGTGCAGAGTATGTACCTGAATCGTGGAGTGGTGCAATCGAAGTGCATTTACCATGTCGGGGGGATTCCCCCATACTTGTTTCCTGCTTTCTTGCATAAAAATAAAGTGGAGATACATGAGGCATAATAATAATAATAATCTTTATTTGTCTTGAGGCATTTATTACACTGACTAATGAAGCGAACTAATCTAAACTGAATTGAATCTAATTGAATCTAATGATGAAGACTAAGGCACACTGCCTCAAGGTCTAATCTAGATAGCTCAGTGTTGCTCTAAATCCCTGATCCTAGCAAGGGCATCAGAAAGGTCACGTTTAAGCGCAAGCCCAGTAGTGTTCAGGTTGGAGACCTGCCTACTAAGGGAGCTAACTGTGGACTGAAGTTCCATAATATGTCTATTTGCTGTCCTGATGTCCTCATCCACATCTGCTATGGTCCTGCGGCGCTTCGGTGGTGTCTCAAACGAATTGAGAGCGTGCTTAGGAGCTTCCTTTGGTGGGATGAAGCGAACTTTTGTTGTCCTAACTCCTTCGAAGCGGGGCCTCTCCTTCTCCGTAGTGCAGTGGACGCTGCTGATCTCGCCGCTTCGGTTGGTCTTGACGCCTACAACCCGCTCAGTGGGTTTAGGTGGCAGGATTTTCGTGCCGGCTGGTACCTTGACGATGGCTTCTTGCTTGGACGATGGTCCCTTGAGAAGAAGGGGCTGCGGTGGTGCAGTAAGAACTGGTTGGGCGTAGTAGGATGAGATTGAGCTGCGCTGGTTTGATGGTGGGGCTGCTAGCTGTCGCTCTGTGTTGGCCGGGACGTAGGCGTCGGGGTCATCCTTGGGCTTGCGGTTGAGGTCGTAAGGGACGATCTCCCAGTTGCGGTGGGTCTTGTCGGCCATTTGGAGAAGCAAGGAACTAGACAAGCTCTAATTGAGGAGGAGAGAAGGATTGAATGAATTGGTGTTGAAAGCTGACGTCAGGGGTCTGTTTATATAGGGGTCAAAAAGTGCCTCTAGGGTTTCCATAGATCCATCCCGCTGCCGGGCGTGCGTAACAACCAATTCGCGGAATTTTCTAGATAACCATAGATGAGGAAAGCACGTCGGAAGAGGCCGGGGCCGAGGGGACACCAGGGTAGGGTGCCCACCCTCATCCTCAGGGCGCCCGCCCTGGGCCTGCCTCCTCTGCGGGCCCGCTTGCTCGAGCGTGTTTCTAGAAGTATTTTTATCCCGAAAAATATATACGTGGCCCAAAAACGTCAGATTAAAAAGGTCGGGCTTTAATTCTCCATCGGAAGGTAAAAATGGATCACGTCTATTTCTTCTAATTCTTTATTGGGTTCTAAAAATAATTTAAGACGTTGACCATTTACCTTGAATAACGTACCTTCGTCGTTTTGAAGTGTAATAGCTCCGTGGGATGATGAATGGCATCTGTCGATGATCTTCCAACCTTCCTCAGTGGTCACACACCTTCTGAGTAAGCCATCAGCGCATACTTGGAAGAGGTATGGCTCATCCCATATGTGTGAACGACTTTCTTGAATAAGCTTCTTCTTGTTCGCTCCTGGTGGTACATACCCTGAAACCATAAAATTAACAATATCTGCATACCAGGGGTCAGACCCGTTGATTCCATAGAGCATGTCGTCCCGGAGTGAATCATTAATGGGTGTTTCCTGTGGATCCTTAAAGTGCATTCTAGACAAGTGATCAGCAACAGAATTTTCTACTCCCTTTTTATCTTTTATTTCTAAGTCAAATTCTTGGAGTAACAAGATCCATCTAATTAGGCAAGGTTTAGCATCTTTTTTAGTGAGCAAATATTTTAATGCAGCATGATCAGTGTAAACAATTATTTTAGCTCCTACTAAGTAAGATCTAAATTTATCAATGGCAAAGACAACAGCCAGAAGCTCTTTTTCAGTGGTTGCATAATTAAGTTGAGCTCCTGTCAAAGTTTTACTGGCATAAGCAATTGCATGATGCTTCTTGTCTTTTGTTTGCCCCAAAACTGCCCCCACAGCATAATCACTAGCATCACACATAATTTCAAAAGGCAACGACCAATCAGGGGGTTGAATGATTGGTGCAGAGATGAGTGCATTCTTTAATAATTCAAAAGCTTTTAAACATGCATCATCAAATTAGAAAGGAGCATCCTTGGCTAGCAAAAGAGTGAGTGGTCTAATAATAATTGAAAAATCTTTTATGAATCTGCGATAAAAATCAGCATGGCCAAGAAAGCTTCGAATTCCTTTTATATTCACAGGTGGAGGTAGTTGTTCTATTACTTCAATTTTAGCTTTATCTACCTCAATACCTCTTTTAGACACTAGGTGTCCTAGCACTATTCCTTCCCTAACCATAAAATGACATTTTTCCCAGTTAAGGACTAAGTGCTTTTCTTTGCATCTTTGCAAAACCATGTCTAAGTTTTCAAGACAATTATCAAAAGTTTTTCCATAAACAGAAAAATCATCCATGAAAACTTCCATAATCTCTTCAATCATATCAGAAAATATAGACATCATGCATCTTTGAAAAGAAGCCGGTGCATTACATAGCCCAAAAGACATTCTACGATAAGCATAAGTTCCGTATGGACAGGTAAAAGTGGTTTTGCTTTGATCATCAGGATGGATCGGGATCTGGTGGTACCCTGAATATCCATCTAAGAAACAGAAGAACGAATGGTTCGCTAACCGCTCTAACATCTCATCTATAAAAGGTAAAGGAAAGTGATCCTTTTTCGTGGCTTTATTCAGTTTTCTATAGTCAATGCACATCCGCCACCCTGTGACGGTGCGTTGCGGAATTAGCTCGTTCTTCTCATTTGTAACAACAGTCATGCCTCCCTTTTTAGGCACAACTTGAACAGGGCTCACCCACTCACTATGCGGCACAGGATATATAATCCCTGCATGCAGCAACTTTATAACTTCCTTTTTAACTACTTCTCTCATCGCGTTGTTGAGTCTACGTTGGGGTTCCCGAGAAGGTGAAACAGAAGGATCTGTCGGAATGCGATGGGTGCAAATCATAGGACTGATTCCTGTAAGATCTTCTAAGTCTGATTCATTTAAAAGCTCTAGAGACACAGCTTTTACCTCTTCCATAGGATTAGGCAAAAGAGATGACTCGATCTTATTATTCAAGGAGTGAGAAATTGTCATAGGGAATTTAAAATCCTTTCCAAAAGAAATGTGTAGCTTTCCAGTTTGACCTTCATAAAGGAGTCTTCTAAATGGTTGTCCTATCAACAGGTCGAAGTCCCATGTATCAAAGATATAAAAGTTCAAATGAATCATGGAGCCTTCTACCATAAAGGGTAGGACATTCACAATTCCAAGACTGGGGACCAATCATCCCGAAGATTCCTTCATGAACTTTGTTGTGGGGGTTAAAATTAATTTTCCAAATAATTTAAGTGCAAAAGCTTCAGACATGATATTGATCCCCACAACAGGATTATAGAGAGCATCAAATTGATCAGAATCATAAGCATAGCGTATAGTGATAGGAGGTGTATCCAAACGGATCACTTCAGAGGAAAGCTCTGACTCCTCCAACCATTCGCTACTCATGACTGAGATAAGCTCTCTCAATTGATATTCACTTGGTAAACAAATGCTATAATGGCCGCTTTGGGGTTTGTCTATAGAATGGTAGTTTGAAATGTTTCCAAAATCGGCAAAAAGATCGGATTCTATATCCAGCATGAAATCAGGTGGTGGAATTTCTTCCTTTTGTGGCTCAAAACTTGGGATAGCTGAAGTAGGTGAAGAATTTGGCAGAGTGTCTACTTCGGCTTTGTAGGTTTCATCATGGAGGGTATTATCCATCTCAGCTTCTAGGATTCTATCTAGGATCGCTCTAGCTTCATCAGTAGGGATACGAAAGAAAGAACCTCTAGACATTGTATGTAGCATTTGTTTATGATCTTTTCGAAGACCTCCAAAGAAATGAAAAAGGAGAATAGGGTCTTCAATATTGAGTTTTGGACCAGATTCTAAAAGATCAGAAAAACGTTTCCAGGATTTTCCCAAAGTTTCATTTTCTTTTTGTTTAAAAGATAGAACTTCGAGTCTAAGGTCGGCGATACGATCGAGGGAATAAAAATCTAAACAGAAGTTGGCTCGTAAGACTCCCCATTCACCTCGTTGTTGACTTACCTTCTGACTATACCATCGTCTAGCTTCTCCTCTTAAGGAAAAAGGAAAAAGCTTCCAACGTAAAGTCTTATCAGAAATGCCTTCAATGCGAAGACAATCGCATGTTTGGTCAAAATCTCTAATATGAAGGTAAGGATTTTCGTCTTCCTTTCCCGAAAAGGATAGGTTCTCAATCATGGCAATTAACCTTGAACTTAACCTATACTGGGATGTTTGGATAGGCTGTGATGACTCCCATGGTAAAAGGTCAGTTTCCGAAGGTGTTGCAAATTGATAGATTGATTTAGAATTTTGGTTCTCCATAAGGTAAGAATAAAGAAAAGATAAGGGATAAAGAAAGATAAAAGTATAGGTACAAGCTAGTAGTAAGATTCAAGGTTATCTCAGCAAACCGTCTTTCTCCCCGGTAACGGCGCCAGAAATGCTTGTTGATATTTGGTAACGCAATTAGGAAATGATCCGCAAGCGCACGGATATCGGTGAGCACTTCACCCGGGATGTTATCCAGAGTATCGTATTTATTTTTTACCACTAGGAGAAAGCGTGCATCTGACTAACCAAATCTATTACTACTAACCTTTAGGCTACAACCACTGTGATTTGATGTGAGCGATGTATAGAGAAGACTGCAACTGCACTCTCGTTCTAACCTTGGTAAGGATGATCTACTGCTCTATTGGGGAGGCTCACGGAATCTAGACACCTCAAAGGATGTTCGACCCGCACCTATAAACCCTATCGATCCTGCTAACGGGATATGGAATACAAAGGTAGCTACGGAAATGTCACGTTCCTCGCTACTACCACGGTTCGGCTAGACAGGGGATATCTATGAGTATCCTAGCCCAAACACCTCATTTACGCTAGAGATGATTACTCTAAACTCTACGAGAAGAGATTAAAGTAAACTCATAAACCAAAGAACAATAAAACAAAGAACTTACTAGAATTTAGAAGTCGAAATACTGAAGAATCCTAGGAGCAAGCCTCGGGTTAGGAGAACTTGATCCTGCAGGTACAACCTCGAAGTAGTCACCGACAGGCCGGGCTTCCTTCGATCTATACCTCCACTCTATCTCTCTCAATCTAGAAGAACTAAGTCTAATCTCACATTGGATGCTAAGCCCTAATGAGGTGGGAACCCTAAGGGAACCTCTCTCTCTGAATCCTCTCTGGAAAATATGAAAATAATGGACTTGGATTCTCCTCTCCAGGGGCTAGGGGTCCTGCTTATATAGTCCCTTCAAGTGAACCTGGGCCGTCGGATCAAACCGACATTAATCGCACGGTTTTCCTTGATCCTTTAGGTCGGTGGGGCATAATCCGCGAGACTCGTCCTGATTGGTTGTAGACCTAGGGCGGGCGCCCCAGGGTCTAGGGCGGGTGCCCTGGTCCCGGGCCCGTTCGGCCTCCCGTTCGATCCCGTGGCTTCTGGAGTCTTCTAGATGATAGAAAATCGATGAACACGTTAATATCTCTATGTAATTCCGACGTGTGGGCCTTTCCTTTGTATTTCCTGATAACCCCCTGCAGAAACAGATAAACAACAAAACTCGTGGAATTCTGTCAGATCAAACCCTAATTCTAGGTGTTGCTTGCATATAAGTCCTTTTCCTTATTTATTGGATAATTAAAATTGATACTTAAGAACTATCAACAGTTAGTAGCTAGGCTTTGTCGCGATGGCCTTCTTTTGGTTTCTATGTATCATGTTGTATCCTGTTCGATCTTGAGACTGACGATCTTTTGGAACTTGGTTGTTTATGCGATGCCCGAACGCATAAAAGTCCAGTGTATGTATGCTGGCAACGTGGTTGTGTGGAACGCGATGTTGCATCTGAAGTAACTTAATTGGTGATGTTGTTTCAATTGGAATGTGATTATTGTGCCTCTGTTTTATTGTATGACTTGTTCTCTCCAATGAATTCAGTATGGCATGATTGTTCATTCGAATACAATTACTACAACTTCGCTCAATTATTACTTGTTGCTGTAATATGCAGATGACAAACACTTGCTGTGCCACGTATGAGGCCGCTGAAACTGGTGGCAACGGTGCAGGAGCTGGTGGGGGTGGTGCGAACAACGTCAACCACCAGGAGCCACAGCCAGAGTCATAATTGCCCCCTCCTCCACCGCTCATTGCAGATGTGTTCTTCACGCAGTTCCTTGGAAGCCAGCGCAATGCCGAGCAATCACAGAGGAATATGGAAGATTTTCTGTGTACCATCGCTGAAAATGTGCAGAGAGGTAATAATCAAGGTGGTGGCCATGGGGTGAACCAGTACAGCAATTTCAAGGATTTCATGGATACTAGGCCACCTATTTTTAAGGAAGCAGCAGAGCCACTCAACGCTGAAGAATGGATCAACACTATGGAAGATAAGTTCTGTGTGTTGAGGCTGACAGAAGTTCTGAAAACAGAGTATGCTACACATCAGCTACAGGGACCGGCAGAAATGTGGTGGAAGCATCACCGCACCACCTTTCCTCCCAATGCCCAGATTACTTGGAGGGAATTCACCGAAGCATTTAAGGGAGTTTATATTCCCCCAGGCTTGGTTGAAATGAAGCTGGGAGAGTTCTTGGCCTTGAATCAGGGTACCAAGACTGTAACACAGTATCTGCATGCCTTTAACAATTTGTGTCGTTATGCCCCAGACATGGTCGACACAGATGCAAAGAGAATTGCTAGTTTCAAGATAGGGTTAAGTCCAAAGATGATGAAGCATGTGGGTACTAATACCCGCGCCAGATTCAATGACTTTGTCAGTGATTGTTTGAAGCAAGAAAAGAACAACAACGCCTACACTCCATCCAAGAATCGCAAGAGGGTGTTTGAGTCAGGACCATCATAGTCCAGAGTTGTCACTGCAAATCGTCCTTCTTATCGTCCGTCCGCACCTGGTGCAAGGTTCAGGCCGCCACAGCATAAAACTCAGAACTACAAGGGACCACAGAAGCCGTACAAGATGGCCGTGCCACCAACAAAGATCACTGCAGCTGTAGAACAGAGCAACTCCAAGGGAGCTATAGGGTCTGCTGGTACAGTGAAGGGGCCCTGCTACAATTGTGGTCAGCCAGGCCACTTTTCAAAGTTCTGCCCTTATCCGCGTAAAAAGAAGCAACAGACTTACACCGCCCGTTGTTGACGGTCCTTAACTATCAATTATAACTATCAAATAAATAGAGAAAAGGATCCAAATGAAACCAACACCGAGACTTAGGGTTTTATCTGACAGAATTCCACGAGTTTTGCTGTTTATCTATTTCTGCAGGGGGGTTATCAGGAAATACGGAAGAAAGGCCCACATGTCGGATTAATGACGGGATATTAACCGAACACGTAATTATCTTACATCTAGAAGAGTCCAGAAGCCATGAGAACGAACGGGAGGCGTAACAGAGCCGGGGACAGGGCGCCCGCCCTGCTGGCTCAGCCAATCAGGCTCCGCCTCGAGGATTATGCTCCACCGACCTAGAGGATCAAGGAAAACCGCACGATCAATGTCGGTTTGATCCAACGGCCCAGATTCATCCGAAAGGGCTATATAAGCAAGGCCCCTGACCCTGGAGGAGGCGCCCTCGTCTCATACTTCAAACCCTAATTCAGGAGGAGAGCCTCTGATCAAGCCCTAGAGCCACCACATCAACTAGATCTCTAGTTAGCATAGCTACATAGGATTAGAACTAGAAGGAGTCAATCTTCGATTGGTTCCCGGATCTGTCAAGAGGATTCTTGATAATTCCTCTATTGTTCTTCAATTGTTCATCATTGTTCTTCAATATTATGAATATGACTTTGTTCTATGTCAATATATTGGTTATGACTTTGCTCTACTTGATTATATTTGCAATTATATTGTTCTTAGTTTATCATAGTTATATGCTTGGCTTAGTTAGATTGGAATTATATACATGCCTAGGATCGTATAGCGTTTATCCATGTGTACAGTGGGTGAATGATAATTATTGTGTAGACGTGGTGTCTATACCGTATTTATCTGCGATTGCACCCTATATGCCGGATTGTGGGGTAGTTCGCGATAGTGACAGCTTCGTTGATTCTTATATAGTCCCCCTCTCGTGTATAGGGCAGGCAGAGCAACATTATTACAGGGGAGTGATTGCTATGTTCTTCATCTTCCTTGCTAATATTCACTATGCATGGATATAGTCTTTTCTCACCATGATTGCCAAGTATAATTGCACTAACTATGATATGCTAGACTTTATAGTTAATAATAACTTAGGGAATATCTTTGTAGTTCATCCTAATTCCATGCTAATGACTTGCTAGAATATCTGTTGAGGTGCTTATCATTATTATATGTGGCTAGCTGATCAGATTAATTATCTTTGTCACCATTATCACTTTACCTTTACTTAATGTGACATTTATACCTGTATAAAGAGATTGATAAATACTCTCGGTTATACATGCAATGATGTGTACTCAGTTCCATATTCTCATTCCATTATCAACCATGATACTTAGAAATCCCTTCCCAGTGGTAAAAATATAAATAACGATACCTGGAATACTTCCCGGTTAAAATGCTACATCGGTATTAATCTGTGCGCTTGCAGATCCCTTTTATTATTTATCTTGATGAGCAAATGCATATTTCAATACCGCGTCTCTCATGTCATGCTGGGGATGACAACTTGGCTTAAGTGGCATGAGGGATAGGTTTGGCATTTTTGGCGCCGTTATCAGAATTAGAAAACTAAGTCTACTTTTGGTAGTGACGTTAAGAATGCCCAACAAGCATTTTTGGCGCCGTTGCCGGGGAAGGTTGATTACTAAGTAGGAATGAATATGGAACTTTGAGTCATCATTTGCATCACTAATCTGATCGAGCTTATCAATTCTCTTATACAGTTTTACCCCTGTATTTTCCATTTTGATTATTTATTGCAGGGTGATGCATGAATAGAAGACATCTTCCAGACAACTTTGTTGACGATCCCGAAGCCTTATTCAGAAGAACAAGAGCCAAGCTCAAGAAGACATCGTCAACACTTCAGCACAAAGCTTCATCCAAATCCGAAGAACGCCGAAGTTTCATCCGGAATTTGTCGACTGAATTCGAAGCCATGGCGAACAAGTCGATCCGCGAGTTCTCAGCTCCCACTACGGACAACATCCGCACTGGACCTGCTAGGGAGATCGACCGCAACTTCGAGCTCAAGCCTGGGCTCATCAACATGGTGCAAGCTAACCAGTTCTGTGGGAAGCCACATGAAGACGCTAGTGCTCATCTTCAACACTTCCTGGAGATCTGCAGCACTTTCACCATGGCTGAAGTCCCTAGAGACGCCATACTACTTCGCCTTTTCCCATTCTCACTGTTGGGGAGAACGAAGCAGTGGTTCTACGCTACAAAGGAGAAGAACACTACGTGGGCACTCTGCTCCATGAACTTTCTGGCCAAATTCTTTCCCTTGGGCAAGACCAATGCTCTCCGTGGGAAGATTACAAGTTTTCAGCAACAACATGATGAATCCGTTCCAGAAGCATGGGAGCGTTTCCAAGACTACATCCTAGAATGTCCCCATCATGGAATGGAAAGCTGGCTACTGATGCAGACATTTTATCATGGGCTCATTAACAGTGCCCGTGAAACCATGGATGCTGCAGCTGGAGGAGCATTCCTATCACTCACCATTCCTCAAGCCACAGCTCTTGTGGAGAAGATGGCATCCAACCAAGGTTGGAATGAAGAAAGAACTCAGACACGCAAGAGAGGTGGAGGTATGCACCAGCTCAAGGAGGTAGACATGCTGTCTGCCAAGCTAGACCTACTCATGAAGACGCTCGATGATCGAGCTAGAGAAAAGAAAGAAGTCATGCACGTCTACGATCCCACATGACTTGTGAGGAGTGTGGAGGTACTGGACACTCGGGCAATCACTGTCCTAAGTTGCTGGAGGACGTGAACTACATCAACAATAACAACAACTACTACAACCGTCCTCAGTAGAATCAAGGTTGGAATCAACAGAGGCCTAACTACTCAGGTAATTACCAAGGTAACAATTCTTTCAATAATAATAATTATCCACCTTTGAGAGAGTTAGTATCCAACCAAGGAAAGTTAATGGATAACCTGTCTAAGAAATTGGCATCTAATGATAAAATACTAGAAAATATAAATAATAGAATGGATAATTTCTCTACTACCATCAAGAACCAGATTAGCTTTAATAAAATGATTGAATCTCAGTTGAATCAAATAGCTGCTGTTGTTCCTGCTACTAACCCCGGTATACCATCACAACCGGAAGGACTAGAATCTGCAAATCTTGTAGACATGTTTGATGCAGGAGATTACTGGAGTAACCCTATCGTGGAAGTAAGTACTGACCGTTTGCCGGTCAAGAGAGGCGATCCAGGACGCCCCGTCATCCCGATCTCCATCGGCATGCGAGACTTCCCAGAAGCACTCTGTGACTTTGGCTCCAGCGTCAACATCATGCCTAGGGTACTCTATGAAAAACTCTTTTCACAACCATTATTAGAAACAACCATGTGTTTGCAGCTTGCAGATAGGACACTGAGTTTCCCGAGAGGAATATTGAAGAACATCTGTGTCCGAGTGGGTTCCTCGTATGCTCCAGCAGACTTCGTAGTGATAGAGACCGGTTCTGATGAGAGGGCTCCCGTCATCCTAGGGAGACCATTCCTGAATACCGCGGGAGCTGTCATCTATGCTAGTGCTGCCAAGATCAGTTTCTACATCAAGGGGAGGAAGGAAACGTTTTCCTTCAAGAACAAGACCGCACAAATCCCAGAGCAACCCCAATATGAACCAAGGAAGAGGACCAACAGGAGGAACAAGAGCAAGAAGCAAGTATGGACCGAGACAGCTAAGATGGCCACTGCCGTGCACAAAGGTCAAGATCGCCAACTCAAGTCACCGTTCTTGCCTAAGAAGGACGACCCAGGTATGCCAAGCATTTATTGCTCCATTAATGGGTCCCACTTCTATTAGACACTTTGCGACACTGGGTCGGTGTCACACCCCAAAAATTTCAGTTTTGGGATGTGACTAGAAAACACCAAAAACATAACAGAAGATTTTTACTATTTTCTAAAATATCCAACTTTACTTAAGTTGTCCACAATTTAGATGTTGGAAAATGTGAGTTTCTAACTTTTTTTGGAATTTAAATAAATGGTTTGTTGCATTTCATGTCCTTGCATAGTGTCTTTGTATGAAAAATGAGTTTAAATGTTTTTAAACGCGCTTAGGGTTTGATTCAAATCAAATCTCTCAAGATCTTTGATCAAGTTTCCATAACCTCAGAACCATGATCAAATCCTTGGAAACTATTCATCTTGATCCTTGTTCCAAAATCCTTGGCGGGACTTCAAGTTTCATCTTGTCAAAACCCTAACTAGCCCGGTCTCTCTTTCTCTCTTTTCTCCTCATTTTAGAGCTTCTAATTATTTCCGACCAAGTTTTCTCCAAGGCACTAAATCTATGCTTGATGGCCAATCATTGTATGTCATCACTCTCCCGCAATTCTACCATCATGTTCAAGTAAAATCACTCACATGTCACATACCCAAGTTAATCTCATTTCTTCCTCTTATCAACCCAATGGCAGCCCTAACATTGTTCTCTCTTTCTAATGGGCTTATTCTTTTCTCTCCTTTCCTCACCTTGGGCAACATCATCACAGACTCTTTTTCCTCTACATTTTCTCCTCTTGATCAAAGCCCACAACCCAGAAAGACCACAAGCAACCATCCCCGTAATACTATCATCGCTTCGGGCCAAACCCGGTCCAAACTTTGCCTTAGCTCTCGCCATGGGTCAAAGCCCAACCATCCTCCTCTCCTTTGGGGTCCAACATCAAGCCTAACCAGCCCTCTATCTCTTCCTCTCCCCTCTCCCACGTCACCTCCCTAGAAGCCCTCTCCAATCTTGCAAAAATATCAACCAAGGCAAAGAATATCAAGCCATGACCCTTTGCCTTGCTACCCCTTCACCTCCCATCACTTTCCCTTCATATTTACCTCCCCCACCTCCCCCTCACGCCTACCCTTTCATTTCCCACGTCAAGAACAGGGGAGAGACGCCCCTGCAGCTCCTCCTCTTCCCCCATGGCTGCCCCAATCAACCGCAACGCGATCTGGATGATCCATCGCACTATATCGTCATCACCGGCCATGGACGATCCATCTCCTCGCTCCACCACATCCTTCCCCATGGTGAGAACACTCCATAATCATCCCCATGATGTTCTCAAGTTTCTTTCTGCATATCTTGTACCATAGATGATATACGGTTGATCCATGGCAAAGTTTACCCGTTGTTTGTGTTGCTGTCCTCACGGCCAGCGTTGCTGCTGTTGACGGATTCGGCGTTCCTCGCTGTTTTGTGACTCCAATTGTCAATCCTTTTGGTGAAGTTGGAGATAACATCCTTGAACATGTCTCTGTAATAGGGTTTCTCCATATGAGTTGTGAAATTACAGATATCGTCATCTCCGTGCATACTGTTCCTGCTGTCTAGTCAGATTGCCGCTGTGAGTTGTTTTGGCGTTCCCCGCTAATCCACTGTCCAAATCATCAAGCCCTTGAACCTACATGTTCACGACATCCCTGCACATGATCCCACAAGTTGGGTTGGCTATGCAATCCCCGATGGCCGAGATATGGAGATGGAAGTGCCGACTACGCCTGCTGTCCAAACAGCAGACACCCTGTTTTTGGCAACGACGTTCCCGTTGATCCAGTGAACCCTAGGATGCATTCTTTGGCTATACCATCATCTATATAGTTGCACATGCCTCTGCAAAGTTTCATGGCGATATGACCAAAGATGAAAGATATATGTTCCTATCTTGTGCTCGCTGTCCCTGCTGCCCCGCAGCCGTGTTGATGCCGGTTGGCATGCGTGTTCCCGATGTTTCGCCACTCCGGTGGTCAAGCCCTTCGACCACAATTTGCATCATATACTTGCACACATATCCGCAAGTTTTCTTGGTCATATGAACCACAACACTAAGGATATAAGCATCACCATGTCGCTGCTCCTGCCATGTCGACAGCTACTTAGTGCCACCTTGCAATCTTGTTCCCCGCCTAACCGACGGTCAAAACATCATGTCCTTTTGTCACAATATGTTCCATGCAGTGCCTTGCAACCCCATCCAATGAATCACCATTTGTCTTTGTTATAACCATGCAATTAGTCATCATAACCACCGCTGTCCGCCGACGTGTATGTTTTGGATAGCTCGGCAATTCGCCACGTTCCCCGCTAAACCACTACATGATTCGCTGAGCCCTCTTCCATGACCGTGTGTTTCCTAGTTGCACATGATCCTACCAAGTTCTATTCCAATAAGTTCGATGCATCTCTACCTTCTCATGGCCGCAGCCGCTGCTACCCGCCGCTGTCCGCCACCGGGTACGCTCAACCGATGCACAAATCGCCATAATCTTGTTTCCCTTTGATCTATCATCCACCTTAGTGCACTAGTTTATCATGATATGTTCCGAAGTAACCTATACACATGTCCAATCCTTTTTGTTCCGAATATGTATCTTCAAGTCCAAACTCCACCTTCTCATATGAATTCAATCCTTCCCATCTATACCTTTCAACTATCATATCTTTTAATTGTGGCTCTTGTTTTAGTTAGTTTTTGCACTCTCGCGGTCTTAGAGCAAGCCCTACGTGTTTAATAAACTTTATATCTTGTTTTATATATAATGATTGATGTAATGCTTTTAGGTTTGTCTTGATGCTTGTGATGGTTGTTGCTATCGTTAGATGAAGCTATACAAGGATGATCCAGAAGGAGAGTTGGACAAGTTTGAGCACTATTTGAGGCAAGTGTAACATGAGTTCCCTTGTTACCTAATAACCTTATAATCACTTTCATATGCATGTGTCTAATATGATGCTAAGGATCTTACCTAGTACTTTTGATACCCTATACTCCTTGTTTACCATGGGCTCATGCATGTGGGTAGCTTTGCTTAGCTTGCAATTACTAAATATTGTAATGTTAATATTGGTTAATGACTTATGGAATCAATGGTTAAAATGATGCTTCTGGCAACATGGACACAAGGGGGCTAGAGCATTGGGCCTTGTTGGGTGCTCTAGTCTGCCCTCCGTAAGGACTGAATCTTAAAGCGGCAACCCAGGACATCCGTACAGCCTTGAGAATCAAAATGGGCACGATCTTAGTCGTATAGCTAGTTTTCTCTAGCTTGTTAGTAGTTACCGAAAGTTTTCGGCGCAAGAGGGGGGTCTAGGTTGCAGAATGGCTTCTTGCCTGTCAAGGTGAGTACTGGGCTGCGGTCATGGTGTGCCACTCTTGAAGGGGGGCTCCATTCGCCTAGGCTGAAACCTCGTGGCTACTAACTTGTTAGGGTAATTAGTGAAAGGCTTCGTAGTGAACCCTGCCGACTTACCTTGGAAGTGAGTCAAGAGGTTGGCCACCTCGGGCACAGGGGTATTCACGACTCAAGGTGAAAGTGTACACACTCTGCAGAGTTTGATCAAACTGATATATCAGCCGTGCTCACGGTCACGAGCGGCCTGGATCCTTTTCGAGATAGATGGTTCTATGGATGGTTTGGGATATGATTAATGTTGATGGTGATAACTAATTATATTCACATGGGAGCCATAAGCATAACTTAGAAATATAGGCATAATAAATAAAATATGACCAACTAAAAATGCTTACCGCAGTACAACCGAGTCAAGCCTTCTTGAGCCTTGCATAACCTCATGGTATACTTGCTGAGCATGGTGAGCTGACGCTTGTCGTTGTCACCAATAAAAATCCCGGATGGGTACCAGATGGTGAATCAAGTGAAGAGTTTCTTGCGGAGTCCATGAGTACTAGGCGAGTGCTCCCCCAGTCAACCGTCCCTGTGGAGTATGGAGTCCCGAAGAGAAGATATAGAATAGTTTCCGCTACGCTTTGTAATAGTTGTAAGTTTTGATGTAACTATGTTCGATATATAATAAAGCATTGTTCTTGATATTCTCCATATTTGTCGCTATATGTGTCGTGTGGACATCCTGGGCACACATATAGTTAGCGCTTGGTATTCTTCGGAAAACCGGGTGTGACAAAGAATACTATCATCGCTTCGGGCCAAACCCGGTCCAAACTTTGCCTTAGCTCTCGCCATGGGTCAAAGCCCAACCATCCTCCTCTCCTTTGGGGTCCAACATCAAGCCTAACCAGCCCTCTATCTCTTCCTCTCCCCTCTCCCACGTCACCTCCCTAGAAGCCCTCTCCAATCTTGCAAAAATATCAACCAAGGCAAAGAATATCAAGCCATGACCCTTTGCCTTGCTACCCCTTCACCTCCCATCACTTTCCCTTCATATTTACCTCCCCCACCTCCCCCTCACGCCTACCCTTTCATTTCCCACGTCAAGAACAGGGGAGAGACGCCCCTGCAGCTCCTCCTCTTCCCCCATGGCTGCCCCAATCAACCGCAACGCGATCTGGATGATCCATCGCACTATATCGTCATCACCGGCCATGGACGATCCATCTCCTCGCTCCACCACATCCTTCCCCATGGTGAGAACACTCCATAATCATCCCCATGATGTTCTCAAGTTTCTTTCTGCATATCTTGTACCATAGATGATATACGGTTGATCCATGGCAAAGTTTACCCGTTGTTTGTGTTGCTGTCCTCACGGCCAGCGTTGCTGCTGTTGACGGATTCGGCGTTCCTCGCTGTTTTGTGACTCCAATTGTCAATCCTTTTGGTGAAGTTGGAGATAACATCCTTGAACATGTCTCTGTAATAGGGTTTCTCCATATGAGTTGTGAAATTACAGATATCGTCATCTCCGTGCATACTGTTCCTGCTGTCTAGTCAGATTGCCGCTGTGAGTTGTTTTGGCGTTCCCCGCTAATCCACTGTCCAAATCATCAAGCCCTTGAACCTACATGTTCACGACATCCCTGCACATGATCCCACAAGTTGGGTTGGCTATGCAATCCCCGATGGCCGAGATATGGAGATGGAAGTGCCGACTACGCCTGCTGTCCAAACAGCAGACACCCTGTTTTTGGCAACGACGTTCCCGTTGATCCAGTGAACCCTAGGATGCATTCTTTGGCTATACCATCATCTATATAGTTGCACATGCCTCTGCAAAGTTTCATGGCGATATGACCAAAGATGAAAGATATATGTTCCTATCTTGTGCTCGCTGTCCCTGCTGCCCCGCAGCCGTGTTGATGCCGGTTGGCATGCGTGTTCCCGATGTTTCGCCACTCCGGTGGTCAAGCCCTTCGACCACAATTTGCATCATATACTTGCACACATATCCGCAAGTTTTCTTGGTCATATGAACCACAACACTAAGGATATAAGCATCACCATGTCGCTGCTCCTGCCATGTCGACAGCTACTTAGTGCCACCTTGCAATCTTGTTCCCCGCCTAACCGACGGTCAAAACATCATGTCCTTTTGTCACAATATGTTCCATGCAGTGCCTTGCAACCCCATCCAATGAATCACCATTTGTCTTTGTTATAACCATGCAATTAGTCATCATAACCACCGCTGTCCGCCGACGTGTATGTTTTGGATAGCTCGGCAATTCGCCACGTTCCCCGCTAAACCACTACATGATTCGCTGAGCCCTCTTCCATGACCGTGTGTTTCCTAGTTGCACATGATCCTACCAAGTTCTATTCCAATAAGTTCGATGCATCTCTACCTTCTCATGGCCGCAGCCGCTGCTACCCGCCGCTGTCCGCCACCGGGTACGCTCAACCGATGCACAAATCGCCATAATCTTGTTTCCCTTTGATCTATCATCCACCTTAGTGCACTAGTTTATCATGATATGTTCCGAAGTAACCTATACACATGTCCAATCCTTTTTGTTCCGAATATGTATCTTCAAGTCCAAACTCCACCTTCTCATATGAATTCAATCCTTCCCATCTATACCTTTCAACTATCATATCTTTTAATTGTGGCTCTTGTTTTAGTTAGTTTTTGCACTCTCGCGGTCTTAGAGCAAGCCCTACGTGTTTAATAAACTTTATATCTTGTTTTATATATAATGATTGATGTAATGCTTTTAGGTTTGTCTTGATGCTTGTGATGGTTGTTGCTATCGTTAGATGAAGCTATACAAGGATGATCCAGAAGGAGAGTTGGACAAGTTTGAGCACTATTTGAGGCAAGTGTAACATGAGTTCCCTTGTTACCTAATAACCTTATAATCACTTTCATATGCATGTGTCTAATATGATGCTAAGGATCTTACCTAGTACTTTTGATACCCTATACTCCTTGTTTACCATGGGCTCATGCATGTGGGTAGCTTTGCTTAGCTTGCAATTACTAAATATTGTAATGTTAATATTGGTTAATGACTTATGGAATCAATGGTTAAAATGATGCTTCTGGCAACATGGACACAAGGGGGCTAGAGCATTGGGCCTTGTTGGGTGCTCTAGTCTGCCCTCCGTAAGGACTGAATCTTAAAGCGGCAACCCAGGACATCCGTACAGCCTTGAGAATCAAAATGGGCACGATCTTAGTCGTATAGCTAGTTTTCTCTAGCTTGTTAGTAGTTACCGAAAGTTTTCGGCGCAAGAGGGGGGTCTAGGTTGCAGAATGGCTTCTTGCCTGTCAAGGTGAGTACTGGGCTGCGGTCATGGTGTGCCACTCTTGAAGGGGGGCTCCATTCGCCTAGGCTGAAACCTCGTGGCTACTAACTTGTTAGGGTAATTAGTGAAAGGCTTCGTAGTGAACCCTGCCGACTTACCTTGGAAGTGAGTCAAGAGGTTGGCCACCTCGGGCACAGGGGTATTCACGACTCAAGGTGAAAGTGTACACACTCTGCAGAGTTTGATCAAACTGATATATCAGCCGTGCTCACGGTCACGAGCGGCCTGGATCCTTTTCGAGATAGATGGTTCTATGGATGGTTTGGGATATGATTAATGTTGATGGTGATAACTAATTATATTCACATGGGAGCCATAAGCATAACTTAGAAATATAGGCATAATAAATAAAATATGACCAACTAAAAATGCTTACCGCAGTACAACCGAGTCAAGCCTTCTTGAGCCTTGCATAACCTCATGGTATACTTGCTGAGCATGGTGAGCTGACGCTTGTCGTTGTCACCAATAAAAATCCCGGATGGGTACCAGATGGTGAATCAAGTGAAGAGTTTCTTGCGGAGTCCATGAGTACTAGGCGAGTGCTCCCCCAGTCAACCGTCCCTGTGGAGTATGGAGTCCCGAAGAGAAGATATAGAATAGTTTCCGCTACGCTTTGTAATAGTTGTAAGTTTTGATGTAACTATGTTCGATATATAATAAAGCATTGTTCTTGATATTCTCCATATTTGTCGCTATATGTGTCGTGTGGACATCCTGGGCACACATATAGTTAGCGCTTGGTATTCTTCGGAAAACCGGGTGTGACAAAGTGGTATCAGAGCAGTGTTGACTGTAGGACGCTTTGCCTAGTTAGCAATGGTCGTTTTTACAAACTTATTTTGATAGAAACTAACTTGACTTCCTCCCCCTTGATGCTTTGCGAAAAATAAAAATGTTGTTTACCGAAAGCCTCTCGTTTGACCAAGATTTATGAAGATGTACATGGAGTTGAAGATTCTACATCCATGAGAAGAATCGTCACACCAAAGAAGAATGAAGATTTCAAGATCGTTTTGTTCTATGCCTTATATAATAGGTTCTTACCTGAGCGCTTTTACGTTAGCAACGATGGTGTTCCCGATTAAGGACAACATCATGTTAGTGTGTTCCTACACGGTTGATTGTTTTGTTATGTTGTCCATGAGTGATTTGGCTCTTTGTAATGAGTGCCTCTTTAGTGAATCTCGGGACGAGATTCCTTTAAGGGGGGTAGTTTGTCACACCCCAAAAATTTCAGTTTTGGGATGTGACTAGAAAACACCAAAAACATAACAGAAGATTTTTACTATTTTCTAAAATATCCAACTTTACTTAAGTTGTCCACAATTTAGATGTTGGAAAATGTGAGTTTCTAACTTTTTTTGGAATTTAAATAAATGGTTTGTTGCATTTCATGTCCTTGCATAGTGTCTTTGTATGAAAAATGAGTTTAAATGTTTTTAAACGCGCTTAGGGTTTGATTCAAATCAAATCTCTCAAGATCTTTGATCAAGTTTCCATAACCTCAGAACCATGATCAAATCCTTGGAAACTATTCATCTTGATCCTTGTTCCAAAATCCTTGGCGGGACTTCAAGTTTCATCTTGTCAAAACCCTAACTAGCCCGGTCTCTCTTTCTCTCTTTTCTCCTCATTTTAGAGCTTCTAATTATTTCCGACCAAGTTTTCTCCAAGGCACTAAATCTATGCTTGATGGCCAATCATTGTATGTCATCACTCTCCCGCAATTCTACCATCATGTTCAAGTAAAATCACTCACATGTCACATACCCAAGTTAATCTCATTTCTTCCTCTTATCAACCCAATGGCAGCCCTAACATTGTTCTCTCTTTCTAATGGGCTTATTCTTTTCTCTCCTTTCCTCACCTTGGGCAACATCATCACAGACTCTTTTTCCTCTACATTTTCTCCTCTTGATCAAAGCCCACAACCCAGAAAGACCACAAGCAACCATCCCCGTAATACTATCATCGCTTCGGGCCAAACCCGGTCCAAACTTTGCCTTAGCTCTCGCCATGGGTCAAAGCCCAACCATCCTCCTCTCCTTTGGGGTCCAACATCAAGCCTAACCAGCCCTCTATCTCTTCCTCTCCCCTCTCCCACGTCACCTCCCTAGAAGCCCTCTCCAATCTTGCAAAAATATCAACCAAGGCAAAGAATATCAAGCCATGACCCTTTGCCTTGCTACCCCTTCACCTCCCATCACTTTCCCTTCATATTTACCTCCCCCACCTCCCCCTCACGCCTACCCTTTCATTTCCCACGTCAAGAACAGGGGAGAGACGCCCCTGCAGCTCCTCCTCTTCCCCCATGGCTGCCCCAATCAACCGCAACGCGATCTGGATGATCCATCGCACTATATCGTCATCACCGGCCATGGACGATCCATCTCCTCGCTCCACCACATCCTTCCCCATGGTGAGAACACTCCATAATCATCCCCATGATGTTCTCAAGTTTCTTTCTGCATATCTTGTACCATAGATGATATACGGTTGATCCATGGCAAAGTTTACCCGTTGTTTGTGTTGCTGTCCTCACGGCCAGCGTTGCTGCTGTTGACGGATTCGGCGTTCCTCGCTGTTTTGTGACTCCAATTGTCAATCCTTTTGGTGAAGTTGGAGATAACATCCTTGAACATGTCTCTGTAATAGGGTTTCTCCATATGAGTTGTGAAATTACAGATATCGTCATCTCCGTGCATACTGTTCCTGCTGTCTAGTCAGATTGCCGCTGTGAGTTGTTTTGGCGTTCCCCGCTAATCCACTGTCCAAATCATCAAGCCCTTGAACCTACATGTTCACGACATCCCTGCACATGATCCCACAAGTTGGGTTGGCTATGCAATCCCCGATGGCCGAGATATGGAGATGGAAGTGCCGACTACGCCTGCTGTCCAAACAGCAGACACCCTGTTTTTGGCAACGACGTTCCCGTTGATCCAGTGAACCCTAGGATGCATTCTTTGGCTATACCATCATCTATATAGTTGCACATGCCTCTGCAAAGTTTCATGGCGATATGACCAAAGATGAAAGATATATGTTCCTATCTTGTGCTCGCTGTCCCTGCTGCCCCGCAGCCGTGTTGATGCCGGTTGGCATGCGTGTTCCCGATGTTTCGCCACTCCGGTGGTCAAGCCCTTCGACCACAATTTGCATCATATACTTGCACACATATCCGCAAGTTTTCTTGGTCATATGAACCACAACACTAAGGATATAAGCATCACCATGTCGCTGCTCCTGCCATGTCGACAGCTACTTAGTGCCACCTTGCAATCTTGTTCCCCGCCTAACCGACGGTCAAAACATCATGTCCTTTTGTCACAATATGTTCCATGCAGTGCCTTGCAACCCCATCCAATGAATCACCATTTGTCTTTGTTATAACCATGCAATTAGTCATCATAACCACCGCTGTCCGCCGACGTGTATGTTTTGGATAGCTCGGCAATTCGCCACGTTCCCCGCTAAACCACTACATGATTCGCTGAGCCCTCTTCCATGACCGTGTGTTTCCTAGTTGCACATGATCCTACCAAGTTCTATTCCAATAAGTTCGATGCATCTCTACCTTCTCATGGCCGCAGCCGCTGCTACCCGCCGCTGTCCGCCACCGGGTACGCTCAACCGATGCACAAATCGCCATAATCTTGTTTCCCTTTGATCTATCATCCACCTTAGTGCACTAGTTTATCATGATATGTTCCGAAGTAACCTATACACATGTCCAATCCTTTTTGTTCCGAATATGTATCTTCAAGTCCAAACTCCACCTTCTCATATGAATTCAATCCTTCCCATCTATACCTTTCAACTATCATATCTTTTAATTGTGGCTCTTGTTTTAGTTAGTTTTTGCACTCTCGCGGTCTTAGAGCAAGCCCTACGTGTTTAATAAACTTTATATCTTGTTTTATATATAATGATTGATGTAATGCTTTTAGGTTTGTCTTGATGCTTGTGATGGTTGTTGCTATCGTTAGATGAAGCTATACAAGGATGATCCAGAAGGAGAGTTGGACAAGTTTGAGCACTATTTGAGGCAAGTGTAACATGAGTTCCCTTGTTACCTAATAACCTTATAATCACTTTCATATGCATGTGTCTAATATGATGCTAAGGATCTTACCTAGTACTTTTGATACCCTATACTCCTTGTTTACCATGGGCTCATGCATGTGGGTAGCTTTGCTTAGCTTGCAATTACTAAATATTGTAATGTTAATATTGGTTAATGACTTATGGAATCAATGGTTAAAATGATGCTTCTGGCAACATGGACACAAGGGGGCTAGAGCATTGGGCCTTGTTGGGTGCTCTAGTCTGCCCTCCGTAAGGACTGAATCTTAAAGCGGCAACCCAGGACATCCGTACAGCCTTGAGAATCAAAATGGGCACGATCTTAGTCGTATAGCTAGTTTTCTCTAGCTTGTTAGTAGTTACCGAAAGTTTTCGGCGCAAGAGGGGGGTCTAGGTTGCAGAATGGCTTCTTGCCTGTCAAGGTGAGTACTGGGCTGCGGTCATGGTGTGCCACTCTTGAAGGGGGGCTCCATTCGCCTAGGCTGAAACCTCGTGGCTACTAACTTGTTAGGGTAATTAGTGAAAGGCTTCGTAGTGAACCCTGCCGACTTACCTTGGAAGTGAGTCAAGAGGTTGGCCACCTCGGGCACAGGGGTATTCACGACTCAAGGTGAAAGTGTACACACTCTGCAGAGTTTGATCAAACTGATATATCAGCCGTGCTCACGGTCACGAGCGGCCTGGATCCTTTTCGAGATAGATGGTTCTATGGATGGTTTGGGATATGATTAATGTTGATGGTGATAACTAATTATATTCACATGGGAGCCATAAGCATAACTTAGAAATATAGGCATAATAAATAAAATATGACCAACTAAAAATGCTTACCGCAGTACAACCGAGTCAAGCCTTCTTGAGCCTTGCATAACCTCATGGTATACTTGCTGAGCATGGTGAGCTGACGCTTGTCGTTGTCACCAATAAAAATCCCGGATGGGTACCAGATGGTGAATCAAGTGAAGAGTTTCTTGCGGAGTCCATGAGTACTAGGCGAGTGCTCCCCCAGTCAACCGTCCCTGTGGAGTATGGAGTCCCGAAGAGAAGATATAGAATAGTTTCCGCTACGCTTTGTAATAGTTGTAAGTTTTGATGTAACTATGTTCGATATATAATAAAGCATTGTTCTTGATATTCTCCATATTTGTCGCTATATGTGTCGTGTGGACATCCTGGGCACACATATAGTTAGCGCTTGGTATTCTTCGGAAAACCGGGTGTGACAGTCGGGCGTCAACATAATGGCCAAGGTCACCTATGAACTTCTGTCCGGAACCATGCCCTTAAACCCAACATATATTCAGCTCCAGATGGCAGATCAGACATTCCGACAAGTCGAAGGTACAGTAACTGACGTCCCTGTCAAGATAGACGATCACTTTGTCCATACAGACTTTCAGGTTATTGACATGGGAGAAGATGAATACGATCCACCCATCATCCTTGGAAGACCATTCCTTAGTACTGTCAAAGCAATCATTTACATTGGAACTGGAGAAGTCCACATGCACTTCCCCTCTGAGAAGGTACGTCTTTACTTTACTGACCCTAACTATGTATTTGAAGAATCCAAGCAGGTCAGGACAAGAAGAAGGCGGCGTAACCACAATCAGAAGCAACAGGTCATCAAGGACGGATGGGCAGATTATGAAGGAGAAGTGGTAAGATCTGAAGACATACCACTCAACCAATACTGTCCTGAGGAGACCAAAGCACCGAGACAGGTATGGAAAGAAAAGACAGTTGTACATGAAGAGGAGGCGCCGCCGGAACCACCGACTACGCCATCCACCAAGTCCCAGGACGACTGAACGAATAAGAGTCCCGTTCGGAGGACTTAAAAACACCGAACGCCTTGCCAAGAGGTAACTTGGTAGTTATCCTTTCCTTTTTAATTATTTACTTTATCTTAAATAGTTTGCTTAGTTAATCATATTCATACTATCTTAAAAAGAAAATAAAAATGTTAAAAACCCTAAAGCCCCATGTGAGTATGCGAGTGGCATAAAACCCATAAGTACATTCACTGTGGTGGCATAAAAATATATATATATATATATATATAATAAATACATAAATATTTTCTTTTGCTCTAAAAAACATAAAAAAAATCAAGGAGGCTCAGCATGATAAAGGCTAGATATTTATGCTAACACTTAATCAGTTCCACAAAGCTTTGTTGTCTATTTGAGCTTCACAGAATTCAAGGAGACTAGCAGACGGAGGACATTCTAATCGCTGTCAGGGTGCTGCCGACTTTCAAATACATCTCCGCCATCTGCTAGCTACATCAGAAGAGATTATGTCAAGATCCAGCTTGGGGGAGAGCACCTCCATTATCTTGCTAAGTATTTCTATCTTTATCTTTATATTTATATATACTTCTACCCTATAAAAATAAAAATATACATAACTATGAAAAAACCAAATAAAGATTTTGTGCTTATATATATATACCTATATCTTTTGCTTAGTGTGTTTTAATAAATAAATAAAGTGGCTATGCTAAACTGAATCTAGATAATAATAAAACTCTAGCATGGATATGATGAATAGTTGCTTTGCCTAACTTTCAAATTTGAAGTCCTCTCTCTAAGTTTAGACATAACTGTTATCATTTAAAGCTTGCTCTAAACCTGAACTTGTGGGAAGAGAACTTGATCTAAAGTCTAAGTTGTTAACGGATATGATATGGGAAGGTTGAGCTGCTGTTTATCTATTCCTAGAGATGCTAGAATTCTGGAGAATTTTATCTTTGAAAATCTTAAAATGCTACATGATGAGTTCTTGTATGATGAGAGTTTAAGTTCCTACCACAGCCATACATACATGCTTGCTAGACTTTAAGCCATACCTTTACTTTTTACTGCTTATGAGCATTGAGTGTAGTCAAGCTGTGTAGACCCTTAGGAGCTTGTCATGCGGTTAAAATCAAGATTCACTTGCACGATCACTCATACATGCTGCTTCTACTCCGGAAGTACGCATCCACATATATCCACTCATTCTCATCTCCAGATCCACATAAAATTATTCTACTCCTAATCCAGGAGAGAATAGCCAAAAATATTTTCCCATTCTTGTTATCCCCTGTGAAATAAATGCTCAAGCTATTTTGGTTACTACCACTTGCTATATTGTTCTAAGGAGATGAGTGCTCTATACGAGGAAATAAAAAGGGGCAAGTGCCCGGAACCTCGAAAAGAAAAAGATACGAGGAAATAAAAAGGAGCAAGTGCTCGGAACCTCGATGAAAAAAAAGAAAAAGTGTGAGAAGAGAGGTAAAAATGGACAAGTGTCCGACAGTAGAATTAGGGGTACAAGATACCCACCTGAGAGGAAAAAAAAGAAGAAGAAAATATAGAGCACCTCATTCTCCTCAAGAGCTTTAAAAGCAAGAAAGGTACGTATCCCCTCAAAAAGAGCAAAAGTAGAATTAGACTTTCATCATTGTTATCATCACTACCACCATACACCATTTATTCGCCACACATGCACATCTTGATTTGACTTATTGGCTTGTTTCTCTGGATCCATGGTTTGACTATGCAATAAATGTCTTGTAAGTATGTATACTTTATCTCCCACCGATGAGCTCCAGATATCAAAAGCCTTATTAGAATAGGATGAGAGAGAAGGCAATGTCACTCTGCCTTATACCACAAATACTACATACTTTGCTTTGAGAGAAGGCAGACATCATTACTGCCTTGGTGAGGATCCAGAAATACCACAAAAGAGAGACCTAAGAGAGTCATACAAGGAATCTCTGAGTTTTATTTGAAAATCTGCAAAAAACTCCAGAGCTATACCTGATCAAGAATAAGAGACATGGCGCTTGACTAGACTGTTCTATCTTTTAACCGCTCAAGACAAAGGTGACAGTTGCAAGCCCCATGGTGAAAGGTATAATGAGTAAGTTTTAAGTCTTGACAGTTTACTTTAACTCAGAGATGAGACTGTATTTGAAAGCATGTGTACCGTCAAAATTCAAAGGCATTTCAGCAACTACTGAGTCTCTCCTTGCTCAGGGACGAGCAAGAGGTAAGCTTGGGGGAGTTTGTTGACGGTCCTTAAGTATCAATTATAACTATCAAATAAATAGAGAAAAGGATCCAAATGAAACCAACACCGAGACTTAGGGTTTTATCTGACAGAATTCCATGAGTTTTGCTGTTTATCTATTTCTGCAGGGGGTTATCAGCAAATACGGAAGAAAGGTCCACATGTCGGATTAATGACGGGATATTAACCGAACACGTAATTATCTTACATCTAGAAGAGTCCAGAAGCCACGAGAACGAACGGGAGGCGTAACAGAGCCGGGGACAAGGCGCCCGCCCTAGTCCCTAGGGCGCCCACCCTGCTGGCTCAGCCAATCAGGCTCCGCCTCGAGGATTATGCTCCACCGACCTAGAGGATCAAGGAAAACCGCACGATCAATGTCGGTTTGATCCAACGGCCCAGATTCATCCGAAAGGGCTATATAAGCAAGGCCCCTGACCCTGGAGGAGGCGCCCTCGTCTCATACTTCAAACCCTAATTCAGGAGGAGAGCCTCTAATCAAGCCCTAGAGCCACCACATCAACTAGATCTCTAGTTAGCATAGCTACATAGGATTAGAACTAGGAGTCAATCTTCGATTGGTTCCCGGATCTGTCAAGAGGATTCTTGGTAATTCCTCTATTGTTCTTCAATTGTTCATCATTGTTCTTCAATATTATGAATATGACTTTGTTCTATTTCAATATATTGGTTATGACTTTGCTCTACTTGATTATATTTGCAATTATATTGTTCTTAGTTTATCATAGTTATATGCTTGGCTTAGTTAGATTGGAATTATATACATGCCTAGGATCGTATAGCGTTTATCCATGTGTACAGTGGGTGAATGATAATTATTGTGTAGACGTGGTGTCTATACCGTATTTATCTGCGATTGCACCCTATATGCCGGATTGTGGGGTAGTTCGCGATAGTGACAGCTTCGTTGATTCTTATATAGTCCCCCTCTCGTGTATAGGGAAGGCAGAGCAACATTATTACAGGGGAGTGATTGCTATGTTCTTCATCTTCCTTGCTAATATTCACTATGCATGGATATAGTCTTTTCTCACCATGATTGCCAAGTATAATTGCACTAACTATGATATGCTAGACTTTATAGTTAATAATAACTTAGGGAATATCTTTGTAGTTCATCCTAATTCCATGCTAATGACTTGCTAGAATATCTGTTGAGGTGCTTATCATTATTATATGTGGCTAGCTGATCAGATTAATTATCTTTGTCACCATTATCACTTTACCTTTACTTAATGTGACATTTATACCTGTATAAAGAGATTGATAAATACTCTCGGTTATACATGCAATGATGTGTACTCAGTTCCATATTCTCATTCCATTATCAACCATGATACTTAGAAATCCCTTCCCAGTGGTAAAAATATAAATAACGATACCTGGAATACTTCCCGGTTAAAATGCTACATCGGTATTAATCTGTGCGCTTGCAGATCCCTTTTATTATTTATCTTGATGAGCAAATGCATATTTCAATACCGCGTCTCTCATGTCATGCTGGGGATGACAACTTGGCTTAAGTGGCATGAGGGATAGGTTTGGCATTTTTGGCGCCGTTATCAGAATTAGAAAACTAAGTCTACTTTTGGTAGTGACGTTAAGAATGCCCAACACCCGTGTACACCATACCACCGTTGATGAGATTCCTGAGGGAGAGCCTGTAACTGCCGGTAAGTTTCTTGTTAACCATCACCCTGCAGTTGTTCTATTTGATTCTGGATCCTCGCATTCTTTTATGAGCCAAGCATTTGCATGGAAGCATGAACAACTATGCACAGAATTGAGTTATGGTTATCGCATAAGTTCAGCAGGGGCTGATGTGTTAACTAATAAGATGGTTAGAGGGGCAACCCTTGAGTTAGGTAGTGGGAAGTTTCGAGTGAACCTGGTAGTTATGCCTGGACTAGTTTTGGATGTAATAATAGGAATGAACTAGATGAAGAACTGGGGGGCAGTCATAGATACAAGTAGTCGGATGCATACCCTTAAGGATCCCCAGGCAGAGGGTACTTTCCTGGTACCATTGCCTAGAAGAACAGACCTTGTGAGTGTGACTTGTGCCATGGAAGTTGTTCCTATCCACCAGATCCCGGTAGTGTGTGAGTTCCCGGATGTGTTTCTAGACGAGTTACCTGGCCTTCCTCCAGATAGAGATGTTGAGTTTGGAATCGAGTTGATCCCCGGGACAGCTCCTATTTCGAGGAGACCCTATCGGATGCCTCTGGATGAGTTAGCTGAGCTGAAGAAGCAACTGGAAGAATTATTAAAGAAGGGGTTTATCCGACCGAGTAAGTCTGAATGGGGATGTCCTGCCTTGTTCGTGAAGAAAAAGAAAGAGGGTACTCTAAGGATGTGTGTGGATTATCGACCTCTTAATGCTGTAACTATCAAGAATAAATATCCTTTGCCTCATATCGATGTTTTGTTTGATCAGTTGGCTAAAGCTAGAGTGTTCTCCAAGATAGACCTAAGGTCAGGGTATCATCAGATAAAGATTAGGCCGCAAGATGTTCCGAAAACTGCCTTTTCTACCCGATACGGGTTGTACGAGTATCTTGTTATGTCTTTTGGCTTAACAAATGCTCCTGCATATTTTATGTATCTGATGAATACGGTTTTCATGCCAGAGTTGGACAAGTTTGTAGTTGTCTTCATTGATGACATTCTAGTATACTCTGAGAATGAGAAAGATCATGAAGAGCATCTGAGAATTGTCTTGACCAGACTGAGAGATCATAAGTTGTATGCTAAGTTCAGCAAATGTGAATTTTGGTTGAAGAAAGTTCCTTTCCTTGGTCATATTCTATCTGAGAATAGAGTTTCGGTAGATCCGAGCAAAGTACAAAAGGTTATGGACTGGAAAACTCCAACCACAGTGTCCGAAGTCAGGAGTTTCCTAGGGTTAGCTGGTTACTATCGCCGCTTTATCCCAGACTTCTCGAAGATTGCCAAGCCGATGACAAGTCTGTTACAAAAAGATCACAAGTTTGTGTGGACAGAGGAGTGTGAGATAGCTTTCCACACCTTACGGAAACTGTTGACCACTGCTCTAGTTCTTGCACAGCCAGACATCGAGAAACCTTTTGATGTGTTTTGCGACGCATCAAAAACAGGATTAGGTTGTGTTCTGATGCAAGAAGGAAGAGTCACTGCTTATGCCTCCCGTCAGTTGAGAAAACATGAAATCAATTATCCGACACATGTTCTTGAGCTTGCCGCCGTAGTACATGCCTTAAAGATTTGGAGACACTATTTACTTGGTAATGTGTGCAATATTTTCACCGATCATAAGAGTCTCAAGTACATTTTCACCCAACCAGAATTGAACATGAGACAGCGAAGATGGTTAGAACTAATCAAAGATTACAACTTGAATGTACAGTATCACCCTAGGAAAGCCAATGTGGTAGCTGATGCTTTGTGTAGAAAGTCACATTGTCTGAATATGCAACCCTTACTCGAAGATGGTTTTAATCTAATGCACCCTGCCGTGTTACATAGTATTCAGATCAGTTGCTCCTTGGAAAGTAAGATAATAGAAGGTCAGAAAGCAGACAAAGGGATATTCCACATTAAAAAGAAAATTAAAGAAGAACCCTCGAAACACTTCAGAGTGGATGAGCAGGATGTGTTGTGGTTCGACAACCGTCTTGTTGTTCCAAAGGATAGAGAGCTTAAGAATAAAATTATGGATGAAGCTCGTCTCTCTAAGTTGTCCATTCATCCTAGTAGTAGTAAAATGTATCAAGAGCTAAGACCTCGTTATTGGTGGACAAAGATGAAGAAAGAAATTGCAGCATATGTAGCCAGATGTGACACATGTTGTAGAGTGAAAGCGATTCACATGAAACCTGCCGGATTGCTACAACCTTTGTCAGTACCTAGTTGGAAGTGGGATGATATAAGTATGGATTTCATCACAGGTTTGCCCACTACTCAGAAAGGCCACGATTCGATTTGGGTAATTGTGGATCATCTTACCAAGACAGCCCACTTTTTGCCTGTCAAGACAGAGTATAGACCACCTCAATATGCCAAGAAGTATATTGCGGAGATCGTGAGATTGCATGGCATACCGAAGACTATAGTGTTTGACAGAGGGTCACAGTTCACTACTCACTTTTGGGAGCATTTGCACAAAGGTTTGGGGACTAGTCTAATTCATAGCACTGCCTATCATCCTCAAATAGATGGTCAGACTGAAAGAGTTAATGCTATTTTAGAAGATATGCTAAGAGCTTGTGTGTTGTCTTCTAGAGGTTCATGGGAGTCATGGTTACCCTTAGCAGAGTTTGCATACAATAATAGCTATCAAGAAAGTATCAAGATGGCACCTTTTGAGGCTCTGTATGGCCAAAAGTGTAGAACACCTTTAAACTAGATTGAGCCAGGAGAAAGAAGGTATTATGGTATTGACTTTGTGGAAGAAGCCGAAAAGAAAGTTCATATCATCCAGCAAAATATGAGAGCAGCTCAGTCACGTCAGAAAAGTTACGCGGATAAGAGAAGGAGACCGCTTGTGTTCGAAGTTGGTGACTATGTTTATCTAAAAGTCACGCCAATGAAAAAGAAGCGGTTTGGAGTACGCAGAAAGCTTGCCGCCAGATTTGTAGGACCCTACAAAATCTTGGAAAGGAAGGGTCCAGTGGCTTACAAATTGAAATTTCTGGAAGCAATGAGTGCTATATTCCCAGTTTTTCACGTATCACATCTCAAGAAGTGTTTGCGCGTTCCAGAGGAAAGAATTGAACCTCGAGGCATAAAACTTAAGCCAGATCTGGTGTATCATGAGCAGCCAATTCGAGTCTTGGATTCCAAGGAGAGGGCTACTCGAAATAGTGTGGTGAAAACATATAAGATACAATGGAGTCATCATGATGAAGGGGATGCATCTTGGGAAACGGGTGAATACCTACAAAAAGCATACGAAGATTTTTATAATAAATGGTTCGTAACCCAAATCTCGGGACGAGATTTTTATAAGGTGGGAGGGCTGTAACACTCCGGTGTTACGCAAGCATTTGCATGACAATCATAAGCATGACATTTCATATCATCATAATCATGTATGGTAATATTATAATTTGATTGAAATAAAAGCTTGGAAATGGCATTTGTGATGTAGTATATTAATGTGCTAATCACATTTCATCAAAATTGTGCAACTACAAATTTTATATCACTTAGAATTATAGTTCAAATTTTTGGAGCAACTAAATGACTCAAAGTTTTGTCAAAAACTTGTTTCAAAAATATTATTTGAAAATATTCAAAAATACTCCCTATTTTAGCTTTTATTCTCCAATTCAAAATCTATTGAGAATTTTTAGTTGGCCCCTTAATCAAAGTTGTAGAGAATTAAATTCTAAGCAACTTTTATTTTTGGGTCAATTCCAGAAAAGGTCTTTTTCTTGTTCAAAATGGGGTTTGAAATCTGTGTTTGAATTTTGTTTGAAATTAGAAATTTGAAAAATCCAAATTTACCCTGAGCAGGCCACCGCCGCGATTTCGGCCCGCTGGCCGAAACGGCCTGCGCCACTCCCGCGCGCGCCCGCGTCCGCCTCTGCCTCGGCCCGGCCCAGCCAGCCTCCCCCTTCCTTCTTCCCGCTCGCGCGCGCGCACGCTGTCTCCCCAGCAGAAGTCGCCCGCCGCGTGGCGGCCGCATGCCGGCGACGCCACCGCGTGGCCGCCGTGGACCCCGCGCTCGCGCTCCGCTTCAAAATCGCCTGGGCACCTGGTCTCCCTCCCACTCGCGCCTCATTCGCTCCCCTTCTCCCTCCCTCCGGAGAAACCGAGCGGAACGCCACTCGCCACCACGCGCCTCCACCTTCACCGCTGTGTTCCGGCACCGGTGGACCTCCACCATCCGATTGGTCGTGCACCAAGCTCCGCCCTCTTCCCCTCTCCTCCGAACGGGCATCGCCATCTCCTCATTTGCTCCGGTAGGGCTCCATTTCTCTCGCCCCGCCGTGCCACCGCGTCGGTGCCGCCGAGCTCGCGCCCCGCGCACCGCCTCACTCACTCCCTCTCAGTCCTCCCGCGCCTCCCTCTCGGGTTCGCCATTCCCTGGCGAACGTCGTGCCCGCGATCGCTGGTCGTGGCTTGGCCAGAGCTGGCCATTGGCCGTCGGCCACCGCCGCGACGTCGCGGCTCCGAACGCCGGCGAGGACGCCCTGTCCTCCTTTCCCCCCTTCGGTCTGGACTGGGCTACGCCCTGTGGGCCGCGTCCCGAGCGGGCCGGCTCGTCCGTTTCCCCCGCGCGCGCAAGCCAGGCCGAGAATGGCCGTGGGCCGGTTGTCTCCCCGGGCCGGCCCAGTACCGAAATTGAAAAATCAATTTCTATTTTCTTTTATTATTCTTGATGTAAAATACTTTGGAAAATGTTTTTGTAGTCATTTCAGCTCCAAAAATTGTGAAATAAATTTCTATAGATTCATTGGAACTAGATCTACAATATAAAAATATTGCATGTCAAATTTGAAATACTTTTCTGTAGAGTTTTCATTTAATTATTGAAATGGCTGTTTTATTGTTAAATGCTTAATAAATCATAGAAAAATCAGAAAAATGTGATTCCAAGTTTGTTAATCTTTTTGTGCCATGTACTTGCTAGGAAAATTTTATATCATGTCTGTTCTGTAGAAAAATATGTAGGTGTAGTTCAAATGCTTTCTATCACTAATATTTGTTATTTTTGTTAATTAAATAAATTTGAATAAAACATGCAAGTAATAATTTTTCTACAGTGTTTGTTTACTGTGTAGAAAGTAGGAAAATTTCTAAATCTGTTGTTTGATACTTTTCATAATGCAAAGTATTTTCATATTCATTTTTAGGCCTTAGCTTGTTATTTTTGTATAGGCAGTTCTAGTAATCCAATTATAATGAAAATCTTGTGGCAGGCTAGTTTTGATATTAGTAATCCACTATAATTTTCTAAGATTTTTCTGTGCTACTAAACTATGTGTTGCTGTTCAAGCATAGGGCTAATTAGGGTTTACATTCACTCTTTAATGCAAGATTAGTTAGTAAACTATACTTTGGTGTATCTTTGAAGCATCTTGAGTGTCAAAGTGCCTTTGCATGGTAGAGAATAGTGGTGGTAGTTTTCGAGTACATGTTCTTGGATGACGTAGACTACCTTGTAGAAGAGTCGTAAGTTCCACGTAATCCAAATAAAGTAACATGCTCATTTACATCTCATGCATTCATCATCATCATCTCATGTCATCCCTGCAATGCACCTAGGCATGAGCACTTATACTTCTGCATCATACAGGATCGCAGGAAGTGACCCAGTAGCAGTTCCCGAGGACCCGGAAGAGCAGCCCGAGGTGCTAGAGCAGGAGTTGACCGAAGCCGAAGAGGAGGTCGGTGAAGATCTTCCGGAGTGTCCCGACCACCGTCCGAGATCTTTTGAGATAGGCAAGCCCCGGAGCATTTCTCTCCCGGTTTGCAAATAATTTATTATTAACTTTACTTAATTTGATGCAATACGTTTAGGAGTTGTTTGCAAACGTTGCTGCATTATACCTTGTTTCACCTTGCTTTACCCAATCCTTGTTACCCTGGTGTCCGCGGTCAATAATTGCTTAGTTTGCTTAGACCGGTAGAAGTTGGGTGATTGCCTATCATCCGCAAGCTATAGGGGATGACCTAGATTTATGTGGAAGTATGTCATACGAGAATAACTAAGTGTCAAAATGAATCTGAGACCGGACGGAAGCTTGCAGGGTTTCGGACTGTAGTGTTTTCCGTCTGTGTCGATTAAGGACCGACCGTTGTTGGGCCTCGAGTCATGTTGAACGCATGCCTCACATTTAGCTGGCCGAATAAAGTACCTTTCGACCGTGAAGCTGGGAGATTATTCGGGCCGAGTGGATTGCCCGCAACGCACTGTACCGGAGCAGTAGTGGCAGGAAACGGGGGCGCGATGATAAGGCCAAAGAGCAGTCGGGCGGCCCCCGGGTACATGTGGTTCCTGGCAAGCTCGTGACTTTACCTGAATGGTTGACTCGGTGACCTATACCTCACTTTAGCGGGTGAGTGAGGTTTGTGTGAGGAATAAATTACCAGCTGGTTAATAATCGATTCGAATCGCCATCGTTCATTGGATAGTGAACACTTGACTTGAGCTACTTCATCGTAGTAATATTGATGAAACACCTGGATAGTTATGTGGAAGATGACATGGTAATTATTGTTAGTGATCAATGGTAATCCTTACTTGCTTAATTACATTATTACTTTAGCACAAGTGCAATCATAGTTGACAGGGGAATAAAGAGTAAAATATTGCATGCCTTTGTAAAAGAACTGTTAAGTTAAAAATACTTTTCTTGCAAATGAGTCAGCTACCCCACCAGAAAGCCTATCATGATCCTTGGTGTCATTTTATTTTGGTTCTGTCGGGTAAGTCTAGCTGAGTACCTTCTCGTACACAGGGCTTTGTTCCCACTTGTTGCAGATGGGCAGATGTATTACGGCTACTGTATCAACTGCCTCTATCCTGCGATGGGCGAAGCTTAGGACCATGGGCAATGGTCATTCACTACTTCTCATCTGATGCTTTTGCTGGAGATGACCACAAGATGGCACTTTATTTCAAAACGCTGTGTGTGTGCGTGAGTTGAACTACTGCTTCCGCTACTTTTATTCAAACTTGGTTTGTAATAACTATGTTTAAACTCTGATGTATTTTGTGCCGCGAACTTTTATGTAACTTATGACGGTGACCGCTAAACTTAGTACGATCTTGGCTGTTATGTGAATGGTTTGAAATCCATCGAGATTTCACGGACTACCGGGTTATACAGGCTTAAGTATGTTAAATTGTCCTCTCGTTGGATGATTTTCCTACTTAATCTCGTATAAATGTACGGTTTGTTACAGTTGCACTACGTCTCGACACGTCTTCGCCAGCACCTATGATTTGTACTTTAGATCCGGATTGAACAATCGCTAATCTGCATTCGTTAATTGCTAATCCTTGTTGTCATATTGTGTGCCTACCCATAGCTCCACATATTCTTCTATCAGCACAGGTTCATCCTGCAACTGTTACCCACGCCCAACAACAGATTGTTTCACCACTTTGGCTTTGCCCTCTTTGGTTTCATCAAAATTGCCAAAAAAATTTAGGAAAATAAAGAAAAAAATTGTCAAAGTTTTTGCACGCTTTTCGGAGAACCTGTTGTATTTCTGTAGACCACATCCCACCTCAGTTGTAGGTGCCAATTTTTGTGGTAGCATCTTTTTTGATCCTTGTTCAGAGAAAAAATATAAAAGAATTGTGAAAATATAAAAAAATTGATTCCTACTAGTGCCTTTTGGAAAATTCCGGTAAAAATTTAGGAAAAAGGAAAAATCCGGACTATTTTCTTATTCTATGAGTTCTTTCCATCGTTCTTTGTTTTCACCTTGTTGCGCTATGTCTCGACATTACTTAGCCAGCACCTGTGATTTGTACTTTGAATCCGGATTGAACAATCGCTAATCTGCATTCCTTAATTGCTAATCCTTGCTGTCATATTGTGTGCCTACCCATAGCTCCACATATTCTTCTGTCAGTACTGGTTCATCTTGCAACTGTTACCCACGCTCAACAACAGATTGTTTCACCACTTTAGCTTTGCCATGTTTGGTTTCATCAAATTTGCCAAAAAAAATTCAGAAAAATAAAGAAAAAAAATTGTCAAAGTTTTTGCACGCTTTTCGGGGATCGTGCTGTATTTCTGTAGACCACATCCCACCTTTGTTGTAGGTGCCAATTTTTGTGGTTGCATCTTTTTTTATCCTTGTTCAGAGAAAATATAAAAAAATAGTGAAAAAATTAAAAAAATTGATTCCTACTAGTGCCATTTGGAAAATTCCGGTAAAAATTCAGGAAAAAGAAAAAATCCGGACTATTTTCTTATTCTGTGAGTTCTTTCCCGTCGTTCTTTGTTTTCACCGTGTTGTGCTACGTCTCGACACGTCTTCGCCAACACCTGTGATTTGTACTTTGGATCCGAATTGAACAATCGCTAATCTACATTCATTAATTGCTAATCCTTGCTGTCATATTGTGTGCCTACCCATGCTCCACATATTCTTCTATCAGCACAGGTTCATCTTGCAACTGTTACCCACGCTCAACAATAGATTGTTTCACCACTTTGGCTTTGCCCTCTTTGGTTTCATCAAAATTGCCAAAAAAAAATTTAGGAAAACAAAGAAAAAAATTGTCAAAGTTTTTGCATGCTTTTCGGAGAACATGTTGTATTTTTATAGACCACATCCCACATCAGTTGTAGGTGCCAATTTTTGTGGTTGCATCTTTTTTATCCTTGTTCAGAGAAAATATAAAAAAATAGTGAAAAAATAAAAAAATGATTCCTACTAGTGCCTTTTGGAAAATTCCGGTAAAAATTCAGGAAAAAGGAAAAATTCGGACTATTTTCTTGTTCTGTGAGTTCTTTCCATCGTTCTTTGTTTTCACATTGTTGCGCTACGTCTCGACACGTCTTAGCCAACACCTGTGATTTGTACTTTGAATCCGGATTGAACAATCGCTAATCTGCATTCGTTAATTGCTAATCCTTGCTGTCATACTATGTGCCTACCCATCGCTCCACATATTCTTCTGTCAGCACAGGTTCATCTTGCAACTGTTACCCATGCTCAACAATAGATTGTTTCACCACTTTGGCATTGCCCTGTTTGGTTTCATCAAAATTGCCAAGAAAATTCAGGAAAATAAAGAAAAAAATTATCAAAGTTTTTGCACGCTTTTCGAAGAACGTGCTGTATTTCTGTAGACCACATCCCACCTCAGTTGTAGGTGCCAATTTTTGTGGTTGCATCTTTTTTTATCCTTGTTCGGAGAAAATATGAAAAAATATTGAAAAAATAAAAAATTTGATTCCTACTAGTGCCTTTTGGAAAATTCTGGGATAAATTCAAAAAAAAGGAAAAATCCGGACTATCTGCTTGTTCTGTGAGTTCTTTCCATCGTCCTTTGTTTTCACCTTGTTGCGCTATGTCTCGACACGTCTTAGCCAGCACCTGTGATTTGTAGTTTCGATCCGGATTGAACAATCGCTAATCTGCATTCGTTAATTGCTAATCCTTGCTGTCATATTGTGTGCCTACCCAGAGCTCCACATATTCTTCTGTCAGCACCGGTTCTTCTTGCAACTGTTACGCATGCTCAACAACAGATTATTTCACCACTTAGGCTTTGCCCTGTTTGGTTTCATCAAAATTGCCAAAAAAATTCAGGAAAATAAAGAAAAAAATTATTAAAGTTTTTGCACGCTTTTCGGAGAAAGTGTTGTATTTCTGTAGACCACATCCTACCTTAGTTGTAGGTGTCAATTTTTGCAGTTGCACCTTTTTTGATCCTTGTTTAGAGAAAATATAAAAAAAATATTGAAAAAATAAAAAAATTTGATTCCTACCGGTGCCTTTTGGAAAATTTCGGGAAAAATTCAGCAAAAAAGAAAAATCCGGACTATTTTCTTGTTCTGTGAGTTCTTTCCATCATCCTTTGTTTTCACCTTGTTGCGCTACGTCTCGACACGTCTTAGCCAGCACCTGTAATTTGTAGTTTCGATCCGGATTGAACAATCGCTAATCTGCATTCGTTAATTGCTAATCTTTGTTGTCATATTGTGTGCCTACCCATAGCTCCACATATTCTTCTATCAGCACAGGTTCATCTTGCAACTGTTACCCACGCTTAACAACAGATTGTATCACCACTTTGGCATTGCCCAGTTTGGTTTCATCAAAATTGCCAAGAAAATTCAGGAAAATAAAGAAAAAAATGTTCAAAGTTTTTGCACACTTTTCGGAGAACGTGCTGTATTTCTGTAGACCACATCCCACCTCAGTTGTAGGTGCCAATTTTTGTGCTTGCATCTTTTTTGATCCTTGTTCAGAGAAAATATTAAAAAATATTGAAAAAATAAAAAAATTTGATTCCTACTAGTGCCTTTTGGAAAATTCCGGGAAAAATTTTGGAAAAAGGAAAAATCTGGACTATCTGCTTGTTCTGTGAGTTCTTTCCATCGTCCTTTGTTTTCATCTTGTTACGCTACGTCTCGACACGTCTTAGCGAGCACCTATGATTTGTACTTTTGATCCGGATTGAACAATCGCTAATCTGCATTCGTTAATTGCTAATCCTCGCTGTCATATTGTGTGCCTACCCAGAGCTCCACATATTCTTCTGTCAGCACCGGTTCATCTTGCAACTGTTACCCATGCTCAACAACAGATTGTTTCACCAATTTGGCTTTGCCCTGTTTGGTTTCATCAAAATTGCCAAAAAAATTTAGGAAAATAAAGAAAAAAATTGTCAAAGTTTTTGTACGCTTTTCGGAGAACGTGCTATATTTCTGTAGACCACATCCCACCTCAGTTCTAGGTGCCAATTTTTGTGGTTGCATCCTTTTTTATCCTTCTTCAGAAAAAAATATAAAAAATAGTTAAAAATAAAAAAATTTTGATTCCTACTAGTGCCTTTTTTGAAAATTCAGGGAAAAATTCAGGAAAAAGGAAAAATCTAGACTATTTGCTTGTTCTGTGAGTTCTTTCCATCGTCCTTTGTTTTCACCTTGTTGCGCTGCGTCTCGACACGTCTTAGCGAGCACCTATGATTTTTACTTTGTATCCGGAATGAACAATCGCTAATCTGCATTCGTTAATTGCTAATCCTTGCTGTCATATTGTGTGCCTACCCATAGCTCCACAAATTCTTCTATCAGCACCGGTTCATCTTGCAACTGTTACCCACGCTCAACAATAGATTGTTTCACCACTTTGGCTTTGCCCTGTTTGGTTTCATCAAAATTGCCAAAAAAATTTAGGAAAATAAAGAAAAAAATTGTCAAAGTTTTTGCACGCTTTTCGAAGAACGTGCTGTATTTATGTAGACCACATCCCACCTCAGTTCTAGGTGCCAATTTTTGTGGTTGCATCTTTTTTTATCCTTATTTAGAGAAAAATATAAAAAAATAGTTAAAAAATAAAAAAAGTTTGATTCCTACTAGTGTCTTTTGGAAAATTCCGGGAAAAATTCAGGAAAAAGGAAATCGAGACTATTTGCTTGTTCTGTGAGTTCTTTCCATCATCCTTTGTTTTCACCTTGTTGCGCTACGTCTCGACACTTCTTAGCCAGCACCTGTGATTTGTAGTTTCGATCCGGATTGAACAATCGCTAATCTGCATTCGTTAATTGCTAATCCTTGCTGTCATATTATGTGCCTACCCATAGCACCACATATTCTTCTGTCAGCATAGGTTCATCTTGCAACTGTTGCCCACGCTCAACAACAGGTTGTTTCACCACTTTGGCATTGCCCTGTCTGGTTTCATCAAAATTGCCAAAAAAATTGAGGAAAATAAAGAAAAAAATTGTCAAAGTTTTTGCACGCTTTTCGGAGAACGTGCTGTATTTCTGTAGACCACATCCCACCTCAGTTCTAGGTGCCAATTTTTTTGGTTGCTTCTTTTTTATCCTTGTTCAGAGAAAAATATAAAAAAAATTGAAAAAATAAAAAAATTTTGATTTCTACTAGTGCCTTTTGGAAAATTCCGGGAAAAATTTAGGAAAAAGGAAAAATCCAGACTATTTTCTTGTTCTGTGAGTTCTTTCCATCGTTCTTTGTTTTCATCTTGTTGCGCTATGTCTTGACACGTCTTAGCCAGCACCTGTGATTTATACTTTCGATCCGGATTGAACAATCGCTAATCTACATTCGTAAATTGCTAATCCTTGCTGTCATATTGTGTGCCTACACATAGCTCCACATATTCTTCTGTCAGCACCGGTTCATCTTGCAACTGTTACCCACGCTCAACAACAGATTATTTCACCACTTTGGCTTTGCCCTGTTTGGTTTCATCAAAATTGCCAAAAAAATTCAGGAAAATAAAGAAAAAAATTATCAAAGTTTTTGCACGCTTTTCGGAGAACGTGCTGTATTTCTGTAGACCACATCCCACCTCAGTTCTAGGTGCCAATTTTTGTTGTAGCATCTTTTTTGATCCTTGTTCAAAGAAAAATATAAAAAATAGTTCAAAAACAAAAAAATTTTGATTCCAACTAGTGCCTTTTGGAAAATTTCGGGAAAAATTCAGGAAAAAGGAAATCCAGACTATTTGCTTGTTCTGTGAGTTGTTTCCATCATCCTTTGTTTTCACCTTGTTGCGCTACGTCTCGACACGTCTTAGCCAGCACCTGTGATTTGTAGTTTCGATCCGGATTGAACAATCGCTAATCTGCATTCGTTAATTGCTAATCCTTGCTGTCATATTGTGTGCGTACCCATAGCTCCACATATTCTTCTGTCAGCACAGGTTTATCTTGCAACTGTTACCCACGCTCAACAACAGATTGTTTCACCACTTTGGCATTGCTCTGTTTGGTTTTATCAAAATTGCCAAAAAAATCAGCAAAATAAAGAAAAAAATTGTCAAAGTTTTTGCACACTTTTTGGAGAACGTGCTATATTTTTGTAGACCACATCCTACCTTAGTTGTAGGTGTCAATTTGTGTGGTTGCATCTTTTTTGATCCTTGTTCAGCGAAAATATAAAAAAATATTGAAAAAATAAAAAAATTGATTCCTACTAGTGCCTTTTGGAAAATTCTGGGAAAAAATCAGGAAAAAGGAAAAATCCGGACTATTTTCTTGTTCTGTGAGTTCTTTTCATCGTTCTTTGTTTTCACCTTGTTGTGCTACGTCTTGACACGTCTTAGCCAACTCCTGTGATTTGTACTTTGGATCCGGATTGAACAATCACTAATCTGCATTCGTTAATTGCTAATCCTTACTGTCATATTGTGTGCCTACTCATAGCTCCACATATTCTTCTGTCAGCACCGGTTCATCTTGCAACTGTTACCCACACTCAACAACAGATTGTTTCACCACTTTGGCTTTGCCCTGTTTGGTTTCATCAAAATTGCCAAAAAAATTCAGGAAAATAAAGAAAAAAATTGTCAAAGTTTTGCATGCTTTTCGGAGAACATGCTATATTTCTGTAGACCACATCCCACCTCAGTTGTAGGTGCCAATTTTTGAGGTTGCATCTTTTTTTATCCTTCTTCAGAGAAAAATATAAAAAATTTGTGAAAAAATAAAACAAATTTGATTCCTACTAGTGCCTTTTGGAAAATTCTGGGAAAAATTCAGGAAAAAGGAAAAATCTAGACTATTTGCTTATTCTATGAGTTCTTTCTATCATTCTTTGTTTTCACCTTGTTGCACTACATCTCGACACGTCTTAGCCAGCACCTTTTGATTTGTACTTTCGATCCGGATTGAACAATCGCTAATCTGCATTCGTTAATTGCTAATCCTTGCTGTCATATTGTGTGCCTACCTATAGCTCCACATATGCTTCTGTTAGCACAGGTTTATTTTGCAACTGTTACCCACGCTAAACAACAGATTGTTTCACCACTTTGGCTTTGCCCTGTTTGGTTTCATCAAAATTTCCAAAAAATTCAGGAAAATAAAGAAAAAAAATTGTCAAACTATTTGCACGCTTTTCGGAGAACGTGCTGTATTTCTGTAGACCACATCCCACCTCAGTTGTAGGTGCCAATTTTTGTGGTTGCATCTTTTTTGATCCTTGTTCAGAGAAAATATGAAGAAATATTGAAAAAATAAAAAAATTTGATTCCTACTAGTGCCTTTTGGAAAATTCTGGGAAAAATTCAGGAAAAAGAAAAAATCTGGACTATTTTCTTGTTCTGTGAGTTCTTTCCATCGTTCTTTGTTTTCACCTTGTTGTGCTACGTCTTGACACGTCTTAGCGAGCACCTATGATTTTTACTTTTGATCCGGATTGAACAATCGCTAATCTGTATTCGTTAATTGCTAATCCTTGCTGTCATATTGTTTGCCTACCCATAGCTCCACATATTCTTCTATCAGCACCGATTTATCTTGCAACTGTTACCCACGCTCAACAACAGATTGTTTCACCACTTTGGCTTTGCCCTGTTTGGTTTCATCAAAATTGCCAAAAAAATTTAGGAAAATAAAGAAAAAAATTGTCAAAGTTTTTGCACGCTTTTCGGAGAACATGCTGTATTTCTGTAGACCACATCCCACCTCAGTTCTAGGTGCCAATTTTTGTGGTTGCATCTTTTTTGATCCTTGTTCAGAGAAAATACGAAGAAATATTGAAAAAATAAAAAATTTTGATTCCTACTAGTGCCTTTTGGAAAATTCTGGGAAAAAATCAGGAAAAAGGAAAAATCCGGACTATTTTCTTGTTCTGTGAGTTCTTTTCATCGTTCTTTGTTTTCACCTTGTTGTGCTACGTCTTGACACGTCTTAGCCAACTCCTGTGATTTGTACTTTGGATCCGGATTGAACAATCACTAATCTACATTCGTTAATTGCTAATCCTTACAGTCATATTGTGTGCCTACTCATAGCTCCACATATTCTTCTGTCAGCACCGGTTCATCTTGCAACTGTTACCCACGCTCAACAACAGATTGTTTCACCACTTTGGCTTTGCCCTGTTTGGTTTCATCAAAATTGCCAAAAAAACTCAGGAAAATAAAGAAAAAAATTGTCAAAGTTTTGCATGCTTTTCGGAGAACATGCTGTATTTCTGTAGACCACATCCCACCTCAGTTGTAGGTGCCAATTTTTGAGGTTGCTTCTTTTTTTATCCTTCTTCAGAGAAAAATATAAAAAATTTGTGAAAAAATAAAACAAATTTGATTCCTACTAGTGCCTTTTGGAAAATTCTGGGAAAAATTCAGGAAAAAGGAAAAATCTAGACTATTTGCTTATTCTGTGAGTTCTTTCTATCATTCTTTGTTTTCACCTTGTTGCGCTATATCTCGACACGTCTTAGCCAGCACCTTTAATTTGTACTTTGGATCCGGATTGAACAATCGCTAATCTGCATTCGTTAATTGCTAATCCTTGATGTCATATTGTGTGCCTACCTATAGCTCCACATATGCTTCTGTTAGCACAGGTTCATTTTGCAACTGTTACCCACGCTCAACAACAGATTGTTTCACCACTTTGGCTTTGCCCTGTTTGGTTTCATCAAAATTTCCAAAAAATTCAGGAAAATAAAGAAAAAAATTGTCAAACTTTTTGCACGCTTTTCGGAGAACGTGCTGTATTTCTGTAGACCACATCCCACCTCAGTTGTAGGTGCCAATTTTTGTGGTTGCATCTTTTTTGATCCTTGTTCAGAGAAAATATGAAGAAATATTGAAAAAATAAAAAAATTTGATTCCTACTAGTGCCTTTTGGAAAATTCTGGGAAAAATTCAGGAAAAAGAAAAAATCCGGACTATTTTCTTGTTCTGTGAGTTTTTTCCATCGTTCTTTGTTTTCACCTTGTTGTGCTACGTCTTGACACGTCTTAGCGAGCACCTATGATTTTTACTTTTGATCCGGATTGAACAATCGCTAATCTGTATTCGTTAATTGCTAATCCTTGCTGTCATATTGTTTGCCTACCCATAGCTCCACATATTCTTCTGTCAGCACCGGTTCATCTTGCAACTGTTACCCACGCTCAACAACAGATTGTTTCACCACTTTGGCTTTGCCCTGTTTGGTTTCATCAAAATTGCCAAAAAAATTTAGGAAAATAAAGAAAAAAATTGTCAAAGTTTTTGCACGCTTTTCGGAGAACATGCTGTATTTCTGTAGACCACATCCCACCTCAGTTCTAGGAGGCAATTTTTGTGGTTTCATCTTTTTTATCCTATTTTAGAGAAAAATATAAAAAATAGTTAAAAAATAAAAAAATTTGATTCCTACTAGTGCCTTTTGGAAAATTCCGGGAAAAATTCAGGAAAAAGGAAATCCAGACTATTTGCCTGTTCTGTGATTTCTTTCTATCATCCTTTATTTTCACCTTGTTGCGCTACGTCTCGACACGTCTTAGCCAGCACTTGTGATTTGTAGTTTCGATCCGGATTGAACAATCGCTAATCTGCATTCGTTAATTGCTAATCCTTGCGAGTCTGCCTACCCATAGCTCCACATATTCTTCAGTCAGCACAGGTTCATCTTGCAGCTGTTGCCCACGTTCAACACCAGATTGTTTCACCACTTTGGCATTGCCCTGTTTTGTTTCATCAAAATTGCCAAAAAATTCATTAAAATAAAGAAAAAAAATTGTCAAACTTTTTGCACGCTTTTCGGAGAACGTGCTGTGTTTCTATAGACCACATCCCACCTCAGTTGTAGGTGCCAATTTTTGTGGTTGCATCTTTTTTTATCCTTGTTCAGAGAAAATATGAAGAAATATTGAAAAAATAAAAAAATTTGATTCCTACTAGTGCCTTTTGGAAAATTCTGGGAAAAATTCAGGAAAAAGAAAAAATCCGGACTATTTTCTTGTTCTGTGAGTTCTTTCCATCGTTCTTTGTTTTCACCTTGTTGTGCTACGTCTTGACACGTCTTAGCGAGCACCTATGATTTTTAGTTTTGATTCGGATTGAACAATCGCTAATCTGTATTCGTTAATTGCTAATCCTTGCTGTCATATTGTTTGCCTACCCATAGCTCCACATATTCTTCTGTCAGCACCGGTTCATCTTGCAACTGTTACCCATGCTCAACAACAGATTGTTTCACCACTATGGCTTTGCCCTGTTTGGTTTCATCAAAATTGCCAAAAAAATTTAGGAAAATAAAGAAAAAAATTGTCAAAGTTTTTGCACGCTTTTCGGAGAACATGCTGTATTTCTGTAGACCACATCCCACCTCAGTTCTAGGTGCCAATTTTTGTGGTTGCATCTTTTTTTATCCTATTTCAGAGAAAAAAATAAAAAATAGTTAAAAAATAAAAAAATTTGATTCCTACTAGTGCCTTTTGGAAAATTCCAGGAAAAATTCAGGAAAAAGGAAATCCAGACTATTTGCCTGTTCTGTGATTTCTTTCTATCATCCTTTATTTTCACCTTGTTGCGCTACGTCTCGACACGTCTTAGCCAGCACTTGTGATTTGTAGTTTCGATCCGGATTGAACAATCGCTAATCTGTATTCGTTAATTGCTAATCCTTGCGAGTCTGCCTACCCATAGCTCCACATATTCTTCAGTCAGCACAGGTTCATCTTGCAGCTGTTGCCCACGTTCAACAACAGATTGTTTCACCACTTTGGCGTTGCCCTGTTTGGTTTCATCAAAATTGCCAAAAAAATTCAGGAAAATAAAGAAAAAAAATTGTCAAACTTTTTGCACGCTTTTCGGAGAACGTGCTGTGTTTCTATAGACCACATCCCACCTCAGTTGTAGGTGCCAATTTTTGCGGTTGCATCTTTTTTGATCCTTGTTCAGAAAAAATATGAAGAAATATTGAAAAAATAAAAAAATTTGATTCCTACTAGTGCCTTTTGGAAAATTCTGAGAAAAATTCAGGAAAAAGAAAAAATCCGGACTATTTTCTTGTTCTGTGAGTTCTTTCCATCGTTCTTTGTTTTCACCTTGTTGTGCTACGTCTTGACACGTCTTAGCGAGCACCTATGATTTGTACTTTTGATCCGGATTGAACAATCGCTAATCTGTATTCGTTAATTGCTAATCCTTGCTGTCATATTGTTTGCCTACCCATAGCTCCACATATTCTTCTGTCAGCACCGGTTCATCTTGCAACTGTTACCCACGCTCAACAACAGATTATTTCACCACTTTGGCTTTGCCCTGTTTGGTTTCATCAAAATTGCCAAAAAAATTTAGGAAAATAAAGAAAAAAATTGTCAAAGTTTTTGCACGCTTTTCGGAGAACATGCTGTATTTCTGTAGACCACATCCCACCTCAGTTCTAGGAGGCAATTTTTGTGGTTTCATCTTTTTTTATCCTATTTCAGAGAAAAATATAAAAAATAGTTAAAAATAAAAAATTTGATTCCTACTAGTGCCTTTTGGAAAATTCCGGGAAAAATTCAGGAAAAAGGAAATCCAGACTATTTGCCTGTTCTGTGATTTCTTTCTATCATCCTTTATTTTCACCTTGTTGCGCTACGTCTCGACACGTCTTAGCCAGCACTTGTGATTTGTAGTTTCGATCCGGATTGAACAATCGCTAATCTGCATTCGTTAATTGCTAATCCTTGCGAGTCTGCCTACCCATAGCTCCACATATTCTTCAGTCAGCACAGGTTCATCTTGCAGCTGTTGCCCACGTTCAACACCAGATTGTTTCACCACTTTGGCATTGCCCTGTTTTGTTTCATCAAAATTGCCAAAAAATTCATTAAAATAAAGAAAAAAAAATGTCAAACTATTTGCACGCTTTTCGGAGAACGTGCTGTATTTCTGTAGACCACATCCCACCTCAGTTGTAGGTGCCAATTTTTGTGGTTGCATCTTTTTTGATCCTTGTTCAGAGAAAATATGAAGAAATATTGAAAAAATAAAAAAATTTGATTCCTACTAGTGCCTTTTGGAAAATTCTGGGAAAAATTCAGGAAAAAGAAAAAATCCGGACTATTTTCTTGTTCTGTGAGTTCTTTCCATCGTTCTTTGTTTTCACCTTGTTGTGCTACGTCTTGACACGTCTTAGCGAGCACCTATGATTTGTACTTTTGATCCGGATTGAACAATCGCTAATCTGTATTCGTTAATTGCTAATCCTTGCTGTCATATTGTTTGCCTACCCATAGCTCCACATATTCTTCTGTCAGCACCGGTTCATCTTGCAACTGTTACCCATGCTCAACAACAGATTGTTTCACCACTATGGCTTTGCCCTGTTTGGTTTCATCAAAATTGCCAAAAAAATTTAGGAAAATAAAGAAAAAAATTGTCAAAGTTTTTGCACGCTTTTCGGAGAACATGCTGTATTTCTGTAGACCACATCCCACCTCAGTTCTAGGAGCCAATTTTTGTGGTTGCATCTTTTTTTATCCTATTTCAGAGAAAAATATAAAAAATAGTTAAAAAATAAAAAAATTTGATTCCTACTAGTGCCTTTTGGAAAATTCCGGGAAAAATTCAGGAAAAAGGAAATCCAGACTATTTGCCTGTTCTGTGATTTCTTTCTATCATCCTTTATTTTCACCTTGTTGCGCTACGTCTCGACACGTCTTAGCCAGCACTTGTGATTTGTAGTTTCGATCCGGATTGAACAATCGCTAATCTGCATTCGTTAATTGCTAATCCTTGCGAGTCTGCCTACCCATAGCTCCACATATTCTTCAGTCAGCACAGGTTCATCTTGCAGCTGTTGCCCACGTTCAACAACAGATTGTTTCACCACTTTGGCATTGCCCTGTTTTGTTTCATCAAAATTGCCAAAAAAATTCAGGAAAATAAAGAAAAAAAATTGTCAAACTTTTTGCACGCTTTTCGGAGAACGTGCTGTGTTTCTATAGACCACATCCCACCTCAGTTGTAGGTGCCAATTTTTGTGGTTGCATCTTTTTTGATCCTTGTTCAGAGAAAATATGAAGAAATATTGAAAAAATAAAAAAATTTGATTCCTACTAGTGCCTTTTGGAAAATTCTGGGAAAAATTCAGGAAAAAGAAAAAATCCGGACTATTTTCTTGTTCTGTGAGTTCTTTCCATCGTTCTTTGTTTTCACCTTGTTGTGCTACGTCTTGACACGTCTTAGCGAGCACCTATGATTTTTACTTTTGATTCGGATTGAACAATCGCTAATCTGTATTCGTTAATTGCTAATCCTTGCTGTCATATTGTTTGCCTACCCATAGCTCCACATATTCTTCTGTCAGCACCGGTTCATCTTGCAACTGTTACCCACGCTCAACAACAGATTGTTTCACCACTTTGGCTTTGCCCTGTTTGGTTTCATCAAAATTGCCAAAAAAATTTAGGAAAATAAAGAAAAAAATTGTCAAAGTTTTTGCACGCTTTTCGGAGAACATGCTGTATTTCTGTAGACCACACCCCACCTCAGTTCTAGGTGCTAATTTTTGTGGTTGCATCTTTTTTTATCCTATTTCAGAGAAAAAAATAAAAAATAGTTAAAAAATAAAAAAATTTGATTCCTACTAGTGCCTTTTGGAAAATTCCAGGAAAAATTCAGGAAAAAGGAAATCCAGACCATTTGCCTGTTCTGTGATTTCTTTCTATCATCCTTTATTTTCACCTTGTTGCGCTACGTCTCGACACGTCTTAGCCAGCACTTGTGATTTGTAGTTTCGATCCGGATTGAACAATCGCTAATCTGCATTCGTTAATTGCTAATCCTTGCGAGTCTGCCTACCCATAGCTCCACATATTCTTCGGTCAGCACAGGTTCATCTTGCAGCTGTTGCCCACGTTCAACAACAGATTGTTTCACCACTTTGGCATTGCCCTGTTTGGTTTCATCAAAATTGCCAAAAAAATTCAGGAAAATAAAGAAAAAAAATTGTCAAACTTTTTGCACGCTTTTCGGAGAACGTGCTGTGTTTCTATAGACCACATCCCACCTCAGTTGTAGGTGCCAATTTTTGTGGTTGCATCTTTTTTGATCCTTGTTCAGAGAAAATATGAAGAAATATTGAAAAAATAAAAAAATTTGATTCCTACTAGTGCCTTTTGGAAAATTCTGGGAAAAATTCAGGAAAAAGAAAAAATCCGGACTATTTTCTTGTTCTGTGAGTTCTTTCCATCGTTCTTTGTTTTCACCTTGTTGTGCTACGTCTTGACACGTCTTAGCGAGCACCTATGATTTTTACTTTTGATTCGGATTGAACAATCGCTAATCTGTATTCGTTAATTGCTAATCCTTGCTGTCATATTGTTTGCCTACCCATAGCTCCACATATTCTTCTGTCAGCACCGGTTCATCTTGCAACTGTTACCCACGCTCAACAACAGATTGTTTCACCACTTTGGCTTTGCCCTGTTTGGTTTCATCAAAATTGCCAAAAAAATTTAGGAAAATAAAGAAAAAAATTGTCAAAGTTTTTGCACGCTTTTCAGAGAACATGCTGTATTTCTGTAGACCACACCCCACCTCAGTTCTAGGTGCTAATTTTTGTGGTTGCATCTTTTTTTATCCTATTTCAGAGAAAAAAATAAAAAATAGTTAAAAAATAAAAAAATTTGATTCCTACTAGTGCCTTTTGGAAAATTCCAGGAAAAATTCAGGAAAAAGGAAATCCAGACCATTTGCCTGTTCTGTGATTTCTTTCTATCATCCTTTATTTTCACCTTGTTGCGCTACGTCTCGACACGTCTTAGCCAGCACTTGTGATTTGTAGTTTCGATCCGGATTGAACAATCGCTAATCTGCATTCGTTAATTGCTAATCCTTGCGAGTCTGCCTACCCATAGCTCCACATATTCTTCGGTCAGCACAGGTTCATCTTGCAGCTGTTGCCCACGTTCAACAACAGATTGTTTCACCACTTTGGCATTGCCCTGTTTGGTTTCATCAAAATTGCCAAAAAAATTCAGGAAAATAAAGAAAAAAAATTGTCAAACTTTTTGCACGCTTTTCGGAGAACGTGCTGTGTTTCTATAGACCACATCCCACCTCAGTTGTAGGTGCCAATTTTTGTGGTTGCATCTTTTTTGATCCTTGTTCAGAGAAAATATGAAGAAATATTGAAAAAATAAAAAAATTTGATTCCTACTAGTGCCTTTTGGAAAATTCTGGGAAAAATTCAGGAAAAAGAAAAAATCCGGACTATTTTCTTGTTCTGTGAGTTCTTTCCATCGTTCTTTGTTTTCACCTTGTTGTGCTACGTCTTGACACGTCTTAGCGAGCACCTATGATTTTTACTTTTGATTCGGATTGAACAATCGCTAATCTGTATTCGTTAATTACTAATCCTTGCTGTCATATTGTTTGCCTACCCATAGCTCCACATATTCTTCTGTCAGCACCGGTTCATCTTGCAACTGTTACCCACGCTCAACAACAGATTGTTTCACCACTTTGGCTTTGCCCTGTTTGGTTTCATCAAAATTGCCAAAAAAATTTAGGAAAATAAAGAAAAAAATTGTCAAAGTTTTTGCACGCTTTTCGGAGAACATGCTGTATTTCTGTAGACCACACCCCACCTCAGTTCTAGGTGCTAATTTTTGTGGTTGCATCTTTTTTTATCCTATTTCAGAGAAAAAAATAAAAAATAGTTAAAAAATAAAAAAATTTGATTCCTACTAGTGCCTTTTGGAAAATTCCAGGAAAAATTCAGGAAAAAGGAAATCCAGACCATTTGCCTGTTCTGTGATTTCTTTCTATCATCCTTTATTTTCACCTTGTTGCGCTACGTCTCGACACGTCTTAGCCAGCACTTGTGATTTGTAGTTTCGATCCGGATTGAACAATCGCTAATCTGCATTCGTTAATTGCTAATCCTTGCGAGTCTGCCTACCCATAGCTCCACATATTCTTCGGTCAGCACAGGTTCATCTTGCAGCTGTTGCCCACGTTCAACAACAGATTGTTTCACCACTTTGGCATTGCCCTGTTTGGTTTCATCAAAATTGCCAAAAAAATTCAGGAAAATAAAGAAAAAAAATTGTCAAACTTTTTGCACGCTTTTCGGAGAACGTGCTGTGTTTCTATAGACCACATCCCACCTCAGTTGTAGGTGCCAATTTTTGCGGTTGCATCTTTTTTGATCCTTGTTCAGAAAAAATATGAAGAAATATTGAAAAAATAAAAAAATTTGATTCCTACTAGTGCCTTTTGGAAAATTCTGGGAAAAATTCAGGAAAAAGAAAAAATCCGGACTATTTTCTTGTTCTGTGAGTTCTTTCCATCGTTCTTTGTTTTCACCTTGTTGTGCTACGTCTTGACACGTCTTAGCGAGCACCTATGATTTATACTTTTGATCCGGATTGAACAATCGCTAATCTGTATTCGTTAATTGCTAATCCTTGCTGTCATATTGTTTGCCTACCCATAGCTCCACATATTCTTCTGTCAGCACCGGTTCATCTTGCAACTGTTACCCACGCTCAACAACAGATTGTATCACCACTTTGGCTTTGCCCTGTTTGGTTTCATCAAAATTGCCAAAAAAATTTAGGAAAATAAAGAAAAAAATTGTCAAAGTTTTTGCACGCTTTTCGGAGAACATGCTGTATTTCTGTAGACCACATCCCACCTCAGTTCTAGGAGCCAATTTTTGTGGTTGCATCTTTTTTTATCCTATTTCAGAAAAAAATATAAAAAATAGTTAAAAAATAAAAAAATTTGATTCCTACTAGTGCCTTTTGGAAAATTCCGGGAAAAATTCAGGAAAAAGGAAATCCAGACTATTTGTCTGTTCTGTGATTTCTTTCTATCATCCTTTATTTTCACCTTGTTGCGCTACGTCTCGACACGTCTTAGCCAGCACTTGTGATTTGTAGTTTCGATCCGGATTGAACAATCGCTAATCTGCATTCGTTAATTGCTAATCCTTGCGAGTCTGCCTACCCATAGCTCCACATATTCTTCAGTCAGCACAGGTTCATCTTGCTGCTATTGCCCACGTTCAACAACAGATTGTTTCACCACTTTGGCATTGCCTTGTTTGGTTTCATCAAAATTGCCAAAAAAATTCAGGAAAATAAAGAAAAAAAATTGTCAAACTTTTTGCACGCTTTTCGGAGAACGTGCTGTGTTTCTATAGACCACATCCCACCTCAGTTGTAGGTGCCAATTTTTGTGGTTGCATCTTTTTTGATCCTTGTTCAGAGAAAATATGAAGAAATATTGAAAAAATAAAAAAATTTGATTCCTACTAGTGCCTTTTAGAAAATTCTGGGAAAAATTCAGGAAAAAGAAAAAATCCGGACTATTTTCTTGTTCTGTGAGTTCTTTCCATCGTTCTTTGTTTTCACCTTGTTGTGCTACGTCTTGACACGTCTTAGCGAGCACCTATGATTTTTACTTTTGATTCGGATTGAACAATCGCTAATCTGTATTCGTTAATTGCTAATCCTTGCTGTCATATTGTTTGCCTACCCATAGCTCCACATATTCTTCTGTCAGCACCGGTTCATCTTGCAACTGTTACCCACGCTCAACAACAGATTGTTTCACCACTTTGGCTTTGCCCTGTTTGGTTTCATCAAAATTGCCAAAAAAATTTAGGAAAATAAAGAAAAAATTGTCAAAGTTTTTGCACGCTTTTCGGAGAACATGCTGTATTTCTGTAGACCACATCCCACCTCAGTTCTTGGTGCCAATTTTTGTGGTTGCATCTTTTTTATCCTATTTCAGAGAAAAAAATAAAAAATAGTTAAAAAATAAAAAAATTTGATTCCTACTAGTGCCTTTTGGAAAATTCCAGGAAAAATTCAGGAAAAAGGAAATCCAGACCATTTGCCTGTTCTGTGATTTCTTTCTATCATCCTTTATTTTCACCTTGTTGCGCTACGTCTCGACACGTCTTAGCCAGCACTTGTGATTTGTAGTTTCGATCCGGATTGAACAATCGCTAATCTGCATTCGTTAATTGCTAATCCTTGCGAGTCTGCCTACCCATAGCTCCACATATTCTTCGGTCAGCACAGGTTCATCTTGCAGCTGTTGCCCACGTTCAACAACAGATTGTTTCACCACTTTGGCATTGCCCTGTTTGGTTTCATCAAAATTGCCAAAAAAATTTAGGAAAATAAAGAAAAAAAATTGTCAAAGTTTTTGCACGCTTTTCGGAGAACGTGCTGTATTTCTGTAGACCACATCCCACCTCAGTTTAGGTGCCAATTTTTGTGGTTCCATCTTTTTTGATCCTTGTTCACAGAAAATATGAAGAAATATTGAAAAAATAAAAAAATTTGATTCCTACTAGTGCCTTTTGGAAAATTCTGGGAAAAATTCAAGAAAAAGAAAAAATCCGGACTATTTTCTTGTTCTGTGAGTTGTTTCCATCGTTCTTTGTTTTCACCTTGTTGTGCTACGTCTTGACACGTCTTAGCGAGCACCTATGATTTGTACTTTTGATCCGGATTGAACAATCGCTAATCTGTATTCGTTAATTGCTAATCCTTGCTGTCATATTGTTTGCCTACCCATAGCTCCACATATTCTTCTGTCAGCACCGGTTCATCTTGCAACTGTTACCCACGCTCAACAACAGATTGTTTCACCACTTTGGCTTTGCCCTGTTTGGTTTCATCAAAATTGCCAAAAAAATTTAGGAAAATAAAGAAAAAAATTGTCAAAGTTTTTGCACGCTTTTCGGAGAACATGCTGTATTTCTGTAGACCACATCCCACCTCAGTTCTAGGAGCCAATTTTTGTGGTTGCATCTTTTTTTATCCTATTTCAGAGAAAAATATAAAAAATAGTTAAAAAATAAAAAAATTTGATTCCTACTAGTGCCTTTTGGAAAATTCCGGGAAAAATTCAGGAAAAAGGAAATCCAGACTATTTGCCTGTTCTGTGATTTCTTTCTATCATCCTTTATTTTCACCTTGTTGCGCTACGTCTCGACACGTCTTAGCCAGCACTTGTGATTTGTAGTTTCGATCCGGATTGAACAATCGCTAATCTGCATTCGTTAATTGCTAATCCTTGCGAGTCTGCCTACCCATAGCTCCACATATTCTTCAGTCAGCACAGGTTCATCTTGCAGCTGTTGCCCACGTTCAACAACAGATTGTTTCACCACTTTGGCATTGCCCTGTTTGGTTTCATCAAAATTGCCAAAAAGATTCAGGAAAATAAAGAAAAAAAATTGTCAAACTTTTTGCACGCTTTTCGGAGAACGTGCTGTGTTTCTATAGACCACATCCCACCTCAGTTGTAGGTGCCAATTTTTGTGGTTGCATCTTTTTTGATCCTTGTTCAGAGAAAATATGAAGAAATATTGAAAAAATAAAAAAATTTGATTCCTACTAGTGCCTTTTGGAAAATTCTGGGAAAAATTCAGGAAAAAGAAAAAATCTGGACTATTTTCTTGTTCTGTGAGTTCTTTCCATCGTTCTTTGTTTTCACCTTGTTGTGCTACGTCTTGACACGTCTTAGCGAGCACCTATGATTTTTACTTTTGATTCGGATTGAACAATCGCTAATCTGTATTCGTTAATTGCTAATCCTTGCTGTCATATTGTTTGCCTACCCATAGCTCCACATATTCTTCTGTCAGCACCGGTTCATCTTGCAACTGTTACCCACGCTCAACAACAGATTGTTTCACCACTTTGGCTTTGCCCTGTTTGGTTTCATCAAAATTACCAAAAAAATTTAGGAAAATAAAGAAAAAAATTGTCAAAGTTTTTGCACGCTTTTCGGAGAACATGCTGTATTTCTGTAGACCACATCCCACCTTAGTTCTAGGTGCCAATTTTTGTGGTTGCATCTTTTTTTATCCTATTTCAGAGAAAAATATAAAAAATAGTTAAAAAATAAAAAAATTTGATTCCTACTAGTGCCTTTTGGAAAATTCCAGGAAAAATTCAGGAAAAAGGAAATCCAGACCATTTGCCTGTTCTGTGATTTCTTTCTATCATCCTTTATTTTCACCTTGTTGCGCTACGTCTCGACACGTCTTAGCCAGCACTTGTGATTTGTAGTTTCGATCCGGATTGAACAATCGCTAATCTGCATTCGTTAATTGCTAATCCTTGCGAGTCTGCCTACCCATAGCTCCACATATTCTTCAGTCAGCACCGGTTCATCTTGCAGCTGTTGCCCACGTTCAACAACAGATTGTTTCACCACTTTGGCATTGCCCTGTTTGGTTTCATCAAAATTGCCAAAAAAATTCAGGAAAATAAAGAAAAAAAATTGTCAAAGTTTTTGCACGCTTTTTGGAGAACGTGCTGTATTTCTGTAGACCACATCCCACCTCAGTTGTAGGTGCCAATTTTTGTGGTTGCATCTTTTTTGATCCTTGTTCAAAGAAAATATGAAGAAATATTGAAAAAATAAAAAATTTTGATTCCTACTAGTGCCTTTTGGAAAATTCTGGGAAAAATTCAGGAAAAAGAAAAAATCCGGACTATTTTCTTATTCTGTCAGTTTTTTCCATCGTTCTTTGTTATCACCTTGTTGTGCTACGTCTTGACACGTCTTAGCGAGCACCTATGATTTGTTCTTTTGATCCGGATTGAACAATCGCTAATCTGTATTCGTTAATTGCTAATCCTTGCTGTCATATTGTTTGCCTACCCATAGCTCTACATATTCTTCTGTCAGCACCGGTTCATCTTGCAACTGTTACCCACGCTCAACAACAGATTGTTTCACCACTTTGGCTTTGCCCTGTTTGGTTTCATCAAAATTGCCAAAAAAATTTAGGAAAATAAAGAAAAAAATTGTCAAAGTTTTTGCACGCTTTTCGGAGAACATGCTGTATTTCTGTAGACCACATCCCACCTCAGTTCTAGGTGCCAATTTTTGTGGTTGCATCTTTTTTTATCCTAGTTCAGAGAAAAATATAAAAAATAGTTAAAAAATAAAAAAATTTGATTCCTACTAGTGCCTTTTGGAAAATTCTGGGAAAAATTCAGGAAAAAGGAAATCCAGACTATTTGCCTGTTCTGTGATTTCTTTCTATCATCCTTTATTTTCACCTTATTGCGCTACGTCTCGACACGTCTTAGCCAGTACTTGTGATTTGTAGTTTCGATCCGGATTGAACAATCGCTAATCTGCATTCGTTAATTGCTAATCCTTGCGAGTCTGCCTACCCATAGCTCCACATATTCTTCAGTCAGCACAGGTTCATCTTGCAGCTGTTGCCCACGTTCAACAACAGAATGTTTCACCACTTTGGCATTGCCCTGTTTGGTTTCATCAAAATTGCCAAAAAAATTCAGGAAAATAAAGAAAAAAAATAGTCAAAGTTTTTGCACGCTTTTCGGAGAATGTGTTGTATTTTGGTAGACCACATCCCACCTCAGTTCTAGGTGCCAATTTTTGTGGTTGCATCTTTTTTATCCTTGTTCAGAGAAAAATATAAAAAATATTGAAAAAATAAAAAAAAATTGATTCCTACAAGTGCCTTTTGGAAAATTCCGGGAAAAATTCAGGAAAAAGGAAAAATCTGGACTATTTTCTTGTTCTGTGAGTTCTTTCCATCGTTCTTTATTTTCATCTTGTTGCGCTATATCTTGACACGTCTTAGCCAGCACCTGTGATTTGTACTTTCGATCCGGATTGAACAATCGCTAATCTGCATTCGTAAATTGCTAATCCTTGCTGTCATATTGTGTGCCAACCCATAGCTCCACATATTCTTCTGTCAGCACCGGTTCATCTTGCAACTGTTACCCACGCTCAACAACAGATTGTTTCACCACTTTGGCTTTGCCCTGTTTGGTTTCATCAAAATTGCCAAAAAAATTTAGGAAAATAAAGACAAAAATTGTCAAATTTTTGCACGCTTTTCGGAGAACGTGCTGTATTTCTGTAGACCACATCCCACCTCAGTTCTAGGTGCCAATTTTTGTGGTAGCATCTTTTTTGATCCTTGTTCAGAGAAAAATATAAAAAATAGTTAAAAAATAAAAATATTTTGATTCCTACTAGTGTCTTTTGGAAAATTCCCGGAAAAATTCAGGAAAAAGGAAATCCAGACTATTTGCTTGTTCTATGAGTTCTTTCCATCATCCTTTGTTTTCACTTTGTTGCGCTACGTCTCGACACGTCTTAGCCAGCACCTGTGATTTGTAGTTTCGATCCAGATTGAACAATTGCTAATCTGCATTCGTTAATTGCTAATCCTTGCTGTCATATTGTGTGCCTACCCATAGCTCCACATATTCTTCTGTCAGCACAGGTTCATCTTGCAACTGTTACCCACACTCAACAACAGATTGTTTCACCACTTTGGCATTGCCCTGTTTGGTTTCATCAAAATTGCCAAAAAAATTCAGGAAAATAAAGAAAAAAATTGTCAAAGTTTATGCACGCTTTTCGGAGAACGTGCTGTATTTTTGTTGACCACATCCCACCTCAGTTCTAGGTGCCAATTTTTGTGGTTGCATCTTTTTTGATCCTTGTTCAGAGAAAAATATAAAAAAATAGTTAAAAAATAAAAAAATTTCGATTCCTACTAGTGCCTTTTGGAAAATTCCGGAAAAAATTCAGGAAAAAGGAAAAATCTGGACTATTTTCTTGTTCTGTGAGTTCTTTTCATCGTTCTTTGTTTTCACCTTGTTGCGCTACGTCTTGACACGTCTTAGCCAGCACCCGTGATTTGTACTTTCGATCCAGATTGAACAATAGCTAATCTGCATTCGTTAATTGCAAATCCTTGATGTCATATTGTGTGCCTACCCATAGCTCCACATATTCTTCTGTCAGCACCGGTTCATCTTGCAACTGTAACCCACGCTCAACAACAGATTGTTTCACCACTTTGGCTTTGCCCTGTTTGGTTTCATCAAAATTGCCAAAAAAATCAAGAAAATAAAGAAAAAAATTGTCAAAGTTTTTGCACGCTTTTCGAAGAACGTGCTGTATTTCTGTAGACCACATCCCACCTTAGTTCTAGGTGCCAATTTTTGTGGTTGCATCTTTTTTATCCTTGTTCATAGAAAAATATAAAAAATAGTTAAAAAATAAAAAAAAATTGATTCCTACTAGTGCCTTTTGGAAAATTCCGGGAAAAATTCAGGAAAAAGGAAATCTAGTCTATTTGCTTGTTCTGTGAGTTCTTTCTATCATCCTTTGTTTTCACCTTGTTGCGCTACGTCTCGACACATCTTAGCGAGCACCTGTGATTTGTAGTTTCGATCCGGATTGAACAATCGCTAATCTGCATTCGTTAATTACTAATCCTTGCTGTCATATTGTGTGCCTACCCATAGCTCCACATATTCTTCTGTCAGCACAGGTTCATCTTGCAACTGTTACCCACGCTCAACAACAGATTGTTTCATCACTTTCGCTTTGCCCTATTTGGTTTCATCAAAATTTCCAAAAAATTCCAGAAATAAAGAAAAAATTTGTCAAACGTTTTGCACGCTTTTCGGGGAACGTGTTGTATTTTGGTAGACAACATCCTACCTTACTTGTAGGTGCCAATTTTTGTGGTTGCATCTTTTTTATCCTTGTTCAGAGACAAATATAAAAAAAGAGTGAAAAAATAAAAAAAATGATTCCTACTGGTGCATTTTGGAAAATTCTAGGAAAAAATCAGGAAAAAGGAAAAATCCGGACTATTTTCTTGTTCTGTGAGTTCTTTTCATCGTACTTTGTTTTCATCTTGTTGCGCTACATCTTGACACGTCTTAGCCAGCACCTGTGATTTGTACTTTCGATCTGGATTGAACAATCGCTAATCTGCATTCGTTAATTGCTAATCCTTGCTGTCATATTGTGTGCCTACCCATAGCTCCTCATATTCTTCTGTCAGCACCGGTTCATCTTGCAACTGTTACCCACGCTCAACAACAGATTGTTTCACCACTTTGGCTTTGCCCTGTTTGGTTTCATCAAAGTTGCCAAAAAAATTTAGGAAAATAAAGACAAAAATTGTCAAAGTTTTTGCACGCTTTTCGGAGAACGTGCTGTATTTCTGTAGACCACATCCCACCTCAGTTCTAGGTGCCAATTTTTGTGGTAGCATCTTTTTTGATCCTTGTTCAGAGAAAAATATAAAAAATAGTTAAAAAATAAAAATATTTTGATTCCTACTAGTGTCTTTTGGAAAATTCCCGGAAAAATTCAGGAAAAAGGAAATCCAGACTATTTGCTTGTTCTATGAGTTCTTTCCATCATCCTTTGTTTTCACTTTGTTACGCTACGTCTCGACACGTCTTAGCCAGCACCTGTGATTTGTAGTTTCGATCCAGATTGAACAATTGCTAATCTGCATTCGTTAATTGCTAATCCTTGCTGTCATATTGTGTGCCTACCCATAGCTCCACATATTCTTCTGTCAGCACAGGTTCATCTTGCAACTGTTACCCACACTCAACAACAGATTGTTTCACCACTTTGGCATTGCCCTGTTTGGTTTCATCAAAATTGCCAAAAAAATTCAGGAAAATAAAGAAAAAAATTGTCAAAGTTTATGCACGCTTTTCGGAGAACGTGCTGTATTTTTGTTGACCACATCCCACCTCAGTTCTAGGTGCCAATTTTTGTGGTTGCATCTTTTTTGATCCTTGTTCAGAGAAAATATAAAAAAATAGTTAAAAAATAAAAAAATTTCGATTCCTACTAGTGCCTTTTGGAAAATTCCGGGAAAAATTCAGGAAAAAGGAAAAATCTGGACTATTTTCTTGTTCTGTGAGTTCTTTTCATCGTTCTTTGTTTTCACCTTGTTGCGCTACGTCTTGACACGTCTTAGCCAGCACCCGTGATTTGTACTTTCGATCCAGATTGAACAATAGCTAATCTGCATTCGTTAATTGCTAATCCTTGATATCATATTGTGTGCCTACCCATAGCTCCACATATTCTTCTGTCAGCACCGGTTCATCTTGCAACTGTTACCCACGCTCAACAACAGATTGTTTCACCACTTTGGCTTTGCCCTGTTTGGTTTCATCAAAATTACCAAAAAAATCAAGAAAATAAAGAAAAAAATTGTCGAAGTTTTTGCACACTTTTTGAAGAACGTGCTGTATTTCTGTAGACCACATCCCACCTTAGTTCTAGGTGCCAATTTTTGTGGTTGCATCTTTTTTATCCTTGTTCATAGAAAAATATAAAAAATAGTTAAAAAATAAAAAAAAAATTGATTCCTACTAGTGCCTTTTGGAAAATTCCGGGAAAAATTCAGGAAAAAGGAAATCTAGACTATTTGCTTGTTCTGTGAGTTCTTTCTATCATCCTTTGTTTTCACCTTGTTGCGCTACGTCTCGACACATCTTAGCGAGCACCTGTGATTTGTAGTTTCGATCCGGATTGAACAATCGCTAATCAGCATTCGTTAATTACTAATCCTTGCTGTCATATTGTGTGCCTACCCATAGCTCCACATATTCTTCTGTCAGCACAGGTTCATCTTGCAACTGTTACCCACGCTCAACAACAGATTGTTTCATCACTTTCGCTTTGCCCTATTTGGTTTCATCAAAATTTCCAAAAAATTCCAGAAATAAAGAAAAAATTTGTCAAACGTTTTGCACGCTTTTCGGGGAACGTGTTGTATTTTGGTAGACAACATCCTACCTTACTTGTAGGTGCCAATTTTTGTGGTTGCATCTTTTTTATCCTTGTTCAGAGACAAATATAAAAAAAGAGTGAAAAAATAAAAAAAAATGATTCCTACTGGTGCATTTTGGAAAATTCTAGGAAAAAATCAGGAAAAAGGAAAAATCCGGACTATTTTCTTGTTCTGTGAGTTCTTTCCATCGTTCTTTGTTTTCACCTTGTTGTGCTACGTCTTGACACGTCTTAGCTAGCACCTGTGATTTGTACTTTCGATCTGGATTGAACAATCGCTAATCTGCATTCGTTAATTGCTAATCCTTGCTGTCATATTGTGTGCCTACCCATAGCTCCTCATATTCTTCTGTCAGCACCGGTTCATCTTGCAACTGTTACCCACGCTCAACAACAGATTGTTTCACCACTTTGGCTTTGCCCTGTTTGGTTTCATCAAAATTGCCAAAAAATTCAGGAAAATAAAGAATAAAATTGTCAAAGTTTTTGCACGCTTTTCGGAGAACGTGCTGTATTTCTGTAGACCACATCCCACCTCAGTTCTAGGTGCCAATTTTTGTGGTGCATCTTTTTTTATCCTTGTTCAGAGAAAAATATAAAAAGAAGTGAAAAAAATAAAAAAAAATTGATTCCTACTAGTGCGTTTTGGAAAATTCTGGGAAGAATTCAGGAAAATGGAAAAATTCGGACTATTTGCTTGTTCTGTGAGTTCTTTCCATCGTCCTTTGTTTTCACCTTGTTGCGCAACGTCTCTACACGTCTTAGCCAGCACCTGTGATTTTTACTTTGGATCCGTTTTGAACAAACGCTAATCTGCATTCGTTAATTGCTAATCCTTGCTGTCATATTGTGTGCCTACCCATAGCTCCACATATTCTTCTGTCAGCACCGGTTCATCTTGAAACTGTTACCCGCGCTCAACAACAGATTGCTTCACCACTTTGGCTTTGCCCTGTTTGGTTCCATCAAAATTGCCAAAAAAATTTAGGAAAATAAAGAAAAAAATTGTCAAAGTTTTTGCACGCTTTTCGGAGAACGTGTTGTATTTCTGTAGACCACATCCCACCTCAGTTCTAGGTGCCAATTTTTGTGGTTGCATCTTTTTGTATCCTTGTTCAGAGAAAAATATAAAAAATATTGAAAAAAAATTTGATTCCTACTACTGCCTTTTGGAAAATTCCGGGAAAAATTCAGGAAAATGGAAAAATCCGGACTATTTTCTTGTTCTGTGAATTCTTTCCATCGTTCTTTGTTTTCACCTTGTTGCGCTACGTCTTGGCACGTCTTAGCCAGCACCTGTGATTTGTACTTTCGATCCAGATTGAACAATAGCTAATCTGCATTCGTTAATTGCTAATCCTTGATGTCATATTGTGTGCCTACCCATAGCTCCACATATTCTTCTGTCAGCACCGGTTCATCTTGCAACTGTTACCCACGCTCAACAACAGATTGTTTCACCACTTTGGCTTTGCCCTGTTTGGTTTCATCAAAATTGCCAAAAAAATCAAGAAAATAAAGAAAAAAATTGTCAAAGTTTTTGCACGTTTTTTGAAGAACGTGCTGTATTTCTGTAGACCACATCCCACCTTAGTTCTGGGTGCCAATTTTTGTGGTTGCATCTTTTTTATCCTTGTTCGCAGAAAAATAAAAAAAATAGTTAAAAAATAAAAAAAAATTTGATTCCTACTAGTGCCTTTTGGAAAATTCCGGGAAAAATTCAGGAAAAAGGAAATCTAGACTATTTGCTTGTTCTGTGAGTTCTTTCTATCATCCTTTGTTTTCACCTTGTTGCGCTACGTCTCGACACATCTTAGCGAGCACCTGTGATTTGTAGTTTCGATCCGGATTGAACAATCGCTAATCTGCATTCGTTAATTGCTAATCCTTGCTGTCATATTGTGTGCCTACCCATAGCTCCACATATTCTTCTGTCAGCACAGGTTCATCTTGCAACTGTTACCCACGCTCAACAACAGATTGTTTCACCACTTTCGCTTTGCCCTATTTGGTTTCATCAAAATTTCCAAAAAATTCCAGAAATAAAGAAAAAATTTGTCAAACGTTTTGCACGCTTTTCGGGGAACGTGCTGTATTTTGGTAGACCACATCCTACCTTACTTGTAGGTGCCAATTTTTGTGGTTGCATCTTTTTTATCCTTGTTCAGAGAAAAATATAAAAAATAGTGAAAAATAAAAAAATTTTGATTCCTACTAGTGCATTTTGGAAAATTCTAGGAAAAAATCAGGAAAAAGGAAAATTTTGGACTATTTTCTTGTTCTGTGAGTTCTTTCCATTGTTCTTTGTTTTCACCTTGTTGTGCTACGTCTTGACACGTCTTAGCCAGCACCTGTGATTTGTACTTTCGATCTGGATTGAACAATCGCTAATCTGCATTCGTTAATTGCTAATCCTTGCTGTCATATTGTGTGCCTACCCATAGCTCCTCATATTCTTCTGTCAGCATCGGTTTATCTTGCAACTGTTACCCACGCTCAACAACAGATTGTTTCACCACTTTGGCTTTGCCCTGTTTGGTTTCATCAAAATTGCCAAAAAATTCAGGAAAATAAAGAATAAAATTGTTAAAGTTTTTGCACGCTTTTCGGAGAACGTGCTATATTTCTGTAGACCACATCCCACCTCAGTTCTAGGTGCCAATTTTTGTGGTGCATCTTTTTTTATCCTTGTTCATAGAAAAATATAAAAAGAAGTGAAAAAAAATAAAAAAAAATTTGATTCCTACTAGTGCCTTTTGGAAACTTCTGGGAAGAATTCAGGAAAATGGAAAAATCCGGACTATTTGCTTGTTCTGTGAGTTCTTTCCATCGTCGTTTGTTTTCACCTTGTTGCGCTACGTCTCTACACGTCTTAGCCAACACCTGTGATTTTACTTTGGATCCGTTTTGAACAAACGCTAATCTGCATTCGTTAATTGCTAATCCTTGTTGTCATATTGTGTGCCTACCCATAGCTCCATATATTCTTCTGTCAGCACAGGTTCATCTTGCGACTGTTACCCACGCTCAACAACAGATTGTTTCACCACTTTGGCTTTGCCCTATTTGGTTTCATCAAAATTTCAAAAAAATTCAGGAAAATAAAGAAAAAAATTGTCGAAGTTTTTGCACGCTTTTTGAAGAACGTGCTGTATTTCTGTAGACCACATCCCACCTTAGTTCTAGGTGCCAATTTTTGTGGTTGCATCTTTTTTATCCTTGTTCATAGAAAAATATAAAAAATAGTTAAAAAATAAAAAAAAATTGATTCCTACTAGTGCCTTTTGGAAAATTCCGGGAAAAATTCAGGAAAAAGGAAATCTAGACTATTTGCTTGTTCTGTGAGTTCTTTCTATCATCCTTTGTTTTCACCTTGTTGCGCTACGTCTCGACACATCTTAGCGAGCACCTGTGATTTGTAGTTTCGATCCGGATTGAACAATCGCTAATCAGCATTCGTTAATTACTAATCCTTGCTGTCATATTGTGTGCCTACCCATAGCTCCACATATTCTTCTGTTAGCACAGGTTCATCTTGCAACTGTTACCCACGCTCAACAACAGATTGTTTCATCACTTTCGCTTTGCCCTATTTGGTTTCATCAAAATTTCCAAAAAATTCCAGAAATAAAGAAAAAATTTGTCAAACGTTTTGCACGCTTTTCGGGGAACGTGTTGTATTTTGGTAGACAACATCCTACCTTACTTGTAGGTGCCAATTTTTGTGGTTGCATCTTTTTTATCCTTGTTCAGAGACAAATATAAAAAAAGAGTGAAAAAATAAAAAAAAAATGATTCCTACTGGTGCATTTTGGAAAATTCTAGGAAAAAATCAGGAAAAAGGAAAAATCCGGACTATTTTCTTGTTCTGTGAGTTCATTCCATCGTTCTTTGTTTTCACCTTGTTGTGCTACGTCTTGACACGTCTTAGCTAGCACCTGTGATTTGTACTTTCGATCTGGATTGAACAATCGCTAATCTGCATTCGTTAATTGCTAATCCTTGCTGTCATATTGTGTGCCTACCCATAGCTCCTCATATTCTTCTGTCAGCACCGGTTCATCTTGCAACTGTTACCCACGCTCAACAACAGATTGTTTCACCACTTTGGCTTTGCCCTGTTTGGTTTCATCAAAATTGCCAAAAAATTCAGGAAAATAAAGAATAAAATTGTCAAAGTTTTTGCACGCTTTTCGGAGAACGTGCTGTATTTCTGTAGACCACATCCCACCTCAGTTCTAGGTGCCAATTTTTGTGGTGCATCTTTTTTTATCCTTGTTCAGAGAAAAATATAAAAAGAAGTGAAAAAAATAAAAAAAAAATTGATTCCTACTAGTGCGTTTTGGAAAATTCTGGGAAGAATTCAGGAAAATGGAAAAATTCGGACTATTTGCTTGTTCTGTGAGTTCTTTCCATCGTCCTTTATTTTCACCTTGTTGCGCAACGTCTCTACACGTCTTAGCCAGCACCTGTGATTTTTACTTTGGATCCGTTTTGAACAAACGCTAATCTGCATTCGTTAATTGCTAATCCTTGCTGTCATATTGTGTGCCTACCCATAGCTCCACATATTCTTCTGTCAGCACCGGTTCATCTTGAAACTGTTACCCGCGCTCAACAACAGATTGCTTCACCACTTTGGCTTTGCCCTGTTTGGTTCCATCAAAATTGCCAAAAAAATTTAGGAAAATAAAGAAAAAAATTGTCAAAGTTTTTGCACGCTTTTCGGAGAACGTGTTGTATTTCTGTAGACCACATCCCACCTCAGTTCTAGGTGCCAATTTTTGTGGTTGCATCTTTTTGTATCCTTGTTCAGAGAAAAATATAAAAAATATTGAAAAAAAATTTGATTCCTACTACTGCCTTTTGGAAAATTCCGGGAAAAATTCAGGAAAATGGAAAAATCCGGACTATTTTCTTGTTCTGTGAATTCTTTCCATCGTTCTTTGTTTTCACCTTGTTGCGCTACGTCTTGGCACGTCTTAGCCAGCACCTGTGATTTGTACTTTCGATCCAGATTGAACAATAGCTAATCTGCATTCGTTAATTGCTAATCCTTGATGTCATATTGTGTGCCTACCCATAGCTCCACATATTCTTCTGTCAGCACCGGTTCATCTTGCAACTGTTACCCACGCTCAACAACAGATTGTTTCACCACTTTGGCTTTGCCCTGTTTGGTTTCATCAAAATTGCCAAAAAAATCAAGAAAATAAAGAAAAAAATTGTCAAAGTTTTTGCACGTTTTTTGAAGAACGTGCTGTATTTCTGTAGACCACATCCCACCTTAGTTCTGGGTGCCAATTTTTGTGGTTGCATCTTTTTTATCCTTGTTCGCCGAAAAATATAAAAAATAGTTAAAAAATAAAAAAAAATTTGATTCCTACTAGTGCCTTTTGGAAAATTCCGGGAAAAATTCAGGAAAAAGGAAATCTAGACTATTTGCTTGTTCTGTGAGTTCTTTCTATCATCCTTTGTTTTCACCTTGTTGCGCTACGTCTCGACACATCTTAGCGAGCACCTGTGATTTGTAGTTTCGATCCGGATTGAACAATCGCTAATCTGCATTCGTTAATTGCTAATCCTTGCTGTCATATTGTGTGCCTACCCATAGCTCCACATATTCTTCTGTCAGCACAGGTTCATCTTGCAACTGTTACCCACGCTCAACAACAGATTGTTTCACCACTTTCGCTTTGCCCTATTTGGTTTCATCAAAATTTCCAAAAAATTCCAGAAATAAAGAAAAAATTTGTCAAACGTTTTGCACGCTTTTCGGGGAACATGCTGTATTTTGGTAGACCACATCCTACCTTACTTGTAGGTGCCAATTTTTGTGGTTGCATCTTTTTTATCCTTGTTCAGAGAAAAATATAAAAAAATAGTGAAAAATAAAAAAATTTTGATTCCTACTAGTGCATTTTGGAAAATTCTAGGAAAAAATCAGGAAAAAGGAAAATTTTGGACTATTTTCTTGTTCTGTGAGTTCTTTCCATTGTTCTTTGTTTTCACCTTGTTGTGCTACGTCTTGACACGTCTTAGCCAGCACCTGTGATTTGTACTTTCGATCTGGATTGAACAATCGCTAATCTGCATTTGTTAATTGCTAATCCTTGCTGTCATATTGTGTGCCTACCCATAGCTCCTCATATTCTTCTGTCAGCACCGGTTTATCTTGCAACTGTTACCCACGCTCAACAACAGATTGTTTCACCACTTTGGCTTTGCCCTGTTTGGTTTCATCAAAATTGCCAAAAAATTCAGGAAAATAAAGAATAAAATTGTCAAAGTTTTTGCACGCTTTTCGGAGAACGTGCTGTATTTCTGTAGACCACATCCCACCTCAGTTCTAGGTGCCAATTTTTGTGGTGCATCTTTTTTTATCCTTGTTCAGAGAAAAATATAAAAAGAAGTGAAAAAAATAAAAAAAAAAATTGATTCCTACTAGTGCGTTTTGGAAAATTCTGGGAAGAATTCAGGAAAATGGAAAAATTCGGACTATTTGCTTGTTCTGTGAGTTCTTTCCATCGTCCTTTGTTTTCACCTTGTTGCGCAACGTCTCTACACGTCTTAGCCAGCACCTGTGATTTTTACTTTGGATCCGTTTTGAACAAACGCTAATCTACATTCGTTAATTGCTAATCCTTGCTGTCATATTGTGTGCCTACCCATAGCTCCACATATTCTTCTGTCAGCACCGGTTCATCTTGAAACTGTTACCCGCGCTCAACAACAGATTGCTTCACCACTTTGGCTTTGCCCTGTTTGGTTCCATCAAAATTGCCAAAAAAATTTAGGAAAATAAAGAAAAAAATTGTCAAAGTTTTTGCACGCTTTTCGGAGAACGTGTTGTATTTCTGTAGACCACATCCCACCTCAGTTCTAGGTGCCAATTTTTGTGGTTGCATCTTTTTGTATCCTTGTTCAGAGAAAAATATAAAAAATATTGAAAAAAAATTTGATTCCTACTACTGCCTTTTGGAAAATTCCGGGAAAAATTCAGGAAAATGGAAAAATCCGGACTATTTTCTTGTTCTGTGAATTCTTTCCATCGTTCTTTGTTTTCACCTTGTTGCGCTACGTCTTGGCACGTCTTAGCCAGCACCTGTGATTTGTACTTTCGATCCAGATTGAACAATAGCTAATCTGCATTCGTTAATTGCTAATCCTTGATGTCATATTGTGTGCCTACCCATAGCTCCACATATTCTTCTGTCAGCACCGGTTCATCTTGCAACTGTTACCCACGCTCAACAACAGATTGTTTCACCACTTTGGCTTTGCCCTGTTTGGTTTCATCAAAATTGCCAAAAAAATCAAGAAAATAAAGAAAAAAATTGTCAAAGTTTTTGCACGTTTTTTGAAGAACGTGCTGTATTTCTGTAGACCACATCCCACCTTAGTTCTGGGTGCCAATTTTTGTGGTTGCATCTTTTTTATCCTTGTTCGCCGAAAAATATAAAAAATAGTTAAAAAATAAAAAAAAATTTGATTCCTACTAGTGCCTTTTGGAAAATTCCGGGAAAAATTCAGGAAAAAGGAAATCTAGACTATTTGCTTGTTCTGTGAGTTCTTTCTATCATCCTTTGTTTTCACCTTGTTACGCTACGTCTCGACACATCTTAGCGAGCACCTGTGATTTGTAGTTTCGATCCGGATTGAACAATCGCTAATCTGCATTCGTTAATTGCTAATCCTTGCTGTCATATTGTGTGCCTACCCATAGCTCCACATATTCTTCTGTCAGCACAGGTTCATCTTGCAACTGTTACCCACGCTCAACAACAGATTGTTTCACCACTTTCGCTTTGCCCTATTTGGTTTCATCAAAATTTCCAAAAAATTCCAGAAATAAAGAAAAAATTTGTCAAACGTTTTGCACGCTTTTCGGGGAACGTGCTGTATTTTGGTAGACCACATCCTACCTTACTTGTAGGTGCCAATTTTTGTGGTTCCATCTTTTTTATCCTTGTTCAGAGAAAAATATAAAAAAATAGTGAAAAATAAAAAAATTTTGATTCCTACTAGTGCATTTTGGAAAATTCTAGGAAAAAATCAGGAAAAAGGAAAATTTTGGACTATTTTCTTGTTCTGTGAGTTCTTTCCATTGTTCTTTGTTTTCACCTTGTTGTGCTACGTCTTGACACGTCTTAGCCAGCACCTGTGATTTGTACTTTCGATCTGGATTGAACAATCGCTAATCTGCATTTGTTAATTGCTAATCCTTGCTGTCATATTGTGTGCCTACCCATAGCTCCTCATATTCTTCTGTCAGCACCGGTTTATCTTGCAACTGTTACCCACGCTCAACAACAGATTGTTTCACCACTTTGGCTTTGCCCTGTTTGGTTTCATCAAAATTGCCAAAAAATTCAGGAAAATAAAGAATAAAATTGTCAAAGTTTTTGCACGCTTTTCGGAGAACGTGCTGTATTTCTGTAGACCACATCCCACCTCAGTTCTAGGTGCCAATTTTTGTGGTGCATCTTTTTTTATCCTTGTTCAGAGAAAAATATAAAAAGAAGTGAAAAAAATAAAAAAAAAAATTGATTCCTACTAGTGCGTTTTGGAAAATTCTGGGAAGAATTCAGGAAAATGGAAAAATTCGGACTATTTGCTTGTTCTGTGAGTTCTTTCCATCGTCCTTTGTTTTCACCTTGTTGCGCAACGTCTCTACACGTCTTAGCCAGCACCTGTGATTTTTACTTTGGATCCGTTTTGAACAAACGCTAATCTACATTCGTTAATTGCTAATCCTTGCTGTCATATTGTGTGCCTACCCATAGCTCCACATATTCTTCTGTCAGCACCGGTTCATCTTGAAACTGTTACCCGCGCTCAACAACAGATTGCTTCACCACTTTGGCTTTGCCCTGTTTGGTTCCATCAAAATTGCCAAAAAAATTTAGGAAAATAAAGAAAAAAATTGTCAAAGTTTTTGCACGCTTTTCGGAGAACGTGTTGTATTTCTGTAGACCACATCCCACCTCAGTTCTAGGTGCCAATTTTTGTGGTTGCATCTTTTTGTATCCTTGTTCAGAGAAAAATATAAAAAATATTGAAAAAAAATTTGATTCCTACTACTGCCTTTTGGAAAATTCCGGGAAAAATTCAGGAAAATGGAAAAATCCGGACTATTTTCTTGTTCTGTGAATTCTTTCCATCGTTCTTTGTTTTCACCTTGTTGCGCTACGTCTTGGCACGTCTTAGCCAGCACCTGTGATTTGTACTTTCGATCCAGATTGAACAATAGCTAATCTGCATTCGTTAATTGCTAATCCTTGATGTCATATTGTGTGCCTACCCATAGCTCCACATATTCTTCTGTCAGCACCGGTTCATCTTGCAACTGTTACCCACGCTCAACAACAGATTGTTTCACCACTTTGGCTTTGCCCTGTTTGGTTTCATCAAAATTGCCAAAAAAATCAAGAAAATAAAGAAAAAAATTGTCAAAGTTTTTGCACGTTTTTTGAAGAACGTGCTGTATTTCTGTAGACCACATCCCACCTTAGTTCTGGGTGCCAATTTTTGTGGTTGCATCTTTTTTATCCTTGTTCGCCGAAAAATATAAAAAATAGTTAAAAAATAAAAAAAAATTTGATTCCTACTAGTGCCTTTTGGAAAATTCCGGGAAAAATTCAGGAAAAAGGAAATCTAGACTATTTGCTTGTTCTGTGAGTTCTTTCTATCATCCTTTGTTTTCACCTTGTTACGCTACGTCTCGACACATCTTAGCGAGCACCTGTGATTTGTAGTTTCGATCCGGATTGAACAATCGCTAATCTGCATTCGTTAATTGCTAATCCTTGCTGTCATATTGTGTGCCTACCCATAGCTCCACATATTCTTCTGTCAGCACAGGTTCATCTTGCAACTGTTACCCACGCTCAACAACAGATTGTTTCACCACTTTCGCTTTGCCCTATTTGGTTTCATCAAAATTTCCAAAAAATTCCAGAAATAAAGAAAAAATTTGTCAAACGTTTTGCACGCTTTTCGGGGAACGTGCTGTATTTTGGTAGACCACATCCTACCTTACTTGTAGGTGCCAATTTTTGTGGTTCCATCTTTTTTATCCTTGTTCAGAGAAAAATATAAAAAAATAGTGAAAAATAAAAAAATTTTGATTCCTACTAGTGCATTTTGGAAAATTCTAGGAAAAAATCAGGAAAAAGGAAAATTTTGGACTATTTTCTTGTTCTGTGAGTTCTTTCCATTGTTCTTTGTTTTCACCTTGTTGTGCTACGTCTTGACACGTCTTAGCCAGCACCTGTGATTTGTACTTTCGATCTGGATTGAACAATCGCTAATCTGCATTTGTTAATTGCTAATCCTTGCTGTCATATTGTGTGCCTACCCATAGCTCCTCATATTCTTCTGTCAGCACCGGTTTATCTTGCAACTGTTACCCACGCTCAACAACAGATTGTTTCACCACTTTGGCTTTGCCCTGTTTGGTTTCATCAAAATTGCCAAAAAATTCAGGAAAATAAAGAATAAAATTGTTAAAGTTTTTGCACGCTTTTCGGAGAACGTGCTATATTTCTGTAGACCACATCCCACCTCAGTTCTAGGTGCCAATTTTTGTGGTGCATCTTTTTTTATCCTTGTTCATAGAAAAATATAAAAAGAAGTGAAAAAAAATAAAAAAAAATTTGATTCCTACTAGTGCCTTTTGGAAACTTCTGGGAAGAATTCAGGAAAATGGAAAAATCCGGACTATTTGCTTGTTCTGTGAGTTCTTTCCATCGTCGTTTGTTTTCACCTTGTTGCGCTACGTCTCTACACGTCTTAGCCAACACCTGTGATTTTACTTTGGATCCGGATTGAACAATCGCTAATCTGCTTTCGTTAATTGCTAATCCTTACTGTCATATTATGTGCCTACCCATAGCTCCACATATTCTTCTGTCAGCACAGGTTCATCTTGCAACTATTGCCCACGCTCAACAACAGATTGTTTCACCACTTTGGCACGCTTTTCGGAGAGCGTGTTGTATTTCTGTAGACCACATCCCACATCAGTTGTAGGTGCCAATTTTTGTGGTTGCATCTTTTTTTATCCTTGTTCAGAGAAAAATACAAAAAAATAGTGAAAAAATATAAAATTTTGATTCCTACTAGTGCCTTTTGGAAAATTCCGGGAAAAATTCAGAAAAAAGGAAAAATTCGGACTAGCTGCTTGTTTTATGAGTTATTTCCATCGTCCTTTGTTTTCACCTTGTTGCGCTACGTCTCGACACGTCTTAGCCAGCACCTGTGTTTTTATTTTGGATCTGGATTGAACAATCGCTAATCTGCATTCGTTAATTGCTAATCCTTGCTGTCATATTAAGTGCCTACCCATAGCTCCACATATTCTTCTGTCAGCATAGGTTCATCTTGCAACTGTTACCCACGCTCAACAATAGATTGTTTCACCACTTTAGCTTTGCCCTGTTTGGTTTCATCAAAATTACCAAAAAAATTCAGGAAAATAAAGAAAAAAATTGTCAAAGTTTTTGCACGCTTTTCGGAGAACGTACTGTATTTCTGTAGACCACATCCCACCTTAGTTGTAGGTGCCAATTTTTGTGGTAGCATCTTTTTTGATCCTTGTTTAGAGAAAAATATAAAAAAATAGTGAAAAAATAAAAAAATTGATTCCTACTGGTGCCTTTTGGAAAATTCCGGTAAAAATTTAGGAAAAAGGAAAAAGCCGGACTATTTTCTTATTCTGTGAGTTATTTCCATCGTTCTTTGTTTACACCTTGTAGCGCTACGTCTCGACACGTCTTAGCCAGCACCTGTGATTTGTACTTTGGATCCGGATTGAACAATCGCTAATCTGCTTTCGTTAATTGCTAATCCTTACTGTCATATTATGTGCCTACCCATAGCTCCACATATTCTTCTGTCAGCACAGGTTCATCTTGCAACTATTGCCCACGCTCAACAACAGATTGTTTCACCACTTTGGCTTTGCCCTGTTTGGTTTCATCAAAACTGCCAAAAAATTCAGGAAAATAAAGAAAAAAATTGTCAAAGTTTTTGCACGCTTTTCGGAGAGCGTGTTGTACTTCTGTAGACCACATCCCACATCAGTTGTAGGTGCCAATTTTTGTGGTTGCATCTTTTTTTATCCTTGTTCAGAGAAAAATACAAAAAAATAGTGAAAAAATAAAAAATTTTGATTCCTACTAGTGCCTTTTGGAAAATTCCGGGAAAAATTCAGAAAAAAGGAAAAATTCAGACTATCTGCTTGTTTTATGAGTTCTTTCCATCGTCCTTTGTTTTCACCTTGTTGCGCTACGTCTCGACACGTCTTAGCCAGCACCTGTGTTTTTATTTTGGATCTGGATTGAACAATCGCTAATCTGCATTCGTTAATTCCTAATCCTTGCTGTCATATTATGTGCCTACTCATAGCCCCACATATTCTTCTGTCAGCATAGGTTCATCTTGCAACTGTTACCCACGCTCAACAATAGATTGTTTCTCCACTTTAGCTTTGCCCTGTTTGGTTTCATCAAAATTACCAAAAAAAGTCAGGAAAATAAAGAAAAAAATTGTCAAAGTTTTTGCACGCTTTTCGGAGAACGTACTGTATTTCTGTAGACCACATCCCACCTTAGTTGTAGGTGCCAATTTTTGTGGTAGCATCTTTTTGATCCTTGTTCAGAGAAAAGTATAAAAAATAGTGAAAAAATAAAAAAATTGATTCCTACAAGTGCCTTTTGAAAAATTCTGGTAAAAATTCAGGAAAAAGGAAAAATCCAGACTATTTTCTTGTTATGTCAGTTCTTTCCATCGTTCTTTGTTTTCACCTTGTTGCGCTACGTCTCGACACGTCTTAGCCAACGCATATGATTTGTACTTTGGATTCGGATTTAACAATCGCTAATCTGCATTCGTAAATTGCTAATCCTTGCTGTCATATTGTGTGCCTACCCATAGCTCCACATAGTATTCTGTCAGCACAGGTTCATCTTGCAACTGTTAACCATGCTCAACAACAGATTGTTTCATCACTTTGGCTTTGCCCTGTTTGGTTTCATCAAAATTGCCAAAAAAATTCAGGAAAATAAAGAAAAAAATTGTCAAAGTTTCTACATGCTTTTCAGAGAACGTGCTGTATTTCTGCAGACCACATCCCACCTCAGTTGTAGGTGCCATTTTTTGTGGTTGCACCTTTTTTTATCCTTGTTCAGAGAAAAATACAAAAAAATAGTGAAAAAACAAAAAATTTTGATTCCTACTAGTGCCTTTTGGAAAATTCCACGAAAAATTCAGGAAAAAGGAAAAATCCAGACTATCTGCTTGTTTTGTGAGTTCTTTCCATCGTCCTTTGTTTTCACCTTGTTGCGCTACGTCTCGACACGTCTTAGCCAGCACCTGTGATTTGTACTTTGCATCCGGATTGAACAATCGCTAATCTGCATTCGTTAATTGCTAATCCTTGCTGTTATATTATATGCCTACCCAGAGCTCCACATATTCTTCTGTCAGCATTGGTTCATCTTGTAACTGTTGCCCACGCTCAACAACAGATTGTTTCACCACTTTGGCTTTGCCCTGTATGGTTTCATCAAAATTGCCAAAAAAATTCAGGAAAATAAAGAATAAAAATTGTCAAAGTTTTTGCATACTTTTCGAAGAACGTGTTGTATTTCTGTAGACCATATCCCACCTCAGTTGTAGGTGCCAATTTTTGTGGTTACATCATTTTTTATTCTTGTTCAGAGAAAAATACAAAAAAAATAGTGAAAAAATAAAAAAATTTTGATTCCTACTAGTGCCTTTTGGAAAATTCCAGGAAAAATTCAGAAAAAAGGAAAAATTCAGACTATCTGCTTGTTCTGTGAGTTCTTTCCATCGTCCTTTGTTTTCACCTTGTTGCGCTACGTCTCGACACGTCTTAGCCAACACCTGTGTTTTTATTTTGGATCCGGATTGAACATTCGCTAATCTGCATTCGTTAATTGCTAATCCTTGCTGTCATATTGTGTGCCTACCCATAGCTCCACATATTCTTCTGTTAGCACAGGTTAATCTTGCAACTGTTGCCCACGCTCAACAATAGATTGTTTCACCACTTTGGCTTTGCCCTGTTTGGTTTCATCAAAATTGCCAAAAAAATTCAGAAAAATAAAAAAAATTGTCAAAGTTTTTGCACGCTTTTCGGAGAATGTACTGTATTTCTGTAGACCACATCCCACCTCAGTTGTAGGTGCCAATTTTTGTGGTTGCATCTATTTTTTATCCTTGTTCAGAGAAAAATACAAAAAAATAGTGAAAAAATAAAAAACTTTGATTCCTACTAGTGCCTTTTGGAAAATTTCGGGAAAAATTCAGGAAAAAGGAAAAATCCGAACTATTTTCTTGTTATGTGAGTTCTTTCCATCGTTCTTTGTTTTCACCTTGTTGCGCTATGTCTCGACACGTCTTAGCCAGCACCTGTGATTTTTACTTTGGATCCGGATTGAACAATCGCTAATCTGCATTCGCTAATCGCTAATCCTTACTGTCATATTGTGTGCCTACCCATAGCTCCACATATTCTTCTGTCAGCACTGGTTCATCTTGCAACTGTTACCCACGCTCAACAACAGATTGTTTCACCACTTTGGCTTTGCCTTGTTTGATTTCATCAAAATTGCCAATAAAATTTAGGAAAATAAAGAAAAAAATTGTCAAAGTTTTTGCACGCTTTTCGGAGAACGTGCTGTATTTCTGTAGACCACATCCCACCTCAGTTCTAGGTGCCAATTTTTGTGGTTGCATCTTTTTTTTATCCTTGTTCAGAGAAAAATATTAAAAAATAGTTAAAAAATAAAAAAATTTGATTCCTACTAGTGCCTTTTAGAAAATTTTGGTAAAAATTCAGGAAAAAAGAAAAATCCGGACTATTTTCTTGTTCTGTGAGTTCTTTCCATCATTCTTTGTTTTCACCTTGTTGCGCTACGTCTTGACACGTCTTAGCCAGCACCTGTGTTTTGTACTTTGCATCCGGATTGAACAATCGCTAATCTGCATTCGTTAATTGCTAATCCTTGCTGTTATATTGTGTGACTACCCATAGCTCCACATATTCTTCTGTCAGCACTGGTTCATCTTGTAACTGTTGCCCACGCTCAACAACAGATTGTTTCACCACTTTGGCTTTGCCCTGTATGGTTTCATCAAAATTGCCAAAAAAATTCAGGAAAATAAAGAAAAAAATTGTCAAAGTTTTTGCACACTTTTCGAAGAACGTGTTGTATTTCTGTAGCCCACATCCCACCTTAGTTGTAGGTGCCAATTTTTGTGGTAGCATCTTTTTTGATCCTTGTTTAGAGAAAAATATAAAAAAATAGTGAAAAAATAAAAAAATTGATTCCTACTGGTGCCTTTTGGAAAATTTCAGGAAAAATTCAGGAAAAAGGAAAAAGTCGGACTATTTTCTTATTCTGTGAGTTCTTTCCATCGTTCTTTGTTTACACCTTGTTGCGCTACGTCTCGACACGTCTTAGCCAGCACCTGTGATTTGTACTTTGGATTCGGATTGAACAATTGCTAATCTGCTTTCGTTAATTGCTAATCCTTACTATTATGTGCCTAACCATAGCTCCACATATTCTTTTGTCAGCACAGGTTCATCTTGCAACTGTTGCCCACGCTCAACAACAGATTGTTTCACCACTTTGGCTTTGCCCTGTTTGGTTTCATCAAAATTGCCAAAAAATTCTGGAAAATAAAGAAAAAAATTGTCAAAGTTTTTGAATGCTTTTTAGAGAACGGGCTGTATTTCCGTAGACCACATCCCACCTTAGTTGTAGGTGCCAATTTTTGTGGTAGAATCTTTTTTGATCCTTGTTCAGAGAAAAATATAAAAAAATAGTGAAAAAATAAAAAAAAAATTTATTCCTACTAATGCCTTTTGGAAAATTCCGGGAAAAATTCAGGAAAAAGGAAAAATCCGGACTATTTTCTTATTCTGTGAGTTCTTTCCATCGTCCTTTGTTTTCACCTTGTTGCGCTACGTCTCGACACGTCTTAGCCAGCACCTGTGATTTGTACTTTGGATCCGGAATGAAAAATCGCTAATCTGCATTTGTTAATTGCTAATCCTTGCTGTCATATTGTGTGCCTACCTATAGCTCCACATATTCTTCTGTCAGCACCGGTTCATCTTGCAACTGTTACCCACGCTCAACAACAGATTGTTTCAGCACTTTGGCTTTGCCCTGTTTTGTTTCATCAAAATTGCCAAAAAAATTAGGAAAATAAAGAAAAAAATTGTCAAAGTTTTTGCACGCTTTTCAGAGAACGTGCTGTATTTCTGTAGACCACATCCCACCTCAGTTCTAGGTGCCAATTTTTGTGGTAGCATCTTTTTTATCCTTGTTCAGAGAAAAATATAAAAAATAGTCAAAAAATAAAAATATTTTGATTCCTACTAGTGCCTTTTGGAAAATTCTGGGAAAAATTCAGGAAAAAGGAAATCCAGACTATTTGCTTGTTCTGTGAGTTCTTTCCATCATCCTTTGTTTTTACTTTGTTGCGCTACGTCTCGACACGTCTTAGCCAGCACCTGCGATTTGTAGTTTCGATCCGGAGTGAACAATCGCTAATCTACATTCGTTAATTGCTGATCCTTGCTGTCATATTGTGTGCCTACCCATAGCTCCACATATTCTTCTGTCAGCACAGGTTCATCTTGCAACTGTTACCCACACTCAACAACAGATTGTTTCACCACTTTGGCATTGCCCTGTTTGGTTTCATCAAAATTGCCAAAAAAATTCAGGAAAATAAAGAAAAAAATTGTCAAAGTTTTTGCACGCTTTTCGGAGAACGTGCTGTATTTCTGTAGACCACATCCCACCTCAGTTCTAGGTGCCAATTTTTGTGGTTGCATCTTTTTTTATCCTTGTTCAGAGAAAAATATAAAAAATAATGAAAAAATAAAAAAAAATTCATTCCTACTAGTGCCTTTTGGAAAATCCCGGAAAAAATTCAGGAAAAAGGAAAAATCCGGACTATTTTCTTGTTCTGTGAGTTCTTTCCATCGTTCTTTGTTTTCACCTTGTTGCGCTACGTCTTGACACGTCTTAGCAAGCACCTGTGATTTGTACTTTTGATCCAGATTGAACAATAGCTAATCTGCATTCGTTAATTGCTAATCCTTGCTATCATATTGTGTGCCTACCCATAGCTCCACATATTCTTCTGTCAGCACCGCTTCATCTTGCAACTGTTACCCATGCTCAACAACAAATTGTTTCACCACTTTGGCTTTGCCTTGTTTGGTTTCATCAAAATTGCCAAAAAAATCAAGAAAATAAAGAAAAAAATTGTCAAAGTTTTTGCACGCTTTTTGAAGAACGTGCTGTATTTCTGTAGACCACATCCCACCTCAGATCTAGGTGCCAATTTTTGTGGTTGCATCTTTTTTATCCTTGTTCGCAGAAAAATATGAAAAATAGTTAAAAAATAAAAAAAATTGATTCCTACTAGTGCCTTTTGGAAAATTCCGAGAAAAATTCAGGAAAAAGGAAATCTAGACTATTTGCTTGTTCTATGAGTTCTTTCTATCATCCTTTGTTTTCACCTTGTTGCGCTACGTCTCGACACGTCTTAGCCAGCACCTGTGATTTGTAGTTCCGATCCGGATTGAACAATCGCTAATCTGCATTCGTTAATTGCTAATCCTTGCTGTCATATTGTGTGCCTACCCATAGCTCCACATATTCTTCTGTTAGCACAGGTTCATCTTGCAACTGTTACCCACGCTCAACAACAGATTGTTTCACCACTTTCGCTTTGCCCAATTTGGTTTCATCAAAATTTTCAAAAAATTCCAGAAATAAAGAAAAAATTTGTCAATGGTTTTGCACACTTTTCGGAGAATGTGCTGTATTTTGGTAGACCACATCCTACCTTACTTGTAGGTGCCAATTTTTGTGGTTGCATCTTTTTTATCCTTGTTCAGAGAAAAATATAAAAAAATAGTGAAAAAATAAAAAAAATTTGATTCCTACTAGTGCATTTTGGAAAATTCTAGGAAAAAATCAGGAAAAAGGAAAAATCCGGACTATTTTCTTGTTCTGTGAGTTCTTTCCATCGTTCTTTGTTTTCACCTTGTTGTGCTACGTATTGACACGTCTTAGCGAGCACCTGTGATTTGTACTTTTGATCTGGATTGAACAATCGCTAATCTGCATTCGTTAATTGCTAATCCTTGCTGTCATACTGTGTGCCTACCCATAGCTCCTCATATTCTTCTGTCAGCACCAGTTCATCTTGCAACTATTACCCACGCTCAACAACAGATTGTTTCACCACTTTGGTTTTGCCCTGTTTTGTTTCATCAAAATTGCCAAAAAATTCAGGAAAATAAAGAATAAAATTGTCAAAGTTTTTGCACGCTTTTCGGAGAACGTGCTGTATTTCTGTAGACCACATCCCACCTCAGTTCTAGGTGCCAATTTTTGTGGTGCATCTTTTTTATCCTTGCTCAGAGAAAAATATAAAAAGAAGTGAAAAAAATAAAAAAAAATTTGATTCCTACTAGTGCCTTTTGGAAAATTCTGGGAAAAATTCAGGAAAATGAAAAAATTCGGACTATTTGCTTGTTCTGTGAGTTCTTTCCGTCGTCCTTTGGTTTCACCTTGTTGCGCTACGTCTCTACACGTCTTAGCCAACACTTGTGATTTTTACTTTGGATCCGTTATGAACAAACGCTAATCTGCATTCGTTAATTGCTAATCCTTGCTGTCATATTGTGTGCCTACCCATAGCTCCACATATTCTTCTATCAGCACAGGTTCATCTTTCAACTGTTACCCACGCTCAACAATAGATTGTTTCACCAATTTGGCTTTGCCCTGTTTGGTTTCATCAAAATTGCCAAAAAATCTAGGAAAATAAAGAAAAAAATTTCAAAGTTCTTGCATGCTTTTCGGAGAAGGTGTTGTATTTCTGTAGACCACATCCCACCTTAGTTGTAGGTGCCATTTTTTGTGGTTGCATCTTTTTTGATCCTTCTTCAGAGAAAAATATAAAAAAATTGTGAAAAAATAAAAGAAATTTGATTCCTACTAGTGCCTTTTGGAAAACTCTGGGAAAAATTCAGGAAAAAGGAAAAATCCAGACTATTTGCTTGTTCCGTGAGTTCTTTCCATCGTCCTTTGTTTTCACCTTGTTGCGCTACATCTCGACACGTCTTAGCCAGCACCTGTGATTTTTACTTTATATCCGGATTGAACAATCGCTAATCTGCATTCGTTAATTGCTAATCCTTGCTGTCATATTGTGTGCCTACCCATAGCTCCATATATTCTTCTGTCAGCACAGGTTCATCTTGCGACTGTTACCCACGCTCAACAACAGATTGTTTCACCACTTTCGCTTTGCCCTATTTGATTTCATCAAAATTTCCAAAAAAATCAGGAAAATAAAGAAAAAAAATTGTTAAAGTTTTTGCACGCTTTTCGGAGAGCATGTTGTATTTCTGTAGACCACATCCCACATCAGTTGTAGGTGCCAATTTTTGTGGTGGCATCTTTTGTTATCCTTGTTCAGAGAAAAATACAAAAAAAATAGTGAAAAAATATAAAATTTTGATTCCTACTAGTGCCTTTTGGAAAATTCCGGGAAAAATTCAGAAAAAAGGAAAAATTCGGACTATCTGCTTCTTTTATGAGTTATTTCCATCGTCCTTTGTTTTCACCTTGTTGCGCTACGTCTCGACACGTCTTAGCCAGCACCTGTGTTTTTATTTTGGATCTGGATTGAACAATCGCTAATCTGCATTCGTTAATTGCTAATCCTTGTTGTCATATTATGTGCCTACCCATAGCTCCACATATTCTTCTGTCAGCACAGGTTCATCTTGCAACTGTTACCCACGCTCAACAATAGATTGTTTCACCACTTTAGCTTTGCCCTGTTTGGTTTCATCAAAATTACCAAAAAAATTCAGGAAAATAAAGAAAAAAATTGTCAAAGTTTTTGCACGCTTTTCGGAGAACGTACTGTATTTCTGTAGACCACATCCCACCTTAGTTGTAGGTGCCAATTTTTGTGGTAGCATCTTTTTGATCCTTGTTCGGAGAAAAGTATAAAAAAATAGTGAAAAAATAAAAAAATTGATTCCTACAAGTGCCTTTTGAAAAATTCTGGTAAAAATTCAGGAAAAAGGAAAAATCCGGACTATTTTCTTGTTATGTGAGTTCTTTCCATCGTTCTTTGTTTTCACCTTGTTGCGCTATGTCTCGACACGTCTTAGCCAGCACCTGTGATTTTTACTTTGGATCCGGATTGAACAATCGCTAATCTGCATTCGCTAATTGCTAATCCTTGCTGTCATATTGTGTGCCTACCCATAGCTCCACATATTCTTCTGTCAGCATCGGTTCATCTTGCAACTGTTACCCACGCTCAACAACAGATTGTTTCACCACTTTGGCTTTGCCCTGTTTGATTTCATCAAAATTGCCAATTAAATTTAGGAAAATATAGAAAAAAATTGTCAAAGTTTTTGCACGCTTTTCGGAGAACGTGCTGTATTTCTGTAGACCACATCCCACCTCAGTTGTAGGTGCCAATTTTTGTGGTTGTATCTTTTTTTATCCTTGTTCAGAGAAAAATATAAAAAAATAGTTAAAAAATAAAAAAATTTGATTCCTACTAGTGCCTTTTAGAAAATTCCGGTAAAAATTCAGGAAAAAGGAAAAATCAGGACTATTTTCTTGTTCTGTGAGTTCTTTCCATCGTTCTTTGTTTTCACCTTGTTGCGCTACGTCTTGACACGTCTTAGTCAGCACCTGTGATTTGTAATTTGCATCCGGATTGAACAATCGCAAATCTGCATTCGTTAATTGCTAATCCTTGCTGTTATATTGTGTGCCTACCCATAGCTCCACATATTCTTCTGTCAGCACTGGTTCATCTTGTAACTGTTGCCCACGCTCAACAACAGATTGTTTCACCACTTTGGCTTTGCCCTGTATGGTTTCATCAAAATTGCCAAAAAAATTCAGGAAAATAAAGAAAAAAATTGTCAAAGTTTTTGCACGCTTTTCGAAGAACGTGTTGTATTTCTGTAGACCATATCCCACCTCAGTTGTAGGTGCCAATTTTTGTGGTTACATCTTTTTTATCCTTGTTCAGAGAAAAATACAAAAAAATAGTGAAAAAACAAAAAATTTTGATTCCTACTAGTGCCTTTTGGAAAATTCTAGGAAAAATTCAGGAAAAAGGAAAAATCCAGACTATCTGCTTGTTCTCTTAGTTCTTTCCATCGTCCTTTGTTTTCACCTTGTTACGCTACGTCTCGACACGTCTTAGCCAGCACCTGTGTTTTTATTTTGGATCCGGATTGAACATTCGCTAATCTGCATTCGTTAATTGCTAATCCTTGCTGTCATATTGTGTGCCTGCCCATAGCTCTACATATTCTTCTGTTAGCACAGGTTAATCTTGCAACTGTTGCCCACGCTCAACAATAGATTGTTTCACCACTTTGGCTTTGCCCTGTTTGGTTTCATCAAAATTGCCAAAAAAATTCAGAAAAATAAAGAAAAAATTGTCAAAGTTTTTGCACGCTTTTTGGAGAACGTGTTGTATTTCTGTAGACCACATCCCACCTTAGTTGTAGGTGCCAATTTTTGTGGTAGCATCTTTTTTTATCCTTGTTTAGAGAAAAATATAAAAAATAGTGAAAAAATAAAAAATTTATTCCTACTGGTGCCTTTTGGAAAATTCCGGTAAAAATTCAGGAAAAAGGAAAAAGCCGGACTATTTTCTTATTCTATGAGTTCTTTCCATCGTTCTTTGTTTACACCTTGTTGCGCTACGTCTCGACACGTCTTAGCCAGCACCTGTGATTTGTACTTTGGATCCGGATTGAACAATCGCTAATCTGCTTTCGTTAATTGCTAATCCTTACTGTCATATTATGTGCCTACCCATAGCTCCACATATTCTTCTGTCAGCACAGGTTCATCTTGCAACTGTTGCCCACGCTCAACAACAGATTATTTCACCACTTTGGCTTTGCTCTGTTTGGTTTCATCAAAATTGCCAAAAAATTCAGGAAAATAAAGAAAAAAATTGTCAAAGTTTTTGCACGCTTTTCGGAGAACGTGTTGTATTTCTGTAGACCACATCCCACATCAGTTGTAGGTGCCAATTTTTGTGGTTGCTTCTTTTTTTTATCCTTGTTCAGAGAAAAATACAAAAAAAAATAGTGAAAAAATAAAAAATTTTGATTCCTACTAGTGCCTTTTGGAAAATTCCGGAAAAAATTCAGGAAAAAGGAAAAATTCGGACTATCTACTTGTTTTATGAGTTCTTTCCATCGTCCTTTGTTTTCACCTTGTTGCGCTACGTCTCGACACGTCTTAGCCAGCACTTGTGTTTTTATTTTGGATCTGGATTGAACAATCGCTAATCTGCATTCGTTAATTGCTAATCCTTGTTGTCATATTATGTGCCTACCCATAGCTCCACATATTCTTCTGTCAGCACAGGTTCATCTTGCAACTGTTACCCACGCTCAACAATAGATTGTTTCACCACTTTAGCTTTGCCCTGTTTGGTTTCATCAGAATTACCAAAAAAATTCAGGAAAATAAAGAAAAAAATTGTCAAAGTTTTTGCACGCTTTTCGGAGAACGTACTGTATTTCTGTAGACCACATCCCACCTTAGTTGTAGGTGCCAATTTTTGTGGTAGCATCTTTTTTGATCCTTGTTCAGAGAAAAGTATAAAAAATAGTGAAAAAATAAAAAAATTGATTCCTACAAGTGCCTTTTGGAAAATTCTGGTAAAAATTCAGGAAAAAGGAAAAATCCGGTCTATTTTCTGATTCTGTGAGTTCTTTCCATCGTTCTTTGTTTTCACCTTGTTGCGCTACGTCTCGACACGTCTTAGCCAACGCATATGATTTGTACTTTGGATTCAGATTTAACAATCGCTAATCTGCATTCGTAAATTGCTAATCCTTGCTGTCATATTGTGTGCCTACCCATAGCTCCACATATTATTCTGTCAGCACAGGTTCATCTTGCAACTGTTAACCATGCTCAACAACAGATTGTTTCATCACTTTGGCTTTGCCCTGTTTGGTTTCATCAAAATTGCCAAAAAAATTCAGGAAAATAAAGAAAAAATTGTCAAAGTTTCTGCATGCTTTTCAGAGAACGTTCTGTACTTCTGTAGACCACATCCCACCTCAGTTGTAGGTGCCATTTTTTGTGGTTGCATCTTTTTTTATCCTTGTTCAGAGAAAAATACAAAAAAATAGTGAAAAAACAAAAAATTTTGATTCCTACTAGTGCCTTTTGGAAAATTCCAGGAAAAATTCAGGAAAAAAGAAAAATCCAGACTATCTGCTTGTTCTGTGAGTTCTTTCCATCGTCCTTTGTTTTCACCTTGTTGCGCTACGTCTCGACACGTCTTAGCCAGCACCAGTGATTTGTACTTTGCATCCGGATTGAACAATCGCTAATCTGCATTCGTTAATTGCTAATCCTTGCTGTTATATTGTGTGCCTACCCAGAGCTCCACATATTCTTCTGTCAGCACTGGTTCATCTTGTAACTGTTGCCCACGCTCAACAACAGATTGTTTCACCACTTTGGCTTTGCCCTGTATGGTTTCATCAAAATTGCCAAAAAAATTAAGGAAAATAAAGAATAAAAATTGTCAAAGTTTTTGCATACTTTTCGAAGAACGTGTTGTATTTCTGTAGACCATATCCCACTTCAGTTGTAGGTGCCAATTTTTGTGGTTACATCATTTTTTATTCTTGTTCAGAGAAAAATACAAAAAAAATAGTGAAAAAACAAAAAATTTTGATTCCTACTAGTGCCTTTTGGAAAATTCCAGGAAAAATTCAGAAAAAAGGAAAAATTCAGACTATCTGCTTGTTCTGTGAGTTCTTTCCATCGTCCTTTGTTTTCACCTTGTTGCGCTACGTCTCGACACGTCTTAGCCAACACCTGTGTTTTTATTTTGGATCCGGATTGAACATTCGCTAATCTGCATTCGTTAATTGCTAATCCTTGCTGTCATATTGTGTGCCTACCCATAGCTCCACATATTCTTCTGTTAGCACAGGTTAATCTTGCAACTGTTGCCCACGCTCAACAATAGATTGTTTCACCACTTTGGCTTTGCCCTGTTTGGTTTCATCAAAATTGCCAAAAAAATTCAGAAAAATAAAAAAAATTGTCAAAGTTTTTGCACGCTTTTCGGAGAATGTACTGTATTTCTATAGACCACATCCCACCTCAGTTGTAGGTGCCAATTTTTGTGGTTGCATCTTTTTTTTATCCTTGTTCAGAGAAAAATATAAAAAAATAGTGAAAAAATAAAAAACTTTGATTCCTACTAGTGCCTTTTGGAAAATTTCGGGAAAAATTCAGGAAAAAGAAAAAATCCGGACTATTTTCTGGTTCTGTGAGTTCTTTCCATCATTCTTTGTTTTCACCTAGTTGCGCTACGTCTCGACACGTCTTAGCCAACGCCTATGATTTGTACTTTGGATTCAGATTTAACAATCGCTAATCTGCATTCGTAAATTGCTAATCCTTGCTGTCATATTGTGTGCCTACCCATAGCTCCACATATTATTCTGTCAGCACAGGTTCATCTTGCAACTGTTAACCATGCTCAACAACAGATTGTTTCATCACTTTGGCTTTGCCCTGTTTGGTTTCATCAAAATTGCCAAAAAAATTTAGGAAAATAAAGAAAAAAATTGTTAAAGTTTCTGCATGCTTTTCAGAGAACGTGTTGTATTTCTGTAGACCACATCCCACCTCAGTTGTAGGTGCCATTTGTTGTGGTTGCATCTTTTTTTATCCTTGTACTGAGAAAAATACAAAAAAATAGTGAAAAAACAAAAAATTTTGATTCCTACTAGTGCCTTTTGGAAAATTCCAGGAAAAATTCAGGAAAAAGGAAAAATCCAGACTATCTGCTTGTTCTATGAGTTCTTTCCATCGTCCTTTGTTTTCACCTTGTTGCGCTACGTCTCGACACGTCTTAGCCAGCACCTGTGATTTGTACTTTGCATCCGGATTGAACAATCGCTAATTTGCATTCGTTAATTGCTAATCCTTGCTGTTATATTGTGTGCCTACCCTGAGCTCCACATATTCTTCTGTCTGCACTGGTTCATCTTGTAACTGTTGCCCACGCTCAACAACAGATTGTTTCACCACTTTGGCTTTGCCCTGTATGGTTTCATCAGAATTGCCAAAAAAATTCAGGAAAATAAAGAATAAAAATTGTCAAAGTTTTTACATACTTTTCGAAGAACGTGTTGTATTTCTGTAGACCATACCCCACCTCAGTTGTAAGTGCCAATTTTTGTGGTTACATCATTTTTTATTCTTGTTCAGAGAAAAATACAAAAAAAATAGTGAAAAAACAAAAAATTTTGATTCCTACTAGTGCCTTTTGGAAAATTCCAGGAAAAATTCAGAAAAAGGGAAAAGTCCAGACTATCTGCTTGTTCTGTGAGTTCTTTCCATCGTCCTTTGTTTTCACCTTGTTGCGCTACGTCTCGACACGTCTTAGCCAGCACCTGTGTTTTTATTTTGGATCCGGATTGAACATTCGCTAATCTGCATTCGTTAATTGCTAATCCTTGCTGTCATATTGTGTGCCTACCCATAGCTCCACATATTCTTCTGTTAGCACAGGTTAATCTTGCAACTGTTGCCCACGCTCAACAATAGATTGTTTCACCACTTTGGCTTTGCCCTGTTTGGTTTCATCAAAATTGCCAAAAAAAATTCAGAAAAATAAAAAAATTTGTCAAAGTTTTTGCACGCTTTTCGGAGAATGTACTGTATTTCTGTAGACCAAATCCCACCTCAGTTGTAGGTGCCAATTTTTGTGGTTGCATCTTTTTTTATCCTTGTTCAGAGAAAAATACAAAAAAATAGTGAAAAAATAAAAAACTTTGATTCCTACTAGTGCCTTTTGGAAAATTTCGGGAAAAATTCAGGAAAAAGGAAAAATCCGAACTATTTTCTTGTTATGTGAGTTCTTTCCATCGTCCTTTGTTTTCACCTTGTTGCGCTACGTCTCGACAGGTCTTAGCCAGCACCTGTGTTTTGTACTTTGCATCCGGATTAAACAATCGCTAATCTGCATTCGTTAATTGCTAATCCTTGCTGTTATATTGTGTGACTACCCATAGCTCCACATATTCTTCTGTCAGCACTGGTTCATCTTGTAACTGTTGCCCACGCTCAACAACAGATTGTTTCACCACTTTGGCTTTGCCCTGTATGGTTTCATCAAAATTGACAAAAAAATTCAGGAAAATAAAGAAAAAAAATTGTAAAAGTTTTTGCACACTTTTCGAAGAACGTGCTGTATTTCTGTAGCCCACATCCCACCTTAGTTGTAGGTGCCAATTTTTGTGGTAGCATCTTTTTTGATCCTTGTTTAGAGAAAAATATAAAAAAATAGTGAAAAAATAAAAAAATTGATTCCTACTGGTGCCTTTTGGAAAATTTCAGGAAAAATTCAGGAAAAAGGAAAAAGTCGGACTATTTTCTTATTCTGTGAGTTCTTTCCATCGTTCTTTGTTTACACCTTGTTGCGCTACGTCTCGACACGTCTTAGCCAGCACCTGTGATTTGTACTTTGGATCCGGATTGAACAATTGCTAATCTGCTTTCGTTAATTGCTAATCCTTACTATTATGTGCCTAACCATAGCTCCACATATTCTTCTGTCAGCACAGGTTCATCTTGCAACTGTTGCCCACGCTCAACAACAGATTGTTTCACCACTTTGGCTTTGCCCTGTTTGGTTTCATCAAAATTGCCAAAAAATTCTAGAAAATAAAGAAAAAAATTGTCAAAGTTTTTGCATGCTTTTTAGAGAACGTGCTGTATTTCCGTAGACCACATCCCACCTTAGTTGTAGGTGCCAATTTTTGTGGTAGAATCTTTTTTGATCCTTGTTCATAGAAAAATATAAAAAAAAATAGTGAAAAAATAAAAAAAATTGATTCCTACTAGTGCCTTTTGGAAAATGTCCGGGAAAAATTCAAGAAAAAGGAAAAATCCGGACTATTTTCTTATTCTATGAGTTCTTTCCATCGTCCTTTGTTTTCACCTTGTTGCGCTACGTCTCGACACGTCTTAGCCAGCACCTGTGATTTGTACTTTGGATCCGGATTGAACAATTGCTAATCTGCATTGTTAATTGCTAATCCTTGTTGTCATTTTGTGTGCCTACCCATAGCTCCACATATTCTTTTGTCAGCATTGGTTCATCTTGCAACTGTTGCCCACGCTCAACAACAGATTGTTTTACCACATTGGCTTTGCCCTGTTTGGTTTCATCAAAAATGCCAAAAAAATTCACGAAAATAAAAAAATATTGTCAAAGTTTTTGCACGCTTTTCGGAGAACGTGTTGTATTTCTACAGACCACATCCCACCTCAGTTGTAGGTGCCAATTTTTGTGGTTGTATCTTTTTTATCCTTGTTTAGAGAAAAATACAAAAAAATAGTGAAAAAATAAAAAATTTTGATTCCTACTAGTGCCTTTTGAAAAATTCCAGGAAAAATTCCGGAAAAAGGAAATCCAGACTATTTGCTTGTTCTATGAGTTCTTTCCATCGTCCTTTGTTTTCACCTTGTTGCGCAACGTCACGACACGTTTTAGCCAGCACCTGTGATTTGTAGTTTCGATCCGGATTGAACGATCGCTAATCTGCATTCGTTAATTGCTAATCCTTGCTGTCATATTGTGTGCCTACCCATAGCTCCACATATTCTTCTGTCAGCACAAGTTCATCTTGCAACTGTTACCCATGCTCAATAACAGATTGTTTAACCACTTTGGCTTTGCCCTGTTTGGTTTCATGAAAATTGCGAAAAAAATTTAGGAAAATAAAGAAAAAAAATTGTCAAAGTTTTTGCACGCTTTTTAGAGAACGTGCTGTATTTCTGTAGACCACATCTTACCTCAGTTGTAGGTGCCAATTTTTGTGGTTGCATCTTTTTTTATCCTTGTTCAGAGAAAAATACAAAAAAATAGTGAATAAATAAAATTTTGATTCCTACTAGTGCATTTAGGAAAATTCTAGGAAAAATTCAGGAAAAAGGAAAAATTCGGACTATTTTCTTGTTCTGTGAGTTCTTTCCGTCGTCCTTTGTTTTCACATTGTTGCGCTACGTCTCGACACGTCTTAGCCAGCACCTATGTTTTTATTTTGGATCCGGATTGAATAATCGCTAATCTGCATTCGTTAAATGCTAATCCTTGCTGTCATATTATGTGCCTACCCATAGCCCCACATATTCTTCTGTCAGCACAAGTTCATCTTGCAATTGTTACCCACGCTCAATAGTAGATTGTTTCACCACTTTGGCTTTGCCCTGTTTGGTTTCATTAAAATTGCCAAAAAAATTCAGGAAAATAAAGAAAAAAAGTCAAGGTTTTTTCACGCTTACAGAGAACGTGTTGTATTTCTATAGACCACATCCCACCTTAGTTGTAAGTGCCAATTTTTGTGGTAGCATCTTTTTTGATCCTTGTTCAGAGAAAATATAACGAAATAGTGAAAAAATAAAAAAATTGATTCCTACAAGTGCCTTTTGGAAAATTTTGGCAAAAATTCAGAAAAAAGGAAAAATCCGGACTATTTTCTTGTTCTGTGAGTTCTTTCCATCGTTATTTGTTTCCACCTTGTTGCGCTACGTCTCGACACGTCTTAGCCAGCACCCGTCATTTGTACTTTGGATCCAGATTGAACAATCGCTAATCTGCATTCGTTAATTGCTAATCCTTGCTGTCATATTGTGTGCCTACACATAGCTCCACATATTCTTTTATCAGCATAGGTTCATCTTGCAACTGTTACCCACGCTCAACAACAGATTGTTTCACCACTTTCGCTTTGCCCTATTTGGTTTCATCAAAATTGCCAAAAAAATTTAGAAAAATAAAGAAAAAAATTGTCAAAGTTTTTGCACGCTTTTCGGAGAACGTGCTGTATTTCTATAGACCACATCCCACCTCAGTTCTAGGTGCCAGTTTTTGTGGTTGCATCTTTTTTATCCTTGTTTAGAGAAAATATAAAAAAATAGTGAAAAAATAAAAAAAATTGATTCCTACTAGTGCCTTTTCGAAAATTCTGGGAAAAATTCAGGAAAAAGGAAAAATCCAGACTATTTTCTTGTTCTGTGAGTTCTTTCCATCGTTCTTTGTTTTCACCTTGTTGTGCTACATCTCCACACGTCTTAGCCAACACCTGTGATTTGTACTTTGGATCTGGATTGAACAATCGCTAATCTGCATTCGTTAATGGCTAATCCTTGCTGTCATATTCTGTGCCTAACCATAGCTCCACATATTTTTCTATCAGCACAGGTTCATCTTGTAACTGTTGCCCACGCTCAACAACAGATTGTTTCACCACTTTGGCTTTGCCCTGTATGGTTTCATCAAAATTGACAAAAAAATTCAGGAAAATAAAGAAAAAAAATTGTAAAAGTTTTTGCACACTTTTCGAAGAACGTGCTGTATTTCTGTAGCCCACATCCCACCTTAGTTGTAGGTGCCAATTTTTGTGGTAGCATCTTTTTTGATCCTTGTTTAGAGAAAAATATAAAAAAATAGTGAAAAAATAAAAAAATTGATTCCTACTGGTGCCTTTTGGAAAATTTCAGGAAAAATTCAGGAAAAAGGAAAAAGTCGGACTATTTTCTTATTCTGTGAGTTCTTTCCATCGTTCTTTGTTTACACCTTGTTGCGCTACGTCTCGACACGTCTTAGCCAGCACCTGTGATTTGTACTTTGGATCCGGATTGAACAATTGCTAATCTGCTTTCGTTAATTGCTAATCCTTACTATTATGTGCCTAACCATAGCTCCACATATTCTTCTGTCAGCACAGGTTCATCTTGCAACTGTTGCCCACGCTCAACAACAGATTGTTTCACCACTTTGGCTTTGCCCTGTTTGGTTTCATCAAAATTGCCAAAAAATTCTAGAAAATAAAGAAAAAAATTGTCAAAGTTTTTGCATGCTTTTTAGAGAACGTGCTGTATTTCCGTAGACCACATCCCACCTTAGTTGTAGGTGCCAATTTTTGTGGTAGAATCTTTTTTGATCCTTGTTCATAGAAAAATATAAAAAAAATAGTGAAAAAATAAAAAAAATTGATTCCTACTAGTGCCTTTTGGAAAATTCCGGGAAAAATTCAAGAAAAAGGAAAAATCCGGACTATTTTCTTATTCTATGAGTTCTTTCCATCGTCCTTTGTTTTCACCTTGTTGCGCTACGTCTCGACACGTCTTAGCCAGCACCTGTGATTTGTACTTTGGATCCGGATTGAACAATTGCTAATCTGCATTTGTTAATTGCTAATCCTTGTTGTCATTTTGTGTGCCTACCCATAGCTCCACATATTCTTTTGTCAGCATTGGTTCATCTTGCAACTGTTGCCCACGCTCAACAACAGATTGTTTTACCACATTGGCTTTGCCCTGTTTGGTTTCATCAAAAATGCCAAAAAAATTCACGAAAATAAAAAAATATTGTCAAAGTTTTTGCACGCTTTTCGGAGAACGTGTTGTATTTCTACAGACCACATCCCACCTCAGTTGTAGGTGCCAATTTTTGTGGTTGTATCTTTTTTATCCTTGTTTAGAGAAAAATACAAAAAAATAGTGAAAAAATAAAAAATTTTGATTCCTACTAGTGCCTTTTGAAAAATTCCAGGAAAAATTCCGGAAAAAGGAAATCCAGACTATTTGCTTGTTCTGTGAGTTCTTTCCATCGTCCTTTGTTTTCACCTTGTTGCGCAACGTCACGACACGTTTTAGCCAGCACCTGTGATTTGTAGTTTCGATCCGGATTGAACGATCGCTAATCTGCATTCGTTAATTGCTAATCCTTGCTGTCATATTGTGTGCCTACCCATAGCTCCACATATTCTTCTGTCAGCACAAGTTCATCTTGCAACTGTTACCCATGCTCAATAACAGATTGTTTAACCACTTTGGCTTTGCCCTGTTTGGTTTCATGAAAATTGCGAAAAAAATTTAGGAAAATAAAGAAAAAAAAATTGTCAAAGTTTTTGCACGCTTTTAGAGAACGTGCTGTATTTCTGTAGACCACATCTTACCTCAGTTGTAGGTGCCAATTTTTGTGGTTGCATCTTTTTTTATCCTTGTTCAGAGAAAAATACAAAAAAATAGTGAATAAATAAAATTTTGATTCCTACTAGTGCATTTAGGAAAATTCTAGGAAAAATTCAGGAAAAAGGAAAAATTCGGGACTATTTTCTTGTTCTGTGAGTTCTTTCCGTCGTCCTTTGTTTTCACATTGTTGCGCTACGTCTCGACACGTCTTAGCCAGCACCTATGTTTTTATTTTGGATCCGGATTGAATAATCGCTAATCTGCATTCGTTAAATGCTAATCCTTGCTGTCATATTATGTGCCTACCCATAGCCCCACATATTCTTCTGTCAGCACAGGTTCATCTTGCAATTGTTACCCACGCTCAATAGTAGATTGTTTCACCACTTTGGCTTTGCCCTGTTTGGTTTCATTAAAATTGCCAAAAAAATTCAGGAAAATAAAGAAAAAAAGTCAAGGTTTTTTCACGCTTACAGAGAACGTGTTGTATTTCTATAGACCACATCCCACCTTAGTTGTAAGTGCCAATTTTTGTGGTAGCATCTTTTTTGATCCTTGTTCAGAGAAAATATAACGAAATAGTGAAAAAATAAAAAAATTGATTCCTACAAGTGCCTTTTGGAAAATTTTGGCAAAAATTCAGAAAAAAGGAAAAATCCGGACTATTTTCTTGTTCTGTGAGTTCTTTCCATCGTTATTTGTTTCCACCTTGTTGCGCTACGTCTCGACACGTCTTAGCCAGCACCCGTCATTTGTACTTTGGATCCAGATTGAACAATCGCTAATCTGCATTCGTTAATTGCTAATCCTTGCTGTCATATTGTGTGCCTACACATAGCTCCACATATTCTTTTATCAGCATAGGTTCATCTTGCAACTGTTACCCACGCTCAACAACAGATTGTTTCACCCACTTTCGCTTTGCCCTATTTGGTTTCATCAAAATTGCCAAAAAAATTTAGAAAAATAAAGAAAAAAATTGTCAAAGTTTTTGCACGCTTTTCGGAGAACGTGCTGTATTTCTATAGACCCACATCCCACCTCAGTTCTAGGTGCCAGTTTTTGTGGTTGCATCTTTTTTATCCTTGTTTAGAGAAAATATAAAAAAATAGTGAAAAAATAAAAAAAAATTGATTCCTACTAGTGCCTTTTCGAAAATTCTGGGAAAAATTCAGGAAAAAGGAAAAATCCAGACTATTTTCTTGTTCTGTGAGTTCTTTCCATCGTTCTTTGTTTTCACCTTGTTGTGCTACATCTCCACACGTCTTAGCCAACACCTGTGATTTGTACTTTGGATCTGGATTGAACAATCGCTAATCTGCATTCGTTAATGGCTAATCCTTGCTGTCATATTCTGTGCCTAACCATAGCTCCACATATTTTTCTATCAGCACAGGTTCATCTTGCAACTGTTACCCACGCTCAACAACAGATTGTTTCACCACTTTGGCTTTGCCCTGTATTTTTTCATCAAAATTGCCAAAAAAATTCAGAAAAATAAAGAAAAAAATTGTCAAAGTTTTTGCACACTTTTCGGAGAATGTGATGTATTTCTGTAGACCACATCCCACCTCAGTTGTAGGTGCCAATTTTTGTGGTTGTATCTTTTTTATCCTTGTTCAGAGAAAAATATAAAAAAATAGTGAAAAAATAAAAAAAATTTGATTCCTACTAGTGCCTTTTGGAAAATTATAGGAAAAATTCAGGAAAAAGGAAATCCAGACTATTTGCTTGTTCTGTGAGTTCTTTCCATCGTCCTTTGTTTTCACCGTGTTGCGCTACGTCTCGACACATCTTAGCCAGCACTTTTGATCTGTAGTTTTGATCCGGATTGAACAATCGCTAATTTGCATTCGTTAATTGCTAATCCTTGTTGTCATATTGTGTCCCTACCCATAGTTCCACATATCCTTCTGTCAACACAGGTTCATCTTGTAACTGTTGCCCACGCTCAACAACAGATTGTTTCACCACTTTGGCTTTGCCCTGTTTGGTTTCATCAAAATTGCCAAAAAAATATTCACGAAAAAAAAGAAAAAAATTCTCAAAGTTTTTGTACGTATTTCAGAGAATGTGCTGTATTTCTGTAGACCACATCCCACCTCAGTTGTTGGTGCCAATTTTTGTGGTTGCATCTTTTTTTATCCTTGTTCAGAGAAAAATACAAAAAAATAGTGAAAAAATAAAAAATTTTGATTCCTAGAGCCTTTTGCAAAATTTCGGGAAAAATTCAGGAAAAAGGAAAAATCTGGACTATCTGCTTGTTCTGTGAGTTCTTTCCATCGTCCTTTGTTTTCACCTAGTTGCGCTACGTCTCGACACGTCTTAGCCAGCACCTGTGATTTTTATTTTGGATCCGGATTGAACAACGCTAATCAACATTTGTTAATTGCTAATCCTTGCTATCATATTTTGTGCTTACCCATAGCTCCACATATTCTTCTGTCAGCACAGGTTCATCTTGCAACTGTTACCCACGCTCAACAATAGATTGTTTCACCACTTTGTCTGTGCCCTGTTTGGTTTCATCAAAATTGCCAAAAAATTTAGGAAAATAAAGAAAAAAAATTATCAAAGTTTTTGCATGCTTTTCGGAGAACGTGTTGTATTTCTGTAGACCACATCCCACCTTAGTTGTAGGTGCCAATTTTTGTGGTAGCATCTTTTTTGATCCTTATTCAGAGAAAAATATAAAAAAATAGTGAAAAAATAAAAAAAATTGATTCCTACTAGTGCCTTTTGGAAAATTCTGGTAAAAATTCAGGAAAAAAGAAAAAATCCGGACTATTTTCTTATTCTGTGAGTTCTTTCCATCGTTCTTTGTTTTCACCTTGTTGTGCTATGCCTCGACATGTCTTAGCCAGCACCTGTGATTTGTAATTTGGATTCGGATTGAACAATCGCTAATCTGCATTCGTTAATTGCTAATCCTTGCTGTCATATTGTGTGCCTACCCATAGCTCCACATATTCTTCTGTCAGCACAGATTCATCTTGCAACTGTTACCCATGTTCAACAACTGATTGTTTCACCACTTTGGCTTTGCCCTATTTGGTTTCATCAAAATTGCCAAAAAAATTCAGGAAAATAAAGAAAAAAATTGTCAAGGTTTTTGCACGCTTTTCGGAGAACGTGCTATATTTCTGTAGACTACATCCCACCTCAGTTGTAGGTGCCAATTTTTGTGGTTGTATCTTTTTTATCCTTGTTTAGAGAAAAATATAAAAAAATAGTGAAAAAATAAAAAAATTTTGATTCCTACTAGTGCCTCTTGGAAAATTCTAGGAAAAAGGAAATCCAGACTATTTGCTTGTTGTGTGAGTTCTTTCCATCATCCTTTATTTTCACCTTGTTGCGCTACGTGTCGACACGTCTTAGCCAGCACCTGTGATTTGTAGTTTTGATCTGGATTGAACAATCGCTAATTTGCATTCGTTAATTGCTAATCCTTGCTGTCATATTGTGTGCCTACCCATAGCTCCACATATTCTTCTGTCAGCACAGGTTCATCTTGTAACTGTTACCCAAGCTCAACAACAGATTGTTTCACCACTTTGGCTTTGCCCTGTTTGGTTTCATCAAAATTGTCAAAAAAATTCAGGAAAATAAAGAAAAAAATTGTCAAAGTTCTTGCACGCTTTTTAGAGAACGTGCTGTATTTCTGTAGACCACATCCCACCTCAGTTGTTGGTGCCAATTTTTGTGGTTGCATCTTTTTTTATCCTTGTTTAGAGAAAAATACAAAAAAAATAGTGAAAAATTAAGAAAAATTAATTCCTACTAGTGCCTTTTTGAAAATTCCGGGAAAAATTCAGGAAAAAGGAAAAATCCGGACTATCTACTTGTTCTGTGAGTTCTTTCCATCGTCCTTTGTTTTCACCTTACTGCGCTACGTCTCGACACGTCTTAGCTAGCACATGTGATTTTTATTTTGGATCCGGATTGAACAATCGCTAATCAACATTTGTTAATTGCTAATCCTTGCTATCATATTGTGTGCCTACCCATAGCTCCACATATTCTTCTGTCAGCACAGGTTCATCTTGCAACTGTTACCCACGCTCAACAAAAGATTGTTTCACCACTTTGGCTGTGCCCGGTTTGGGTTCATGAAAATTGCCAAAAAATTCAGGAAAATAAAGAAAAAAATTGTCAAAGTTTTTGCATGCTTTTTAGAGAACGTGCTGTATTTCTGTAGACCACATCCCACCTTAGTTGTAGGTGCCAATTTTTGTGGTAGCATCTTTTTTGATCCTTGTTCAGAGAAAAATATAAAAAATAGTGAAAAAATAAAAAAAATTGATTCCTACTAGTGCCTTTTGGAAATTTCCGGGAAAAATTCAGGAAAAAGGAAAAATCCGGACTATTTTCTTATTCTGTGGGTTCTTTCCATCGTTCTTTGTTTTCACCTTGTTGCGCTACGTCTCGACACGTCTTAGCCAGCACCTGTGATTTGTACTTTGGATCCGGATTGAACAATCGCTAATCTGCATTTGTTAATTGCTAATCCTTGCTGTCATATTGTGTGCCTACCCATAGCTCCACATATTCTTCTGTCAGCACTGGTTCATCTTGCAACTGTTGCCCACGCTCAACAACAGATTGTTTTACCACATTGGCTTTGCCCTGTTTGGTTTCATCAAAAATGCCAAAAAATTCAGGAAAATAAAAAAAATTGTCAAAGTTTTTGCACGCTTTTCGGAGAATGTGTTGTATTTCTATAGACCACATCCCACCTCAGTTATAGGTGCCAATTTTTGTGGTTGCATCTTTTTTATCCTTGTTTAGCAAAAAATAGTGAAAAAATAAAAAAATTTGATTCCTACTAGTGCCTTTTGGAAAATTCCAGGAAAAATTCTGGAAAAAGAAAATCCAAACTATTTGCTTGTTCTGTGAGTTCTTTCCATATTCCTTTGTTTTCACCTTGTTGCGCAACGTCTCGACACGTCTTAGCCAGCACCTGTGATTTGTAGTTTCGATCCGGATTGAACAATCGCTAATCTGCATTCGTTAATTGCTAATCCTTGCTGTCATATTGTGTGCCTACCCATAGCTCCACATATTCTTCTGTCAGCACAAGTTCATCTTGCAACTGTTACCCATGCTCAACAACAGATTGGTTAACCACTTTGGCTTTGCCCTGTTTGGTTTCATGAAAATTGCCAAAAAAATTCACGAAAATAAAGAAAAAAAATTGTCAAAGTTTTTGCACGCTTTTTAGAGGACGTGCTGTATTTCTGTAGACCACATCTTACCTCAGTTGTAGGTGCCAATTTTTGTGGTTGCATCTTTTTTTATCCTTGTTCAGAGAAAAATACAAAAAAAATAGTGAATAAATAAAAAAATTTGATTCCTACTAGTGCATTTAGGAAAATTCTAGGAAAAATTCAGGAAAAAGGAAAAATCCGGACTATTTTCTTGTTCTGTGAGTTCTTTCCATCGTCCTTTGTTTTCACCTTGTTGCGCTACGTCTCGACACGTCTTAGCCAGCACCTGTGTTTTTATTTTGGATCCGGATTGAACAATCACTAATCTGCATTCGTTAATTGCTAATCCTTGCTGTCATATTGTGTGCCTACACATAGCTCCACATATTCTTCTGTCAGCACAGGTTAATCTTGCAACTGTTATCCACGCTCAACAACAGATTGTTTCACCACTTTGGCTTTGCCCTGTTTGGTTTCATCAAAATTGCCAAAAAAATTCAGAAAATAAAGAAAAAAATTGTCAAAGTTTTTGCATGCTTTTCGGAGAACGTGCTGTATTTCTGTAGACTACATCCCACCTCAGTTGTAGGTGTCAATTTTTGTAGTTGCATCTTTTTTATCCTTGTTTAGAGAAAAATATTAAAATAGTGAAAAAAATAAAAAAAAATTGATTCCTACTAGTGCCTTTTGGAAAATTCTAGGAAAAAATAGGAAAAAGGAAATCCAGACTATTTGCTTGTTCTGTGAGTTCTTTCCATCGTCCTTTATTTTCACCTTGTTGCACTACGTCTCGACACGTCTTAGCCAGCACCTGTGATTTGTAGTTTTGATCCGGATTGAACAATCGCTAATTTGCATTTGTTAATTGCTAATCCTTGCTGTCATATTGTGTGCCTACCCATAGCTCCACATATTCTTCGGTCAGCACAGGTTTATCTTGCAACTGTTACCCACGCTCAACAACAGATTGTTTCACCACTTTGGCTTTGCCCTGTTTGGTTTCATCAAAATTGCCAAAAAAATTCAGGAGAATAAAGAAAAAAATTGTCAAAGTTTTTGCACGCTTTTCAGAGAACGTGCTGTATTTCTATAGACCACATCCCACCTTAGTTGTTGGTGCCAATTTTTGTGGTTGCATCTTTTTTTATCCTTGTTTAGAGAAAAATACAAAAAAAATAGTGAAAAATTAAAAAAAATTAATTCCTACCAGTGCCTTTTGGAAAATTCTGGGAAAAATTCAGGAAAAAGGAAAAATCCGGACTATCTACTTGTTCTCTGAGTTCTTTTCATCGTCCTTTGTTTTCACCTTACTGCGCTACGTCTCGACACGTCTTAGCTAGCACATGTGATTTTTATTTTGGATCCGGATTGAACAATCGCTAATCTGCATTTGTTAATTGCTAATCCTTGCTATCATATTGTGTGCCTACCCATAGCTCCACATATTCTTTTGTCAGCATAGGTTCATCTTGCAACTGTTACCCACGCTCAACAAAAGATTGTTTCGCCACTTTTGCACGCTTTTCAGAGAACGTGCTGTATTTCTGTAGACCACATCCCACCTTAGTTGTAGGTGCCAATTTTTGTGGTAGCATCTTTTTTGATCCTTGTTCAGAGAAAAATATAAAAAAATAGTGAAAAAATAAAAAAAATTGATTCCTACTAGTGCCTTTTGGAAAATTCTAGGAAAAATTCAGGAAAAAGGAAAAATCTGGACTATTTTCTTATTCTATGAGTTCTTTCCATCGTTCTTTGTTTTCACCTTGTTGCGCTACGTCTCGACACATCTTAGCCAGCACCTGTAATTTGTACTTTAGATCCGGATTGAACAATCGCTAATCTGCATTCGTTAATTGCTAATCCTTGCTGTCATAATGTGTGCCGACCCATAGCCCCACATATTCTTCTGTTAGCACTGGTTCATCTTGCAACTGTTGCCCACGCTCAACAACAGATTATTTTACCACATTGGCTTTTGCCCTGTTTGGTTTCATCAAAAATGCCAAAAAAATTGAGGAAAATAAAAAAAATTGTCAAAGTTTTTGCACGCTTTTCGGAGAACGTGTTGTATTTCTATAGACCACATCCCACCTCAGTTATAGGTGCCAATTTTTGTGGTTGCATCTTTTTTTATCCTTGTTTAGAGAAAAATACAAAAAAATAGTGAAAAATAAAAAATTTTGATTCCTACTAGTTCCTTTTGGAAAATTCCAGGAAAAATTCCAGAAAAAGGAAATCCAGACTATTTGCTTGTTCTGTGAGTTCTTTCCATCGTCCTTTGTTTTCACCTTGTTGCGCAACGTCTCGACACGTCTTAGCCAGCACCTGTGATTTGTAGTTTCGATCCGAATTGATCGATCGCTAATCTGCATTCGTTAATTGCTATTCCTTGCTGTCATATTGTGTGCCTACCCATAGCTCCACATATTCTTCTGTCAGCACAAGTTCATCTTGCAACTGTTACCCATGCTCAACAACAGATTGTTTAACCACTTTGGCTTTGCCCTGTTTGGTTTCATGAAAATTGCCAAAAAAAATTCAGGAAAATAAATAAAAAAAATTGTCAAAGTTTTTGCACGCTATTTAGAGAACGTGCTGTATTTCTGTATACCACATCTTACCTCAGTTGTAGGTGTCAATTTTTGTGGTTGCATCTTTTTTTATCCTTGTTCAGAAAAAAATATAAAAAAATAGTGAAAAAATAAAAAAATTTGATTCCTACTAGTGCATTTAGGAAAATTCTAGGAAAAATTCAGGAAAAAGGAACAATCCGGACTATTTTCTTGTTCTGTGAGTTTTTTCCATCGTCCTTTATTTTCACCTTGTTGCGCTACGTCTCAACACGTCTTAGCCTGCACCAGTGTTTTTATTTTGGATCCGGATTGAACATTCACTAATCTGCATTCGTTAATTGCTAATCCTTCCTGTCATATTGTGTGCCTACCCATAGCTCCACATATTCTTCTGTCAGCACAGGTTAATCTTGCAACTGTTACCAACGCTCAACAACAGATTGTTTCACCACTTTGGCTTTGCCCTGTTTGGTTTCATCAAAATTGCCAAAAAAATTCAGGAAAATAAAGAAAAAAATTGTCAAAGTTTTTGCATGCTTTTCGTAGAACGTGCTGTGTTTCTGTAGACTACATCCCACCTCAGTTGTAGGTGTCAATTTTTGTAGTTGCATCTTTTTTATCCTTGTTTAGAGAAAAATATAAAAAAATAGTGAAAAAAAATTTGATTCCTACTAGTGCCTTTTGGAAAATTCTAGGAAAAAAATAGGAAAAAGGAAATCCAGACTATTTGCTTGTTCTGTGAGTTCTTTCCATCGTCCTTTATTTTCACCTTGTTGCGCTACGTCTCGACACGTCTTAGCCAGCACCTGTGATTTGTAGTTTTGATCCGGATTGAACAATCGCTAATTTGCATTCGTTAATTGCTAATCCTTGCTGTCATATTGTGTGCCTACCCATAGCTCCACATATTCTTCTGTCAGCACAGGTTCATCTTGCAACTGTTACCCACGCTCAACAACAGATTGTTTCACCACTTTGGCTTTGCCCTGTTTGGTTTCATCAAAATTGCCAAAAAAATTCAGGAAAATAAAGAAAAAAATTGTCAAAGTTTTTGCACGCTCTTCAGAGAACGTGCTGTATTTCTGTAGACCACATCCCACCTCAGTTGTTGGTGCCAATTTTTGTGGTTGCATCTTTTTTTATCCTTGTTTAGAGAAAAATACAAAAAAAATAGTGAAAAATTTAAAAAAAATTAATTCCTACTAGTGCCTTTTGGAAAATTCTGGGAAAAATTCAGAAAAAAGGAAAAATCCGGACTATCTACTTGTTCTGTGAGTTCTTTCTATCGTCCTTTGTTTTCACCTTACTGCGCTACGTCTCGACACGTCTTAGCTAGCACATGTGATTTTTATTTTGGATCTGGATTGAACAATCGCTAATCTGCATTTGTTAATTGCTAATCCTTGCTATCATATTGTGTGCCTACCCATAGCTCCACATATTTTTCTGTCAGCACAGGTTCATCTTGCAACTGTTACCCACGCTCAACAAAAGATTGTTTCACCACTTTGGCTGTGCCCTGTTTGGTTTCATCAAAATTGCCAAAAAATTCTGGAAAATAAAGAAAAAATTGTCAAAGTTTTTGCACGCTTTTCAGAGAACGTGCTGTATTTCTGTAGACCACATCCCACCTTAGTTGTAGGTGCCAATTTTTGTGGTAGCATCTTTTTTGATCCTTTTTCAGAGGAAAATATAAAAAATAGTGAAAAAATAAAAAATTGATTCCTACTAGTGCCTTTTGGAAAATTTCGGCAAAATTCAGGAAAAAGGAAAAATCCGGACTATTTTCTTATTCTGTGAGTTCTTTCCAGCGTTCTTTGTTTTCACGTTGTTGCGCTACGTCTCGACACGTCTTAGCCAGCACCTGTGATTTGTACTTTGGATCCGGATTGAACAATCGCTAATCTGCATTTGTTAATTGCTAATCCTTGCTGTCATATTGTGTGCCTACCTACGCTCAACAACAGATTATTTCACCACTTTGGCTTTGCCCTGTTTGGTTTCATCAAAAATGCCAAAAAAATTCAGGAAAATAAAAAAAATTGTCAAAGTTTTTGCACGCTTTTCGGAGAACATGTTGTATTTCTATAGACCACATCCCACCTCAGTTGTAGGTGCCAATTTTTGTGGTTGCATCTTTTTTTATCCTTGTTTAGTGAAAAATACAAAAAAATAGTGAAAAAATAAAAAATTTTATTCCTACTAGTGCCTTTTGGAAAATTCCAGGAAAAATTCCGGAAAAAGGAAATCCAAACTATTTGCTTGTTCTGTGAGTTCTTTCCATATTCCTTTGTTTTCACCTTGTTGCGCAACGTCTCGACACGTCTTAGCCAGCACCTGTGATTTGTAGTTTCGATCCGGATTGAACGATCGCTAATCTGCATTCGTTAATTGCTAATCCTTGCTGTCATATTGTGTGCCTACCCACAGCTCCTCATATTCTTCTGTCCGCACAAGTTCATCTTGCAACTGTTACCCATGCTCAACAACAGATTGTTTCACCACTTTGGCTTTGCCCTGTTTGGTTTCATCAAAATTGCCAAAAAATTCAGGAAAATAAAGAAAAAAAATTGTCAAAGTTTTTGCACGCTTTTTAGAGAATGTGCTGTATTTCTATAGACCACATCCTACCTCAGTTGTAGGTGCCAATTTTTGTGGTTGCATCTTTTATTATCATTGTTCAGAGAAAAATACAAAAAAATAGTGAAAAAAATAAAAAAATTTGATTCCTACTACTGCATTTAGGAAAATTCTAGGAAAAATTCAGGAAAAAGGAAAAATCTGGACTATTTTCTTGTTCTGTGAGTTCTTTCCATCGTCCTTTGTTTTCACCTTGTTGCGCTATGTCTCGACACGTCTTAGCCAGCACCTGTGTTTTTATTTTGGATCCGGATTGAACATTCACTAAACTGCATTCGTTAATTGCTAATCCTTGCTGTCATATTGTGTGTCTACCCATAGCTCCACATATTCTTCTGTCAGCACAGGTTAATCTTGCAACTGTTACCCACGCTCAACAGTAGATTGTTTCACCACTTTGGCTTTGTCCTGTTTGGTTTCATCAAAATTGCCAAAAAAATTCAGGAAAATAATGAAAAAAATTGTCAAAGTTTTTGCACGCTTTTCGGAGAACATGCTGTATTTCTGTAGACTACATCCCACCTCAGTTGTAGGTGCCAATTTTTGTGGTTGCATCTTTTTTATCCTTGTTTAGAGAAAAATATAAAAAAATAGTGAAAAAATAAAAAAAAATTTGATTCCTACTAGTGCCTTTTGGAGAATTCTAGGAAAAAATAGGAAAAAGGAAATCCAGACTATTTGCTTGTTCTGTGAGTTCTTTCCATCATCCTTTGTTTTCATCTTGTTGCGCAACGTCTCGACACGTCTTAGCCAGCACCTGTGATTTGTAGTTTCGATCCGGACTGAACAAGCAAAAAATTCAGGAAAATAAAGATAAAAATTGTCAAAGTTTTTGCATGCTTTTCGGAGAACGTGTTGTATTTCTATAGACCACAACCCACCTCAGTTGTAGGTGCCAATTTTTGTGGTTGCATCTTTTTTATCCTTGTTTAGAGAAAAATACAAAAAAAATAGTGAAAAAATAAAAAATTTTGATTCCTACTAGTGCCTTTTGGAAAATTCCAGGAAAAATTCCAGAAAAAGGAAATCCAAACTATTTGCTTGTTCTGTGAGTTATTTCCATATTCCTTTGTTTTCACCTTGTTGCGCAACGTCTCGACACGTCTTAGCCAGCACCTGTGATTTGTAGTTTCGATCCGGATTGAACGATCGCTAATCTGCATTCGTTAATTGCTAATCCTTGCTGTCATATTGTGTGCCTACCCATAGCTCCTCATATTCTTCTGTCAGCACAGGTTCATCTTGCAACTGTTACCCATGCTCAACAATAGATTGTTTCACCACTTTGGCTTTGCCCTGTTTGGTTTCATCAAAATTGCCAAAAAAATTCAGGAAAATAAAGAAAAAAAATTGTCAAAGTTTTTGCACGCTTTTTAGAGAACGTGCTGTATTTCTGTAGACCACATCCTACCTCAGTTGTAGGTGCCAATTTTTGTGGTTGCACCTTTTTTTATCCTTGTTCAGAGAAAAATACAAAAAAATAGTGAAAAAATAAAAAAATTTGATTCCTACTAGTGCATTTAGGAAAATTCTAGGAAAAAATCAGGAAAAAGGAAAAATCCGGACTATTTTCTTGTTCTGTGAGTTCTTTCCATCGTCCTTTGTTTTCACCTTGTTGCGCTACGTCTCGACATGTCTTAGCCAGCACCTGTGTTTTTATTTTGGATCCGGATTGAACATTCACTAATCTGCATTCGTTAATTGCTAATCCTTGCTGTCATATTGTGTGCCTACCCATAGCTCCACATATTCTTCTGTCAGCACAGGTTAATCTTGCAACTGTTACCCATGCTCAAGGATAGATTGTTTCACCACTTCGGCTTTGCCCTGTTTGGTTTCATCAAAATTGCCAAAAAAATTCAGGAAAATAAAAAAAATTGTCAAAGTTTTTGCACGCTTTTAAGAGAACGTGCTGTATTTCTGTAGACTACATCCCACCTTAGTTGTAGGTGCCAATTTTTGTGGTTGCATGTTTTTATCCTTGTTTAGAGAAAAATATAAAAAAATAGTGAAAAAATAAAAAAATTTGATTCCTACTAGTGCCTTTTGGAAAATTCTAGGAAAAAAATAGGAAAAAGGAAATCGAGACCATTTGCATGTTCTGTGAGTTCTTTCCATCGTCCTTTATTTTCACCTTGTTGCGCTATGTCTCGACACGTCTTAGCCAGCACCTGTGATTTGTAGTTTTGATCCGGATTGAACAATCGCTAATTTGCATTCGTTAATTGCTAATCCTTGTTGTCATATTGTGTGCCTACCCATAGCTCCACATATTCTTCTGTCAGCACAGGTTCATCTTGCAACTATTACCCACGCTCAACAACAGATTGTTTCACCACTTTGGCTTTGCCCTGTTTGGTTTCAACAAAATTACCAAAAAAATTCAGGAAAATAAAGAAAAAAATTGTCAAAGTTTTTGCACGCTTTTTAGAGAACGTGCTGTATTTCTGTAGATCACATCCCACCTCAGTTGTTGGTGCCAATTTTTGTGGTTGCATCTTTTTTTATCGTTGTTTAGAGAAAAATACAAAAAAAATAGTGAAAAATTAAAAAAAATTAATTCCTACTAGTGCCTTTTGGAAAATTCTGGGAAAAATTCAGGAAAAAGGAAAAATCTGGACTATCTACTTGTTCTCTGAGTTCTTTTCATCGTCCTTTGTTTTCACCTTACTGCGCTACGTCTCGACACGTCTTAGCTAGCACATGTGATTTTTATTTTGGATCCAGATTGAACAATCGCTAATCTGCATTTGTTAATTGCTAATCCATGCTATCATATTGTGTGCCTACCCATAGCTCCATATATTCTTCTGTCAGCACAGGTTCATCTTGCAACTGTTACCCACGCTCAACAAAAGATTGTTTCACCACTTTGGCTGTGCACTGTTCGGTTTCATCAAAATTGCCAAAAAATTCTGGAAAATAAAGAAAAAAATTGTCAAAGTTTTTGCACACTTTTCAGAGAACGTGCTGTATTTCTGTAGACCACATCCCACCTTAGTTGTAGGTGCCAATTTTTGTGGTAGCATATTTTTTGATCCTTGTTCAGAGAAAAATATAAAAAATAGTGAAAAAGTAAAAAAATTGATTCCTACTAGTGCCTTTTGGAAAATTTCGGGAAAAATTCAGGAAAAAGGAAAAATCTTGACTATTTTCTTATTCTGTGAGTTCTTTCCATCGTTCGTTGTTTTCACCTTGTTGCGCTACGCCTCGACACGTCTTAGCCAGCACCTGTGATTTGTACTTTGGATCCGGATTGAACAATCGCTAATCTGCATTTGTTAATTGCTAATCCTTGCTGTCATATTGTGTGCCTACCCATAGCTCCACATATTCTTCTGTCAGCACTGGTTCATCTTACAACTGTTGCCCATGCTCAACAACAGATTGTTTCACCACTTTGGCTTTACCATGTTTGGTTTCATCAAAAATGCCAAAAAAATTCAGGAAAATAAAAAAAAATTGTCAAAGTTTTTGCTTGCTTTTCGGAGAACGTGTTGTATTTCTATAGTCCGCATCCCACCTCAGTTGTAGGTGCCAATTTTTGTGGTTGCATCTTTTTTATCCTTGTTTAGAGAAAAATACAAAAAAATAGTGAAAAAATAAAAATTTTTGATTCCTACTAGTGTCTTTTGGAAAATTCCAGGAAAAATTTCGGAAAAAGGAAATCCAAACTATTTGCTTGTTCTATGAGTTCTTTCCATATTCCTTTGTTTTCACCTTGTTGCGCAACGTCTCGACACGTCTTAGCCAGCACCTGTGATTTGTAGTTTTGATCCGGATTGAACGATCGCTAATATGCATTCGTTAATTGCTAATCCTTGCTGTCATATTGTGTGCCTACCCATAGCTCCTCATATTCTTCTGTCAGCACAAGTTCATCTTGCAACTGTTACCCATGCTCAACAACAGATTGTTTCACCACTTTGGCTTTGCCCTATTTGGTTTCATCAAAATTGCCAAAAAATTTAGGAAAATAAAGAAAAAAATTGTCAAAGTTTTTGCACGCTTTTTAGAGAACGTGCTGTATTTCTATAGACCACATCCTACCTTAGTTGTAGGTGCCAATTTTTGTGGTTGCATATTTTTTTATCCTTGTTCAGAGAAAAATACAAAAAAGTAGTGAAAAAATAAAAAAATTTGATTCCTACTACTGCATTTAGGAAAATTCAAGGAAAAATTCAGGAAAAAGGAAAAATCCGGACTATTTTCTTGTTCTGTGAGTTCTTTCCATCGTCCTTTGTTTTCACCTTGTTGCGCTACGTCTTGACACATCTTAGCCAGCACCTGTGTTTTTATTTTGGATCCAGATTGAACATTCACTAATCTGCATTCGTTAATTGCTAATCCTTGCTGTCATATTGTGTGCCTACCCATAGCTCCACATATTCTTCTGTCGGCACAGGTTTATCTTGCAACTGTTACCCATGCTCAAGAATAGATTGTTTCACCACTTTGGCTTTGCCCTGTTTGGTTTCATCAAAATTGCCAAAAAAATTCAAGAAAATAAAGAAAAAAATTGTCAAAGTTTTTGCACGCTTTTCGGAGAACGTGCTGTATTTCTGTAGACTATATCCCACCTCAGTTGTAGGTGCCAATTTTTGTGGTTGCATCTTTTTTATCCTTGTTTAGAGAAAAACATAAAAAAATAGTGAAAAAATAAAAAAATTTTGATTCCTACTAGTGTCTTTTGGAAAATTCTAGGAAAAAAATAGGAAAAAGGAAATCCAGATTATTTGCTTGTTCTGTGAGTTCTTTCCATCATCCTTTGTTTTCACCTTGTTGCGCAACGTCTCGACACGTCTTAGCCAGCACCTGTGATTTGTAGTTTCGATCCGGATTGAACGATCGCTAATTTGCATTCGTTAATTGCTAATCCTTGCTGTCATATTGTGTGCCTACCCATAGCTCCTCATATTCTTCTGTCAGCACAGGTTCATCTTGCAACTGTTACCCATGCTCAACAACAGATTGTTTCACTACTTTGGCTTTGTCCTGTTTGGTTTCATCAAAATTGCCAAAAAAATTCAGGAAAATAAAGAAAAAAAATTGTCAAAGTTTTTGCACGCTTTTTAGAGAACATGCTATATTTCTGTAGACCACATCCCACCTCAGTTGTTGGTGCCAATTTTTGTGGTTGCATCTTTTTTTATCCTTGTTGAGAGAAAAATACAAAAAAAATAGTGAAAAATTAAAAAAAATTAATTCCTACTAGTGCCTTTTGGAAAATTCCTGGAAAAATTCAGGAAAAAGGAAAAATCCGGACTATCTACTTGTTCTCTGAGTTCTTTCCATCGTCCTTTGTTTTCACCTTACTGCGCTACGTCTCGACACGTCTTAGCTAGCACAAGTCATTTTTATTTTGGATCCAGATTGAACAATCGCTAATCTGCATTTGTTAATTGCTAATCCATGCTATCATATTGTGTGCCTACCCATAGCTCCATATATTCTTCTCTCAGCACAGGTTCATCTTGCACCTGTTACCCACGCTCAACAAAGGATTGTTTCACCACTTTGGCTGTGCACTGTTTGGTTTCATCAAAATTGCCAAAAAATTCTGGAAAATAAAGAAAAAAATTGTCAAAGTTTTTGCACGCATTTCAGAGAACGTGCTGTATTTCTGTAGACCACATCCCACCTTAGTTGTAGGTGCTAATTTTTGTGGTAGCATCTTTTTTGATCCTTGTTCAGAGAAAAATATAAAAAATAGTGAAAAAGTAAAAAAATTGATTCCAACTACTGCCTTTTGGAAAATTCCGGGAAAAATTCAGGAAAAATGAAAAATCCAGACTATTTTCTTATTCTGTGAGTTCTTTCCATCGTTCGTTGTTTTCACCTTGTTGCGCTACGCCTCGACACGTCTTAGCCAGCACCTGTGGTTCGTACTTTGGATCCGGATTGAACAATCGCTAATCTGCATTTGTTAATTGCTAATCCTTGCTGTCATATTGTGTGCCTACCCATAGCTCCACATATTCTTCTGTCAGCACTGGTTCATCTTGCAACTGTTGTTCATGCTCAACAACTGATTGTTTCACCACTTTGGCTTTGCCCTGTTTGGTTTCATCAAAAATGCCAAAAAAATTCAAGAAAATAAAAAAAATTGTCAAAGTTTTTGCACGCTTTTCGGAGAACGTGTTGTATTTCTATAGACCACATCCCACCTCAGTTGTAGGTGCCAATTTTTGTGGTTGCATCTTTTTTATCCTTGTTTAGAGAAAAATACAAAAAAATAGTGAAAAAATAAAATTTTTTGATTCCTACTAGTGTCTTTTGGAAAATTCCAGGAAAAATTCCAGAAAAAGGAAATCCAGACTATTTGCTTGTTCTGTGAGTTTTTTCCATCGTCCTTTGTTTTCACCTTATTGCGCAACATCTCGACACGTCTAAGCCAGCACTTGTGATTTGTAGTTTCGATCCGGATTGAACGATCGCTAATCTGCATTCGTTAATTGCTAATCCCTGCTGTCATATTGTGTGCCTACCCATAGCTCCACATATTCTTCTGTTAGCACAAGTTCATCTTGCAACTGTTACCCATGCTCAACAACAGATTGTTTCACCACTTTGGCTTTGCCCTGTTTGGTTTCATCAAAATTGCCAAAAAAATTCAGGAAAATTAAGAAAAAAAATTGTCAAAGTTTTTGCACGCTTTTCAGAGAACGTGCTATATTTCTGTAGACCACATCCTACCTCAGTTGTAGGTGCCAATTTTTGTGGTTGCAAGTTTTTTTATCATTGTTCAGAGAAAAATACAAAAAAAAAATAGTGAAAAATTAAAAAAAAATTGATTCCTACTAGTGCCTTTTGGAAAATTCCGGGGAAAAATTCAGGAAAAAGGAAAAATCTAGACTATTTTCTTATTCTGTGAGTTCTTTCCATCGTTCTTTGTTTTCACCTTGTTGCGCTACGTCTCGACACGTCTTAGCCAGCACCTGTGATTTGTACTTTGGATCCGGATTGAACAATCGCTAATCTGCATTTGTTAATTGCTAATCCTTGCTGTCATATTGTGTGCCTACCCATAGCTCCACATATTCTTCTATCAGCACTGGTTCATCTTGCAACTGTTGCCCACACTCAACAACAGATTGTTTCACCACTTTGGCTTTGCCCTGTTTGGTTTCATCAAAAATGCCAAAAAAATTCAGGAAAATAAAAAAAATTATCAAAGTTTTTGCACGCTTTTCGGAGAACGTGTTGTATTTCTATAGACCACATCCCACCTCAGTTGTAGGTGGCATTTTTTGTGGTTGCATCTTTTTTTATCCTTGTTTAGAGAAAAATACAAAAAAATAGTGAAAAAATAAAAAATTTTGATTCCTACTAGTGCCTTTTGGAAAATTCCAGGAAAAATTCCAGAAAAAGGAAATCCAGACTATTTGCTTGTTCTGTGAGTTCTTTCCATCGTCCTTTGTTTTCACCTTGTTGCGCAACGTCTCGACACGTCTTAGCCAGCACTTGTGATTTGTAGTTTCGATCCGGATTGAACGATCGCTAATCTGCATTCGTTAATTGCTAGTCCTTGTTGTCATATTGTGTGCCTACCCATAGCTCCACATATTCTTCTGTCAGCACAATTTCATCTTGCAACTGTTACCCACGCTCAACAACAGATTGTTTCACCACTTTGGCTTTGCCCTGTTTGGTTTCATCAAAATTGCCAAAAAAATTCAGGAAAATAAAGAAAAAAATTGTCAAAGTTTTTACATGCTTTTTAGAGAACATGCTGTATTTCTGTAGACGACATCCGACCTCAGTTGTAGGTGCCAATTTTTGTGGTTGCATCTTTTTTTATCCTTGGTCAGAGAAAAATACAAAAAAATAGTGAAAAAATAAAAAAATTTGATTCCTACTAGTGCATTTAGGAAAATTCTGGAAAAATTCAGGAAAAAAGAAAAATCCGGACTATCTGCTTGTTCTGTGAGTTCTTTCCATCGTCCTTTGTTTTCACGTTGTTGCGCTACGTCTCGACACTTCTTAGCCAGCACCTGTGTTTTTATTTTGGATCCGGATTGAACATTCGCTAATCTGCATTCGTTAATTGCTAATCCTTGCTATCATATTGTGTGCCTACCCATAGCTCCACATATTCTTCTGTCAGCATAGGTTAATCTTGCAACTGTTACCCACGCTCAACAATAGATTGTTTCACCACCTTGGCTTTGCCCTGTTTGGTTTCATCAAAATTGCCAAAAAAATTCAGGAAAATAAAGAAAAAAATTATCAAAGTTTTTGCACGCTTTTCGGAGAACGTGTTGTATTTCTGTAGACCACATCCCACCGCAATTCTAGGCGCCAATTTTTGTGGTTGCATCTTTTTTTATCCTTGTTTAGGGAAAAATATAAAAAAAAGTTAAAAAATAAAAAAATTCGATTCCTACTAGTGCCTTTTGGAAAATTCCGGGAAAAATTCAGGAAAAAGGAAATCCAGACTATTTGCTTGTTCTGTGAGTTCTTTCCATCGTCCTTTATTTTCACCTTGTTGCGCTACGTCTCGACACGTCTTAGCCAGCACCTGTGATTTGTAGTTTTGATCTGGATTGAACAATCGCTAACTTGCATTCGTTAACTGCTAATCCTTGCTGTCATATTGTGTGCCTACCCATAGCTCCACATATTTTTCTGTCAGCACAGGTTCATCTTGCAACTGTTACCCACGCTCAACAACAGATTGTTTCACCACTTTACCTTTGCCCTGTTTGGTTTCATCAAAATTGCCAAAAAAATTCAGGAAAATAAAGAAAAAAATTGTCAAAGTTTTTGCACGCTTTTCAGAGAACGTGCTGTATATCTGTAGACCACATCCCACCTTAGTTGTTGGCACCAATTTTTGTGGTTGCACCTTTTTTATCATTGTTTAGAGAAAAATACAAAAAAATAGTGAAAAATTAAAAAAAAAATAATTCCTACTAGTGCCTTTTGGAAAATTAAGGGAAAAATTCAGGAAAAAGGAAAAATCTGGACTATCTACTTGTTCTGTGAGTTCTTTCCATCGTCCTTTGTTTTTACCTTACTGCGCTACGTCTCAACACGTCTTAGCTAGCACATGTGATTTTAATTTTGGATCCGAATTGAACAATCGCTAATCTGCATTTGTTAATTGCTAATCCTTGCTATCATATTGTGTGCCTACCCATAGCTCCACATATTCTTCTGTCAGAACTGGTTCATCTTGCAACTGTTACCCACGCTCAACAATAGATTGTTTCACCACTTTGGCTGTGCCCTGTTTGGTTTCTTCAAAATTGCCAAAAAATTCAGGAAAATAAAGAAAAAAAAATTTCAAAGTTTTTGCACGCTTTTCAGAGAACGTGCTGTATTTCTGTAGACCACATCCCACCTTAGTTGTAGGTGCCAATTTTGGTGATAGCATCTTTTTTGATCCTTGTTCAGAGAAAAATATAAAAAAATAGTGAAAAAATAAAAAAATTGATTCCTACTAGTGCCTTTTGGAAAATTCCGGGAAAAATTCAGGAAAAAGGAAAAATCCGGACTATTTTCTTATTCTGTGAGTTCTTTCCATTGTTCTTTGTTTTCATCTTGTTGCGCTACGTCTCGACACGTCTTAGCCAGCACCTGTGATTTGTACTTTAGATCCGGATTGAACAATTGCTAATCTGCATTTGTTGATTGCTAATCCTTGCTGTCATATTGTGTGCCTACCCATAGCTCCACATATTCTTCTGTCAGCACTGGTTCATCTTGCAACTGTTGCCCACGCTCAACAACAGATTGTTTCACCACTTTGGCTTTGCCCTGTTTGGTTTCATCAAAATGCCAAAAAAATTCAGGAAAATAAAAAAAAATTGTCAAAGTTTTTGCATGCTTTTCGGAGAACGTGTTGTATTTCTATAGACCACATCCCATCTCAGTTGTAGGAGCCAATTTTTGTGGTTGCATCTTTTTTATCCTTGTTTAGAGAAAAATACAAAAAGAAAGTGAAAAAATAAAAAATTTTGATTCCTACTAGTGCCTTTTGGAAAATTCTAGGAAAAATTCTAGAAAAAGGAATTCCAGACTATTTGCTTGTTCTGTGAGTTCTTTCCATCGTCCTTTGTTTTTACCTTATTGTGCAATGTCTCGACACATCTTAGCCAGCACCTGTGATTTGTAGTTTCGATCCGGATTGAACGATCGCTAATCTGCATTCGTTAATTGCTAATCCTCGCTGTCATATTGTGTGCCTACCCATAGCTCCACATATTCTTCTGTCAGCACAAGTTCATCTTGCAACTGTTACCCATGCTCAACAACAGATTGTTTCACCACTTTGGCTTTGCCCTGTTTGGTTTCATCAAAATTACCAAAAAAATTCAGGAAAATAAAGAAAAAAAATTGTCAAAGTTTTTGCTCACTTTTTAGAGAACATGCTGTGTTTCTGTAGACGACATCCGACCTCAGTTGTAGGTGCCAATTTTTGTGGTTGCATCCTTTTTATCCTTGTTCAGAGAAAAATACAAAAAAATAGTGAAAAAATAAAAAAATTTGATTCCTACTAGTGCATTTAGGAAAATTCTGGGAAAAATTTAGGAAAAAGAAAAAATCTGGACTATCTGCTTGTTCTGTGAGTTCTTTCCATCGTCCTTTGTTTTCACCTTGTTGCGATACGTCTCAACACGTCTTAGTCAGCACCTGTGTTTTTATTTTGGATCCGGATTGAACATTCGCTAATCTGCATTCGTTAATTGCTAATCCTTGCTGTCATATTGTGTGCCTACCCATAGCTCCACATATTCTTCTGTCAGCACAGGTTAATCTTGCAACTGTTACCCACGCTCAACAATAGATTGTTTCACCACTTTGGCTTTGCCCTGTTTGGTTTCATCAAAATTGCCAAAAAAATTCAGGAAAATAAAGAAAAAAATTGTCAAAGTTTTTGCACGCTTTTCGGAGAACGTGTTGTATTTCTGTAGACCACATCCCACCGCAATTCTAGGTGCCAATTTTTGTGGTTGCATCTTTTTTTATCCTTGTTTAGGGAAAAATATAAAAAAAAGTTAAAAAATAAAAAAATTTGATTCCTACTAGTGCCTTTTGGAAAATTCCGGGAAAAATTCAGGAAAAAGGAAAAATTTGGACTATTTTCTTGTTCTGTGAGTTCTTTCCATTGCTCTTTGTTTTCACCTTGTTGCGCTACGTCTTGACACGTCTTAGCCAGCACCAGTGATTTGTACTTTCGATCCGGATTGAACAATCACCAATCTGCATTCGTTAATTGCTAATCCTTGCTGTCATATTGTGTGCCTACCCATAGCTCCATATATTCTTCTGTCAGCACAGGTTAATCTTGCAACTGTTACCCACGCTCAACAATAGATTGTTTCACCACTTTGGCTTTGCCCTGTTTGGTTTCATCAAAATTGCCAAAAAAATTCAGGAAAATAAAGAAAAAAATTGTCAAAGTTTTTGCACGCTTTTCGAAGAACGTGCTGTATTTTTGTAGACCACATCCCACCTCAGTTCTAGGTGCCAATTTTTGTGGTTGCATCTTTTTTTATCCTTGTTCAGGGAAAAATATAAAAAATAGTTAAAAAATAAAAAAAATTTGATTCCTACTAGTGCCTTTTGGAAAATTCCAGGAAAAATTCAGGAAAAAGGAAAAATTTGGACTATTTTCTTGTTCCGTGAGTTCTTTCCATCGTTCTTTGTTTTTACCTTGTTGTGCTACGTCTTGACACGTCTTAGCCTGCACCTGTGATTTGTACTTTGGATCCGGATTGAACAATCGCTAATCTGCATTCGTTAATTGCTAATCCTTGTTGTCATATTGTGTTCCTACCCATAGCTCCACATATTCTTCTGTGAGCACCGGTTCATCTTGCAACTATAACCCACGCTCAACGACAGATTGTTTCACTACTTTGGCTTTGCCCTGTTTGGTTTCATCAAAATTACCAAAAAAATTCAGGAAAAAAAAGAAAAAAATTGTCAAAGTTTTTGCACGCTTTTGGAGAACGTGCTGTATTTCTGTAGACCACATCTCACTTCAGTTCTAGGTGCCAATTTTTGTGGTTGCATCTTTTTTATCCTTGTTCAGAGAAAAATATAAAAAATAGTTAAAAAATAAAAAAATTTTGAATCCTACTAGTGCCTTTTGGAAAATTCTAGGAAAAATTCTGGAAAAAGGAAAAATCCAGACTATTTTCTTGTTCTGTGAGTTCTTTCCATCGTTCTTTGTTTTTACCTTGTTGTGCTACGTCTTGACACGTCTTAGCCAGCACCTGTGATTTGTACTTTGGATCCGGATTGAACAATCGCTAATCTGCTTTCGTTAATTGCTAATCCTTGCTATCATATTGTGCGCCTACCCATAGCTCCTCATATTCTTCTGTCAGCACCGGTTCATCTTGTAACTGTTACCCACGCTCAAAAACAGATTGTTTCACCACTTTGGCTTTGCCCTGTTTGGTTTCATCAAAATTGCCAAAAAAATTCAGAAAAATAAAGAAAAAAATTGTCAAAGTTTTTGCACGCTTTTCGGAGAACATGCTGTATTTCTGTAGACCACATCCCACCTCAGTTCTAGGTGCCAATTTTTGTGGTTGCATCTTTTTTTATCCTTGTTTAGAGAAAAATATAAAAAATAGTTAAAAAATAAAAAAATTTTGATTCCTACTAGTGCCTTTTGGAAAATTTCGGGAAAAATTCAGGAAAAAGGAAATCCAGACTATTTGCTTGTTCTGTGAGTTTTTTCCATCATCCTTTGTTTTCACTTTGGGGCGCTACGTCTCGACACGTCTTAGCCAGCACCTGTGATTTGTTGTTTCGATCCGGATTGAACAATCGCTAATCTGCATTCGTTAATTGCTAATCCTTGCTGTCATATTGTGTGCCTACCCATGGCTCCACATATTCTTCTATCAGCATAGGTTCATCTTGCAACTGTTACCCATGCTCAACAACAGATTGTTTCACCACTTAGGCTTTGCCCTGTTTGGTTTCATCAAAATTGCCAAAAAATTCAGGAAAATAAAGAAAAAAAAATTGTCAAACTTTTTGCACGCTTTTTGCACGCTTTTCGAAGAACGTGCTGTATTTCTGCAGACCACATCCCACCTCAGTTCTAGGTGCCAATTTTTGTGGTTGCATCTTTTTTTATCGTTGTTCAGAGAAAAATATAAAAAATAGTGAAAAATAAAAAAAATGATTCCTACTAGTGCCTTTTGGAAAATTCCGGGAAAAATTCAGGAAAAAGGAAAAATCCGGACTAATTTCTTATTCTGTGAGTTCTTTCCATCGTTCTTTGTTTTCATCTTGTTGCGCTACGTCTCGACACGTCTTAGCCAGCACCTGTGATTTGTACTTTAGATCCGGATTGAACAATCGCTAATCTGTACTTGTTAATTGCTAATCCTTGCTGTCATATTGTGTGCCAACCCATAGCTCCACATATTCTTCTGTCAGCACTGGTTCATCTTGCAACTGTTACCCACGCTCAACAACAGATTGTTTCACCACTTTGGCTTTGCCCTGTTTGGTTTCATCAAAAATACCAAAAAAATTCAGGAAAATAAAAAATTGCCAAAAATTTTGCTCGCTTTTCGGAGAACGTGTTGTATTTCTATAGACCACATCCCACCTCAGTTGTAGGTGCCAATTTTTGTGGTTGCATTTTTTTATCCTTATTTAGAGAAAAATACAAAAAAATAGTGAAAAAATAAAAAAATTTGATTCCTACTAGTGCATTTAAGAAAATTCCGGGAAAAGGAAATCCAGACTATTTGCTTGTTCTATGAGTTCTTTCCATCGTCCTTTGTTTCCACCTTGTTGCGCAACGTCTCGACACGTCTTAGCCAGCACCTATGATTTGTAGTTTGGATCCGGATTGAACGATCGCTAATCTGCATTCGTTAATTGCTAATCCTTGCTGTCATATTATGTGCTTACCCATAGCTCCACATATTCTTCTGTCAGCACAAGTTCATCTTGCAACTGTTACCCATGCTGAACAACAGATTGTTTCACCACTTTGGCTTTGCCCTGTTTGGTTTCATCAAAATTACCAAAAAAATTCAGGAAAATAAAGAAAAAATTGTCAAAGTTTTTGCACGCTTTTCGGAGAACGTGCTGTATTTCTGTAGACCACATCCCACCTCAGTTCTAGGTGCTAATTTTTGTGGTTGCATCTTTTTTGATCCTTGTTCATAGAAAAATATAAAAAAAATAGTTAAAAAATAAAAAAAAATTTGATTCCTACTAGTGCCTTTTGTAAAATTCCGGGAAAAATTTAGGAAAAAGGAAATCCAGACTATTTCCGTGGTCTGTGAGTTCTTTCCATCATCCTTTGTTTTCACCTTGTTGCGCTACGTCTCGACACGTCTTAGCCAGCACCCGTGATTTGTAGTTTCGATCCGGATTGAACAATCGCTAATCTGCATTCGTTAATTGCTAATCCTTGCTGTCATATTGTGTGCCTACCCATAGCTCCACATATTCTTCTATCAGCACAGGTTCATCTTGCAACTGTTACCCACGCTCAACAACAGATTGTTTCACCACTTAGGCTTTGCCCTGTTTGGTTTCGTCAAAATTGCCAAAAAAATTCAGGAAAATTAAATAAAAAAATTGTCAAAGTTTTAGCACGCTTTTCGGAGAACGTGCTGTATTTCTGTAGACCACATCCCACCTTAGTTGTAGGTGCCAATTTTTGTGGTTGCATCTTTTTCATCCTTGTTCAGAGAAAAATATAAAAAATAGTGAAAAAATAAAAATTGTTTGATTTCTACTAGTGCCTTTTGGAAAATTCTGGGAAAAATTTAGGAAAATAGAAAAATCTAGACTATTTGCTTGTTCTGTGAGTTCTTTCCATCGTCCTTTGTTTTCACCTTGTTGCGCCACGTCTCTACACGACTTTGGATCCGTTTTGAACAAACGCTAATCTGCATTCGTTAATTGCTAATCCTTGCTGTCATATTGTGTGCCTACCCATAGCTCCACATATTCTTCTATCAGCACAGGTTCAGTTTTCAACAATTACCCATGCTCAACAATAGATTGTTTCACCAATTTGGCTTTGCCCTGTTTCGTTTCATCGAAATTGCCAAAAAATTTAGGAAAATAAAGAAAAAAATGTCAATGTTTTTGCATGCTTTCGGAGAACGTGTTGTATTTCTATAGACCACATCCCACCTCAGTTGTAGGTGCCAATTTTTGTGGTTGCATCTTTTTTGATCCTTCTTCAGAGAAAAAAATAAAAAAATTGTGAAAAAATAAAAAAAATTGATTCCTACTAGTGCCTTTTGAAAAATTCCAGGAAAAATTTAGGAAAAAGAAAAAATCTAGACTATTTGCTTGTTCTGTGAGTTCTTTCTATCGTCCTTTGTTTTCACCTTGTTGCGCTACGTCTCGACACGTCTTAGCCAGCACCTGTGATTTTTACTTTGGATCCGGATTGAACAATCGCTAATCTGCATTCGTTAATTGCTAATCCTTGCTGTCATATTGTGTGAATACCCATAGCTCCACATATTCTTCTATCAGCACAGGTTCATCTTGCAACTGTTACCCACGCTCAAAAACAGATTGTTTCACCACTTTTGCTTTGCCCTGTTTGGTTTCATCAAAATTTCCAAAAAATTTAGGAAAATAAAGAAAAAATTATCAAAGATTTTGCATGCTTTTCGGAGAATGTGCTTTATTTCTGTAGACCACATCCCACCTCAGTTGTAGGTGCCAATTTTTGTGGTTGCATCTTTTTTATCCTTGTTCAGAGAAAAATATAAAAAAACAGTGAAAAAATAAAAAAAATTTGATTCCTACTAGTGCCTTTTGGAAAATTCCGGGAAAAATTTAGGAAAATGGAAATCTAGACTATTTGCTTGTTCTGTGAGTTCTTCCCACCGTCCTTTGTTTTCACCTTGTTGCGCCACGTCTCTACACGACTTAGCCAATACCTGTGATTTTTACTTTGGATCCGTTTTGAACAAACGCTAATCTGCATTCGTTAATTGCTAATCCTTGCTGTCATATTGTGTGCCTACCCATAGCTCCACATATTCTTCTATCAGCACAGGTTCAGCTTTCAACAATTACCCATGCTCAACAACAGATTGTTTCACCAATTTGGCTTTGCCCTGTTTCGTTTCATCGAAATTGCCAAAAAATTTAGGAAAATAAAGAAAAAAAATGTCAATGTTTTTGCATGCTTTCCGAGAACGTGTTGTATTTCTATAGATAACATCCCACCTCAGTTGTAGGTGCCAATTTTTGTGGTTGCATCCTTTTTAATCCTTCTTCAGAGAAAAATATAAAAAAATTGTGAAAATATAAAAAAATTTGATTCCTACTAGTGCCTTTTGAAAAATTCTAGGAAAAATTCAGGAAAAAGAAAAAATCTAGACTATTTGCTTGTTCTGTGAGTTCTTTCTATCGTCCTTTGTTTTAACCTTGTTGCGCTACGTCTCGACACGTCTTAGCCAGCACCTGTGATTTTTACTTTGGATCCGGATTGAACAATCGCTAATCTGCATTCGTTAATTGCTAATCCTTGCTGTCATATTGTGTGAATACCCATAGCTCCACATATTCTTCTATCAGCACAGGTTCATCTTGCAACTGTTACCCACGCTCAAAAACAGATTGTTTCACCACTTTTGCTTTGCCCTGTTTGGTTTCATCAAAATTTCCAAAAACTTTAGGAAAATAAAGAAAAAAATTATCAAAGATTTTGCACGCTTTTCGGAGAACGTGCTGTATTTCTGTAGGCCACATCCCACCTCAGTTGTAGGTGCCAATTTTTGTGGTTGCATCTTTTTTATCCTTGTTCAGAGAAAAATATAAAAAAACAGTGAAAAAATAAAAAAAATTTGATTCCTACTAGTGCCTTTTGGAAAATTCCGGGAAAAATTTAGGAAAATGGAAATCTAGACTATTTGCTTGTTGTGTGAGTTCTTCCCATCGTCCTTTGTTTTCACCTTGTTGCGCTACGTCTCGACATGTCTTAGCCAGCACCTGTGATTTTTACTTTGGATTCGGATTGAACAATCTCTAATCTGTATTCGTTAATTGCTAATCATTGCTGTCATATTGTGTGCCTACCCATAGCTCCACATATTCTTCTGTCAGCATAGTTTCATCTTGCAACTGTTACCCACGCTCAACAACAGATTGTTTCACCACTTTGGCTTTGCCCTGTTTGGTTTCATCAAAATTGCCAAAAAAATTCAGGAAAATAAATAAAAAAATTGTCAAAGTTTTTACACGCTTTTCGGAGAACGTGTTGTATTTCTGTAGTCCACATCCCACCTCAGTTGTAGGTGCCAATTTTTGTGGTTGCATCTTTTTTATCCTTGTTCAGAGAAAAATATAAAAAAATAGTGAAAAAATAAAAAAAAATTTGATTCCTACTAGTGCCTTTTGGAAAATTCCGAGAAAAATTTAGGAAAAAGGAAACCTAGACTATTTGCTAGTTCTGTGAGTTCTTTCCATCGTCCTTTGTTTTCACCTTGTTGCGCTACGTCTCGACATGTCTTAGCTAGCACCTGTGATTTTTACTTTGTATCCGGATTGAACAATCGCTAACCTGCATTCGTCAATTGCTAATCATTGCTGTCATATTGTGTGCCTACCCATAGCTCTACGTATTCTTCTGTCCGCACAGTTTCATCTTGCAACTTTTACCCACGCTCAACAACAGATTGTTTCGCCACTTTGGCTTTGCCCTATTTTGTTTCATCAAAATTGCCAAAAAAATTAAGGAAAAATAAATAAAAAAATTGTCAAAGTTTTTGCACGCTTTTCGAAGAACGTGCTGTATTTCTGTAGACCACATCCCACTTTTGTTCTAGGTGCCAATTTTTGTGGTTGCATCTTTTTTATCCATGTTCAGAGAAAATATAAAAAAACAGCGAAAAAATAAAAAAAAATTGATTCCTACTAGTGCCTTCTGGAAAATTCTAGGAAAAATTCAGGAAAATGGAAAAATCTGGACTATTTTCTTGTTCTGTGAGTTCTTTCCATCATCCTTTGTTTTCACCTTGTTGCGCTACGTCTCGGCACGTCTTAGCCAGCACCTGTGATTTTTACTTTGGATCCGGATTGAACAATCGCTAGTCTGAATTCGTTAATTGCTAATCCTTGCTGTCATATTGTGTGAATACCCATAGCTCCACATATTCTTCTGTCTGCACAGGTTCATCTTGCAACTGTTACCCACGCGCAAAAACAGATTGTTTCACCACTTTTGCTTTGCCCTGTTTGGTTTCATCAAAATTTCCAAAAAATTCAGGAAAATAAAAAAAATTATCAAAGATTTTGCATGTTTTTCGGAGAACGTGCTGTATTTCTGTAACCACATCCCACCTCAGTTGTAGGTGCCAATTTTTGTGGTTGCATCTTTTTTGTCCTTGTTTAGAGAAAAATATAAAAAAATAGTGAAAAAATAAAAAAATTTGATTCCTACTAGTGCCTTTTGGAAAATTTCGGGAAAAATTTAGGAAAATGGAAACCTAGACTATTTGCTTGTTCTGTGAGTTCTTTCCATCGTCCTTTGTTTTCACCTTGTTGCGCTATGTCTCGACATGTCTTAGCTAGCACATGTGATTTTTACTTTGCATCCGGATTGAACAATCGCTAATCTGCATTCGTTAATTGCTAATCATTGTTGTCATATTGTGTGCCTACCCTAGCTCTCCATATTCTTCTGTCAGCACAGTTTCATCTTGCAACTGTTGCCCACACTCAACAACAGATTGTTTCGCCACTTTGGCTTTGCCCTGTTTTGTTTCATCAAAATTGCCAAAAAAATTCAGGAAAATAAATAAAAAAATTGTCAAAGTTTTTTCACGCTTTTCGAAGAATGTGCTGTATTTTTGTAGACCACATCCCACTTTTGTTATAGGTGCCAATTTTTGTGGTTGCATCTTTTTTATCCTTGTTCAGAGAAAATTTAAAAAAATAGTGAAAAAATAAAAAAAATTGATTCCTACTAGTGCCTTTTGGAAAATTCCTGGAAAAATTCAGGAAAAAGGAAAAATCTGGACTATTTTCTTGTTCTGCGAGTTCTTTCCATCGTTCTTTGTTTTCACCTTGTTGCGCTACGTCTCGACACGTCTTAGCCAGCACCTGTGATTTTTTCTTTGGATCCAGATTGAACAATCGTTTATCTGCATTCGTTAATTGCTAATCCTTGCTGTCATATTGTGTGCCTACCCATAGCTCTATATATTCTTCTGTCAGCACAGGTTCATCTTGCAATTGTTACCCATGCTCAACAACAGATTGTTTCACCACTTTAGCTTTGCCCTGTTTGGTTTCATCAAAATTGCCAAAAAAATTTAGGAAAATAAAGAAAAAAAATTGTCAAAGTTTTTGCACGCTTTTCGGAGAACATGCTGTATTTCTATAGACCACATCCCACCTCAGTTCTAGGTGCCAATTTTTGTGGTTGCATCTTTTTTGATCCTTGTTCATAGAAAAATATAAAAAAAATAGTTAAAAAATAAAAAAAAAAATTTGATTCCTGCTAGTGCCTTTTGTAAAATTCCGGGAAAAATTCAGGAAAAAGGAAATCCAGACTATTTGCGTGGTCTGTGAGTTCTTTTCATCATCCTTTGTTTTCACCTTGTTGCGCTACGTCTCGACACGTCTTAGCCAGCACCCGTGATTTGTAGTTTCGATCCGGATTGAACAATCGCTAATCTGCATTCGTTAATTGCTAATCCTTGCTGTCATATTGTGTGCCTACCCATAGCTCCACATATTCTTCTATCAGCACAGGTTCATCTTGCAACTGTTACCCACGCTCAACAACAGATTGTTTCACCACTTAGGCTTTGCCCTGTTTGGTTTCGTCAAAATTGCCAAAAAAATTCAGGAAAATTAAATAAAAAAATTGTCAAAGTTTTAGCACGCTTTTCGGAGAACGTGCTGTATTTTTGTAGACCACATGCCACCTTAGTTGTAGGTGCCAATTTTTGTGGTTGCATCTTTTTTATCCTTGTTCAGAGAAAAATATAAAAAATAGTGAAAAAATAAAAATTGTTTGATTTCTACTAGTGCCTTTTGGAAAATTCTGGGAAAAATTTAGGAAAATGGAAAAATCTGGACTATTTGCTTGTTTTGTGAGTTCTTTCCATCGTCCTTTGTTTTCACCTTGTTGCGCCACGTCTCTACATGACTTAGCCAACACCTGTGATTTTTACTTTGGATCCGTTTTGAACAAACACTAATCTGCATTCGTTAATTGCTAATCCTTGTTGTCATATTGTGTGCCTACCCATAGCTCCACATATTCTTCTATCAGCACAGGTTCAGTTTTCAACAATTACCCATGCTCAACAACAGATTGTTTCACCAATTTGGCTTTGCCCTGTTTCGTTTCATAGAAATTGCCAAAAAATTTAGGAAAATAAAGAAAAAAATGTCAATGTTTTTGCATGCTTTCGGAGAACGTGTTGTATTTCTATAGACCACATCCCACCTCGGTTGTAGGTGCCAATTTTTGTGGTTGCATCTTTTTTTATCCTTCTTCAGAGAAAAATATAAAAAAATTGTGAAAAAATAAAAAAAATTTGATTCCTACTAGTGCCTTTTGAAAAATTCTAGGAAAAATTCAGGAAAAAGAAAAAATCTAGACTATTTGCTTGTTCTGTGAGTTCTTTCTATCGTCCTTTGTTTTCACCTTGTTGCGCTACGTCTCGACACGTCTTAGCCAGCACCTGTGATTTTTACTTTGGATCCGGATTGAACAATCGCTAATCTGCATTCGTTAATTGCTAATCCTTGCTGTCATATTGTGTGAATACCCATAGCTCCACATATTCTTCTATCAGCACAGGTTCATCTTGCAACTGTTACCCACGCTCAAAAACAGATTGTTTCACCACTTTTGCTTTGCCCTGTTTGGTTTCATCAAAATTTCCAAAAAATTCAGGAAAATAAAGAAAAAAATTATCAAAGATTTTGCATGCTTTTCGGAGAACGTGCTGTATTTCTGTAGACCACATCCCACCTCAGTTGTAGGTGCCAATTTTTGTGGTTGCATCTTTTTTATCCTTGTTCAGAGAAAAATATAAAAAAACAGTGAAAAAAAAATTGATTCCTACTAGTGCCTTTTGGAAAATTCCAGGAAAAATTTAGGAAAATGGAAATCTAGACTATTTGCTTGTTCTGTGAGTTCTTCCCATCGTCCTTTGTTTTCACCTTGTTGCGCTACGTCTCGACATGTCTTGGCCAGCACCTGTGATTTTTACTTTGGATCCGGATTGAACAATCGCTAATCTGTATTCGTTAATTGCTAATCATTGCTGTCATATTGTGTGCCTACCCATAGCTCCACATATTCTTCTGTCAGCATAGTTTCATCTTGCAACTGTTACCCACGCTCAACAACAGATTGTTTCACCACTTTGGCTTTGCCCTGTTTGGTTTCATCAAAATTGCCAAAAAAATTCAGGAAAATAAATAAAAAAATTGTCAAAGTTTTTACACGCTTTTCGGAGAACGTGTTGTATTTCTGTAGTCCACATCCCACCTCAGTTGTAGGTGCCAATTTTTGTGGTTGCATCTTTTTTATCCTTGTTCAGAGAAAAATATAAAAAAATAGTGAAAAAATAAAAAAATTTGATTCCTACTAGTGCCTTTTGGAAAATTCTGAGAAAAATTTAGGAAAAAGGAAACCTAGACTATTTGCTTGTTCTGTGAGTTCTTTCCATCGTCCTTTGTTTTCACCTTGTTGCGCTACGTCTCGACATGTCTTAGCTAGCACCTGTGATTTTTACTTTGTATCCGTATTGAACAATCGCTAACCTGCATTCGTCAATTGCTAATGATTGCTGTCATATTGTGTGCCTACCCATAGCTCTACGTATTCTTCTGTCCGCACAGTTTCATCTTGCAACTATTACCCACGCTCAACAACAGATTGTTTCGCCACTTTGGCTTTGCCCTGTTTTGTTTCATCAAAATTGCCAAAAAAATTCAGAAAAAATAAATAAAAAAATTGTCAGAGTTTTTGCACGCTTTTCGAAGAACGTGCTGTATTTCTGTAGACCACATCCCACTTTTGTTCTAGGTGCCAATTTTTGTGGTTGCATCTTTTTTATCCTTGTTCAGAGAAAATATAAAAAAACAGCGAAAAAATAAAAAAAAAATTGATTCCTACTAGTGCCTTTTGGAAAATTCTAGGAAAAATTCAGGAAAATGGAAAAATCTGGACTATTTTCTCGTTCTGTGAGTTCTTTCCATCGTCCTTTATTTTCACCTTGTTGCGCTACGTCTCGACACGTCTCAGCCAGCACCTGTGATTTTTACTTTGGATCCGGATTGAACAATCGCTAATCTAAATTCGTTAATTGCTAATCCTTGCTGTCATATTGTGTGAATACCCATAGCTCCACATATTCTTCTGTCAGCGCAGGTTCATCTTGCAACTGTTACCCACGCTCAAAAACAGATTGTTTCACCACTTTTGCTTTGCCCTGTTTGGTTTCATCAAAATTTCCAAAAAATTCAGGAAAATAAAAAAAATTATCAAAGATTTTGCACGTTTTTCGGAGAACGTGCTGTATTTCTGTAGACCACATCCCACCTCAATTGTAGGTGCCAATTTTTGTGGTTGCATCTTTTTTGTCCTTGTTTAGAGAAAAATATAAAAAAATAGTGAAAAAATAAAAAAATTTGATTCCTACTAGTGCCTTTTGGAAAATTCCGGCAAAATTTAGGAAAATGGAAACCTAGACTATTTGCTTGTTCTGTGAGTTCTTTCCATCGTCCTTTGTTTTCACCTTGTTGCGCTATGTCTCGACATGTCTTAGCTAGCACATGTGATTTTTACTTTGTATCCGGATTGAACAATCGCTAATCTGCATTCGTTAATTGCTAATCATTGTTGTCATATTGTGTGCCTACCCTAGCTCTACATATTCTTCTGTCAGCACAGTTTCATCTTGCAACTGTTACCCACACTCAACAACAGATTGTTTCGCCACTTTGGCTTTGCCTTGTTTTGTTTCATCAAAATTGCCAAAAAAAATTCAGGAAAATAAATAAAAAAATTGTCAAAGTTTTTTCACGCTTTTCGAAGAATGTGCTGTATTTTTGTAGACCACATCCCACTTTTGTTATAGGTGCCAATTTTTGTGGTTGCATCTTTTTTTATCCTTGTTCAGAGAAAATATAAAAAAATAGTGAAAAAATAAAAAAATTTGATTCCTACTAGTGCCTTTTAGAAAATTCCTAGAAAAATTCAGGAAAAAGGAAAAATCTGGACTATTTTCTTGTTCTGCGAGTTCTTTCCATCGTTCTTTGTTTTCACCTTGTTGCGCTACGTCTCGACACGTCTTAGCCAGCACCTATGATTTTTACTTTGGATCCAGATTGAACAATCGTTTATCTGCATTCGTTAATTGCTAATCCTTGCTGTCATATTGCGTGCCTACCCATAGCTCTATATATTCTTCTGTCAGCACAGGTTCATCTTGCAATTGTTACCCACGCTCAACAACAGATTGTTTCACCACTTTAGCTTTGCCCTGTTTGGTTTCATCAAAATTGCCAAAAAAATTTAGGAAAATAAAGAAAAAAAATTGTCAAAGTTTTTGCACGCTTTTCGGAGAACGTGCTGTATTTCTGTAGACCACATCCCACCTCAGTTGTAGGTTCCAATTTTTGTGGTTGCATCTTTTTTGAACCTTGTTCAAAGAAAATATAAAAAAATAGTGAAAAAATAAAAAAAGATTCATACTTGTGCCTTTTGGAAAATTCTAGGAAAAATTCAGGAAAAAGGAAAAATCCAGACTATTTGCTTGTTCTATGAGTTCTTTCCATCGTCCTTTGTTTTCACCTTGTTGTGCTACGTCTCGACACGTCTTAGCCAACACATGTGATTTTTACTTTGGATCCGGATTGAACAATCGCTAAGCTGCATTCGTTAATTGCTAATCCTTGCTGTCATATTGTGTGAATACCCATAGCTCTACATATTCTTCTATCAGCACAGTTTCATCTTGCAACTATTACCCACGCTCAACAACAGATTGTTTCGCCACTTTGGCTTTGCCCTGTTTTGTTTCATCAAAATTGCCAAAAAAATTCAGGAAAATAAATAAAAAAATTGTCAAAGTTTTTTCACGCTTTTCGAAGAACGTGCTATATTTCTGTAGACCACATCCCACTTTTGTTATAGGTGCCAATTTTTGTGGTTGCATCTTTTTTTATCCTTGTTCAGAGAAAATATAAAAAAATAGTGAAAAAATAAAAAAAATTGATTCCTACTAGTGCCTTTTGGAAAATTCCTAGAAAAATTCAGGAAAAAGGAAAAATCTGGACTATTTTCTTGTTCTGTGAGTTCTTTCCATCGTTCTTTGTTTTCACCTTGTTGCGCTACGTCTCGACACGTCTTAGCCAGCACCTGTGATTTTTACTTTGGATCCAGATTGAACAATCGCTTATCTGCATTCGTTAATTGCTAATCCTTGCTGTCATATTGTGTGTCTACCCATAGCTCTATATATTCTTCTGTCAGCACAGGTTCATCTTGCAATTGTTACCCACGCTCAACAACACATTGTTTCGCCACTTTAGCTTTGCCCTGTTTGGTTTCATCAAAATTGCCAAAAAAATTTAGGAAAATAAAGAAAAAAATTGTCAAAGTTTTTGCACGCTTTTCGGAGAACGTGCTGTATTTCTATAGACCATATCCCACCTCAGTTGTAGGTTCCAATTTTTGTGGTTGCATCTTTTTTGAACCTTGTTCAAAGAAAATATAAAAAATAGTGAAAAAATAAAAAAAATATTCCTACTTTTGCCTTTTGGAAAATTCCAGGAAAAATTCAGGAAAAAGGAAAAATCCAGACTATTTGCTTGTTCTATGAGTTCTTTCCATCGTCCTTTGTTTTCACCTTGTTGTGCTACGTCTCGACACGTCTTAGCCAACACATGTGATTTTTACTTTGGATCCGGATTGAACAATCGCTAAGCTGCATTCGTTAATTGCTAATCCTTGCTGTCATATTGTGTGAATACCCATAGCTCCACATATTCTTCTGTCAGCACAGGTTCATCTTGCAACTGTTACCCACGCTCAAAAACAGATTGTTTCACCACTTTTGCTTTGCCCTATTTGGTTTCATCAAAATTTCCAAAAAATCAGGAAAATAAAGAAAAAAAATTATCAAAGATTTTGCACGCTTTTCGGATAACGTGCTGTATTTCTGTAGACCATATCCCACCTCAGTTGTAGGTGCCAATTTTTGTGGTTGCATCTTTTTTATCCTTGTTCAGAGAAAAATATAAAAAAACAGTGAAAAAATAAAAAAATTTTGATTCCTACTAGTGCCTTTTAAAAAATTCCGAGAAAAATTTAGGAAAATGGAAATCTAGACTATTTGCTTGTTCTGTGAGTTGTTCCCATCGTCCTTTGTTTTCACCTTGTTGCGCTACGTCTCGACATGTCTTAGCCAGCACCTGTGATTTTTACTTTGGATCCGGATTGAACAATCGCTAATCTGTATTCGTTAATTGCTAATCATTGCTGTCATATTGTGTGCCTACCCATAGCTCCACATATTCTTCTGTCAGCATAGTTTCATCTTGCAACTGTTACCCACGCTCAACAAAAGATTGTTTCACCACTTTGGCTTTGCCCTGTTTGGTTTCATCAAAATTGAAAAAAAATTCAGGAAAATAAATAAAAAATTGTCAAAGTTTTTACACGCTTTTCGGAGAATGTGTTGTATTTCTGTAGTCCACGTCCCACCTCAGTTGTAGGTGCCAATTTTTGTGGTTGTATCTTTTTTATCCTTGTTCAGAGAAAAATATAAAAAAATAGTGAAAAAATAAAAAAAAATTGATTCCTACTAGTGCCTTTTGGAAAATTCCGAGAAAAATTTAGGAAAAAGGAAACCTAGACTATTTGCTTGTTCTGTGAGTTCTTTCCATCGTCCTTTGTTTTCACCTTGTTGCGCTACGTCTCGACATGTCTTAGCTAGCACCTGCGATTTTTACTTTGGATCCGGATTAAACAATCGCTAATCCGCATTCGTTAATTGCTAATCATTGTTGTCATATTGTGTGCCTACCCATAGCTCTACATATTCTTATGTCAACACAGTTTCATCTTGCAATTGTTACCCACGCTCAACAACAGATTGTTTCGCCACTTTGGCTTTACCCTGTTTTGTTTCATCAAAATTGCCAAAAAAATTCAGGAAAATAAATAAAAAAATTGTCAAAAATTTTTCACGCTTTTCGAAGAACGTGTTGTATTTCTGTAGACCACATCCCACTTTTGTTATAGGTGCCAATTTTTGTGGTTGCATCTTTTTTATCCTTGTTCAGAGAAAATATAAAAAAATAGCGAAAAAATAAAAAAATTTGATTCCTACTAGTGCCTTTTGGAAAATTCCTGGAAAAATTCAGGAAAAAGGAAAAATCTGGACTATTTTCTTGTTCTGTGAGTTCTTTCCATCGTTCTTTGTTTTCACCTTGTTGCGCTACGTCTCGACACGTCTTAGCCAGCACCTGTGATTTTTACTTTGGATCCAGATTGAACAATCGCTTATCTGCATTCGTTAATTGCTAATCCTTGTTGTCATATTGTGTGTCTACCCATAGCTCTATATATTCTTCTGTCAGCACAGGTTCATCTTGCAATTGTTACCCACGCTCAACAACACATTGTTTCGCCACTTTAGCTTTGCCCTGTTTGGTTTCATCAAAATTGCCAAAAAAATTTAGAAAAATAAAGAAAAAAATTGTCAAAGTTTTTGCACGCTTTTCAGAGAACGTGTTGTATTTCTATAGACCATATCCCACCTCAGTTGTAGGTTCCAATATTTGTGGTTGCATCTTTTTTGAACCTTGTTCAAAGAAAATATAAAAAAAATAGTGAAAAAATAAAAAAATATTCCTACTTTTGCCTTTTGGAAAATTCTAGGAAAAATTCAGAAAAAAGGAAAAATCTAGACTATTTGCTTGTTCTGTGAGTTCTTTCCATCGTCCTTTGTTTTCACCTTGTTGTGCTACGTCTCGACACGTCTTAGCCAACACATGTGATTTTTACTTTGGATCCGGATTGAACAATCGCTAAGCTACATTCGTTAATTGCTAATCCTTGCTGTCATATTGTGTGAATACCCATAGCTCCACATATTCTTCTGTCAGCACAGGTTCATCTTGCAACTATTACCCACGCTCAAAAACAGATTGTTTCACCACTTTTGCTTTGCCCTATTTGGTTTCATCAAAATTTCCAAAAAATCAGGAAAATAAAGAAAAAAATTATCAAAGATTTTGCACGCTTTTCGGATAACATGCTATATTTCTGTAGACCATATCCCACCTCAGTTGTAGGTGCCAATTTTTGTGGTTGCATCTTTTTTATCCTTGTTCAGAGAAAAATATAAAAAAACAGTGAAAAAATAAAAAAAATTTGATTCCTACTAGTGCCTTTTAAAAAATTTCGGGAAAAATTTAGGAAAATGGAAATCTAGACTATTTGCTTGTTCTGTGAGTTCTTCCCATCATCCTTTGTTTTCACCTTGTTGCGCTACGTCTCGACATGTCTTAGCCAGCACCTGTGATTTTTACTTTGGATCCGGATTGAACAATCGCTAATCTGTATTCGTTAATTGCTAATCATTGCTGTCATATTGTGTGCCTACCCATAGCTCCACATATTCTTCTGTCAGCATAGTTTCATCTTGCAACTGTTACCCACGCTCAACAAAAGATTGTTTCACCACTTTGGCTTTGCCCTGTTTGGTTTCATCAAAATTGCCAAAAAATTCAGGAAAATAAATAAAAAATTGTCAAAGTTTTTACATGCTTTTCGGAGAACGTGTTGTATTTCTGTAGTCCACATCCCACCTCAGTTGTAGGTGCCAATTTTTGTGGTTGTATCTTTTTTATCCTTGTTCAGAGAAAAATATAAAAAAATAGTGAAAAAATAAAAAAAAATTTGATTCCTACTAGTGCCTTTTGGAAAATTCCGAGAAAAATTTAGGAAAAAGGAAACCTAGACTATTTGCTTGTTCTGTGAGTTCTTTCCATCGTCCTTTGTTTTCACGTTGTTGCGCTACGTCTCGACATGTCTTAGCTAGCACCTGTGATTTTACTTTGAATCCGGATTGAACAATCGCTAATCCGCATTCGTTAATTGCTAATCATTGTTGTCATATTGTGTGCCTACCCATAGCTCTACATATTATTCTGTCAGCACAGTTTCATCTTGCAACTGTTACCCACGCTCAACAACAGATTGTTTCGCCACTTTGGCTTTGCCCTGTTTTGTTTCATCAAAATTGCCAAAAAAAATTCAGGAAAATAAATAAAAAAATTGTCAAAGTTTTTTCACGCTTTTCGAAGAACGTGCCGTATTTCTGTAGACCACATCCCACTTTTGTTATAGGTGCCAATTTTTGTGGTTGCATCTTTTTTATCCTTGTTCAGAGAAAATATAAAAAAATAGTGAAAAAATAAAAAAATTTGATTCCTACTAGTGCCTTTTGGAAAATTCCTGGAAAAATTCAGGAAAAAGGAAAAATCTGGACTATTTTCTTGTTCTGCGAGTTCTTTCCATCGTTCTTTGTTTTCACCTTGTTGCGCTACGTCTCGACACGTCTTAGCCAGCACCTGTGATTTTTACTTTGGATCCAGATTGAACAATCGTTTATCTGCATTCGTTAATTGCTAATCCTTGCTGTCATATTGTGTGCCCACCCATAGCTCTATATATTCTTCTGTCAGCACAGGTTCATCTTGCAATTGTTACCCACGCTCAACAACAGATTGTTTCACCACTTTAGCTTTGCCCTGTTTGGTTTCATCAAAATTACCAAAAAATTTAGGAAAATAAAGAAAAAAATTGTCAAAGTTTTTGCACGCTTTTCGGAGAACGTGCTGTATTTCTGTAGACCACATCCCACCTCAGTTGTAGGTTCCAATTTTTGTGGTTGCATCTTTTTTGAACCTTGTTCAAAGAAAATATAAAAAAATAGTGAAAAAATAAAAAAAGATTCATACTTGTGCCTTTTGGAAAATTCCAGGAAAAATTCAGGAAAAAGTAAAAATCCAGACTATTTGCTTGTTCTGTGAGTTCTTTCCATCGTCCTTTGTTTTCACCTTGTTGTGCTACGTCTCGACATGTCTTAGCTAGCACATGTGATTTTTACTTTGCAACCGGATTGAACAATCGCTAATCCGCATTCATTAATTGCGAATCATTGTTGTCATATTGTGTGCCTACCCTAGCTCTACATATTCTTCTGTCAGCACAGTTTCATCTTGCAACTGTTACCCACGCTCAACAACAGATTGTTTCGCCACTTTGGCTTTGCCCTGTTTTGTTTCATCAAAATTGCCAAAAAATTCAAGAAAATAAATAAAAAAATTGTCAAAGTTTTTTCACGCTTTTCGAAGAACGTGCTGTATTTCTGTAGACCACATCCCACTTTTGTTATAGGTGCCAATTTTTGTGGTTGCATCTTTTTTTATCCTTGTTCAGAGAAAATATAAAAAAATAGTGAAAAAATAAAAAAATTGATTCCTACTAGTGCGTTTTGGAAAATTCCTAGAAAAATTCAGGAAAAAGGAAAAATCTGGACTATTTTCTTGTTCTGTGAGTTCTTTCCATCGTTCTTTGTTTTGACCTTGTTGCGCTACGTCTCGACACGTCTTAGCCAGCACCTGTGATTTTTACTTTGGATCCAGATTGAACAATCGCTTATCTGCATTCGTTAATTGCTAATCCTTGCTGTCATATTTGTGTGCCTACCCATAGCTCTATATATTCTTCTGTCAGCACAGGTTCATCTTGCAATTGTTACCCACGCTCAACAACAGATTGTTTCGCCACTTTAGCTTTGCCCTGTTTGGTTTCATCAAAATTGCCAAAAAAATTTAGGAAAATAAAGAAAAAAATTGTCAAAGTTTTTGCACGCTTTTCGGAGAACGTGCTGTATTTCTATAGACCATATCCCACCTCAGTTGTAGGTTCCAATTTTTGTGGTTGCATCTTTTTTGAACCTTGTTCAAAGAAAATATAAAAAAATAGTGAAAAAATAAAAAAATATTCCTACTTTTGCCTTTTGGAAAATTCCAGGAAAAATTCAGGAAAAAGGAAAAATCCAGACTATTTGCTTGTTCTGTGAGTTCTTTCCATCGTCCTTTGTTTTCACCTTGTTGCGCTACGTCTCGACGCGTCTTAGCCAACACCTGTGATTTTTACTTTGGATCCGGATTGAACAATCGCTAATCTGCATTCGTTAATTGCTAATCCTTGCTGTCATATTGTGTGAATACCCATAGCTCCACATATTCTTCTGTCAGCACAGGTTCATCTTGCAACTGTTACCCACGCTCAAAAACAGATTGTTTCACGACTTTTGCTTTGCCCTGTTTGGTTTCATCAAAATTTCCAAAAAATCAGGAAAATAAAGAAAAAAAATTATCAAAGATTTTGCACGCTTTTCGGATAACGTGCTGTATTTCTGTAGACCATATCCCACCTTAGTTGTAGGTGCTAATTTTTGTGGTTGCATCTTTTTTATCCTTGTTCAGAGAAAAATATAAAAAAACAGCGAAAAAATAAAAAAATTTTGATTCCTATTAGTGCCTTTTGGAAAATTCCGGGAAAAATTTAGGAAAATGGAAATCTAGACTATTTGCTTGTTCTGTGAGTTCTTCCCATCGTCCTTTGTTTTCACCTTGTTGCGCTACGTCTCGACATGTCTTAGCCAGCACCTGTGATTTTTACTTTGGATCCGGATTGAACAATCGCTAATCTGTATTCGTTAATTGCTAATCATTGCTGTCATATTGTGTGCCTACCCATAGCTCCACATATTCTTCTGTCAGCATAGTTTCATCTTGCAACTGTTACCCACGCTCAACAAAAGATTGTTTCACCACTTTGGCTTTGCCCTGTTTGGTTTCATCAAAATTGCCAAAAAATTCAGAAAAATAAATAAAAAAATTGTCAAAGTTTTTACACGCTTTTCGGAGAACGTGTTGTATTTCTGTAGTCCACATCCCACCTCAGTTGTAGGTGCCAATTTTTGTGGTTGTATCTTTTTTATCCTTGTTCAGAGAAAAATATAAAAAAATAGTGAAAAAATAAAAAAAATTTTTGATTCCTACTAGTGCCTTTTGGAAAATTCCGAGAAAAATTTAGGAAAACGGAAACCTAGACGATTTGCTTGTTCTGTGAGTTCTTTCCATCGTCCTTTGTTTTCACCTTGTTGCGCTACGTCTCGACATGTCTTAGCTAGCACCTGTGATTTTTACTTTGGATCCGGATTGAACAATCGCTAATCCGCATTCGTTAATTGCTAATCATTGTTGTCATATTGTGTGCCTACCCATAGCTCTACATATTCTTACGTCAGTACAGTTTCATCTTGCAACTGTTACCCACGCTCAACAACAGATTGTTTCGCCACTTTGGCTTTGCCCTGTTTTGTTTCATCAAAATTGCCAAAAAAGTTCAGGAAAATAAATAAAAAAATTGTCAAAGTTTTTTCACGCTTTTCGAAGAACGTGTTGTATTTCTGTAGACCACATCCCACTTTTGTTATAGGTTCCAATTTTTGTGGTTGCATATTTTTTATCCTTGTTCAGAGAAAATATAAAAAAATAGTGAAAAAATAAAAAAATTTGATTCCTACTAGTGCCTTTTGGAAAATTCCTGGAAAAATTCAGGAAAAAGGAAAAATCTGGACTATTTTCTTGTTCTGTGAGTTCTTTCCTTCGTTCTTTGTTTTCACCTTGTTGCGCTACGTCTCGACACGTCTTAGCCAGCACCTGTGATTTTTACTTTGGATCCAGATTGAACAATCGCTTATCTGCATTCGTTAATTGCTAATCCTTGCAGTCATATTGTGTGCCTACCCATAGCTCTATATATTCTTCTGTCAGCACAGGTTCATCTTGCAATTGTTACCCATGCTCAACAACAGATTGTTTCACCACTTTAGCTTTGCCCTGTTTGGTTTCATCAAAATTGCCAAAAAAATTTAGGAAAATAAAGAAAAAAATTGTCAAAGTTTTTGCATGCTTTTCGGAGAACGTGCTGTATTCCTGTAGACCACATCCCACCTGAGTTGTAGGTTCTAATTTTTGTGGTTGCATCTTTTTTGAACCTTGTTCAAAGAAAATATAAAAAATAGTGAAAAAAATAAAAAACGATTCCTACTTGTGCCTTTTGGAAAATTCCAGGAAAAATTCATGAAAAAGGAAAAATCCAGACTATTTGCTTATTCTGTGAGTTCTTTCCATCGTCCTTTGTTTTCACCTTGTTGTGCTACGTCTCGACACGTCTTAGCCAGCACCTGTGATTTTTACTTTGGATCCGGATTGAACAATCGTTAATCTGCATTCGTTAATTGCTAATCCTTGCTGTCATATTGTGTGAATACCCATAGCTCCACATATTCTTCTGTCAGCACAGGTTCATCTTGCAACTGTTACCCACGCTCAAAAACAGATTGTTTCACCACTTTTGCTTTGCCCTGTTTGGTTTCATCAAAATTTCCAAAAAATTCAGGAAAATAAAGAAAAAAAATTATCAAAGTTTTTCCACGCTTTTCGGAGAACGTGCTGTATTTCTGTAGACCACATCCCACCTCAGTTGTAGGTGCCAATTTTTGTGGTTGCATCTTTTTTATCCTTGTTCAGAGAAAATATAAAAAAGCAGCGAAAAAATAAAAAAATTTAGATCCCTACTAGTGCCTTTTGGAAAATTCCGGGAAAAATTTAGGAAAATGGAAATCTAGACTATTTGCTTGTTCTGTGAGTTCTTCCCATCGTCCTTTGTTTTCACCTTGTTGCGCTACATCTCGACATGGCTTAGCCAGCACCTGTGATTTTTACTTTGGATCCGGATTGAACAATCGCTAATCTGTATTCGTTAATTGCTAATCATTGCTGTCATATTGTGTGCCTACCCATAGCTCTACATATTCTCATGTCAGCACAGTTTCATCTGGCAACTGTTACCCACGCTCAACAACAGATTGTTTCGCCACTTTGGCTTTGCCCTGTTTTGTTTCATCAAAATTACCAAAAAAATTTAGGAAAATAAATAAAAAAATTGTCAAAGTTTTTTCACGCTTTTCGAAGAACGTGCTGTATTTCTGTAGACCACATCCCACTTTTGTTATAGGTGCCAATTTTTGTGGTTGCATCTTTTTTATCCTTGTTCAGAGAAAATATAAAAAAATAGTGAAAAAATAAAAAAAATTGATTCCTACTAGTGCCTTTTGGAAAATTCCTGGAAAAATTCAGGAAAAAGGAAAAATCTGGACTATTTTCTTGTTCTGTGAGTTCTTTCCATCGTTCTTTGTTTTCACCTTGTTGCGCTACGTCTCGACACGTCTTAGCGAGCACCTGTGATTTTTACTTTGGATCCAGATTGAACAATCGCTTATCTGCATTCGTTAATTGCTAATCCTTGCTGTCATATTGTGTGCCTACCCATAGCTCTATATATTCTTCTGTCAGCACAGGTTCATCTTGCAATTGTTACCCACGCTCAACAACAGATTGTTTCGCCACTTTAGCTTTGCCCTGTTTGGTTTCATCAAAATTGCCAAAAAAATTCAGGTAAATAAAGAAAAAAATTGTCAAAGTTTTTGCACGCTTTTCGGAGAACGTGCTGTATTTCTATAGACCATATCCCACCTCAGTTGTAGGTTCCAATTTTTGTGGTTGCATCTTTTTTAAACCTTGTTCAAAGAAAATATAAAAAAACAGTGAAAAAATAAAAAAATTTTGATTCCTACTAGTGCCTTTTGGAAAATTCCGGGAAAAATTTAGGAAAATGGAAATCTAGACTATTTGCTTGTTCTGTGAGTTCTTCCCATCGTTCTTTGTTTTCACCTTGTTGCGCTACGTCTCGACATGTCTTAGTCAGCACCTGTGATTTTTACTTTGGATCCGGATTGAACAATCGCTAATCTGTATTCGTTAATTGCTAATCATTGCTGTCATATTGTGTGCCTACCCATAGCTCCACATATTCTTCTGTCAGCATAGTTTCATCTTGCAACTGTTACCCACGCTCAACAAAAGATTGTTTCACCACGTTGGCTTTGCCCTGTTTGGTTTCATCAAAATTGCCAAAAAATTCAAAAAAATAAATAAAAAAATTGTCAAAGTTTTTACACGCTTTTCGGAGAACGTGTTGTATTTCTGTAGTCCACATCCCACCTCAGTTGTAGGTGCCAATTTTTGTGGTTGTATCTTTTTTATCCTTGTTCAGAGAAAAATATAAAAAAATAGTGAAAAAATAAAAAAATTTTGATTCCTACTAGTGCCTTTTGGAAAATTCTGAGAAAAATTTAGGAAAAAGGAAACCTAGACTATTTGCTTGTTCTGTGAGTTCTTTCCATCGTCCTTTGTTTTCACCTTGTTGCGCTACGTCTCGACATGTCTTAGCTAGCACCTGCGATTTTTACTTTGGATCCGGATTGAACAATCGCTAATCCGCATTCGTTAATTGCTAATCATTGTTGTCATATTGTGTGCCTACCCATAGCTCTACATATTCTTATGTCAACACAGTTTCATCTTGCAATTGTTACCCACGCTCAACAACAGATTGTTTCGCCACTTTGGCTTTACCCTGTTTTGTTTCATCAAAATTGCCAAAAAAATTCAGGAAAATAAATAAAAAAATTGTCAAAGTTTTTTCACGCTTTTCGAAGAACGTGCTGTATTTCTGTAGACCACATCCCACTTTTGTTATAGGTGCCAATTTTTGTGGTTGCATCTTTTTTATCCTTGTTCAGAGAAAATATAAAAAAATAGCGAAAAAAATAAAAAAATTTGATTCCTACTAGTGCCTTTTGGAAAATTCCTGGAAAAATTCAGGAAAAAGGAAAAATCTGGACTATTTTCTTGTTCTGTGAGTTCTTTCCATCGTTCTTTGTTTTCACCTTGTTGCGCTACGTCTCGACACGTCTTAGCCAGCACCTGTGATTTTTACTTTGGATCCAGATTGAACAATTGCTTATCTGCATTCGTTAATTGCTAATCCTTGCTGTCATATTGTGTGCCTACCCATAGCTCTATATATTCTTCTATCAGCACAGGTTCATCTTGCAATTGTTACCCATGCTCAACAACAGATTGTTTCACCACTTTAGCTTTGCCCTGTTTGGTTTCATCAAAATTGCCAAAAAAAATTTAGGAAAATAAAGAAAAAAATTGTCAAAGTTTTTGCACGCTTTTCGGAGAACGTGCTGTATTCCTGTAGACCACATCCCACCTGAGTTGTAGGTTCTAATTTTTGTGGTTGCATCTTTTTTGAACCTTGTTCAAAGAAAATATAAAAAATAGTGAAAAAATAAAAAACGATTCCTACTTGTGCCTTTTGGAAAATTCTAGGAAAAATTCAGGAAAAAGGAAAAATCCAGACTATTTGCTTGTTCTGTGAGTTCTTTCCATCGTCCTTTGTTTTCACCTTGTTGTGCTACGTCTCGACACGTCTTAGCCAGCACCTGTGATTTTTACTTTGGATCCGGATTGAACAATCGCTAATCTGCATTCGTTAATTGCTAATCCTTGCTGTCATATTGTGTGAATACCCATAGCTCCACATATTCTTCTGTCAGCACAGGTTCATCTTGCAACTGTTACCCACGCTCAAAAACAGATTGTTTCACCACTTTTGCTTTGCCCTGTTTGGTTTCATCAAAATTTCCAAAAAATTCAGGAAAATAAAGAAAAAAAATTATCAAAGTTTTTCCACGCTTTTCGGAGAACGTGCTGTATTTCTGTAGACCACATCCCACCTCAGTTGTAGGTGCCAATTTTTGTGGTTGCATCTTTTTTATCCTTGTTCAGAGAAAATATAAAAAAGTAGCGAAAAAATAAAAAAAATTTGATCCCTACTTGTGCCTTTTGGAAAATTCCAGCAAAAATTCAGGAAAAAGGAAAAATCCAGACTATTTGCTTGTTCTATGAGTTCTTTCCATCGTCCTTTGTTTTCACCTTGTTGCGCTACGTCTTGACACGTCTTAGCCAGCACCTGTGATTTTTACTTTGGATCCGGATTGAACAATCGCTAATCTGTATTCGTTAATTGCTAATCATAGCTGTCATATTGTGTGCCTACCCATAGCTCCACATATTCTTGTGTCAGCAGAGTTTCATCTTGCAACTGTTACCCATGCTCAACAACAGATTGTTTCACCACTTTGGCTTTGCCCTGTTTGGTTTCATCAAAATTGCCAAAAAAATTCAGGAAAATAAATAAAAAAATTGTCAAAGTTTTTACACGCTTTTCGGAGAACGTGTTGTATTTCTATAGTCCATATCCCACCTCAGTTGTAGGTGCCAATTTTTGGGGTTGTATCTTTTTTATCCTTGTCCAGAGAAAAATATAAAAAAATAGTGAAAAAATAAAAAAAATTTTGATTCCTACTAGTGCCTTTTGGAAAATTCCAAGAAAAATTTAGGAAAAAGGAAACCTAGACTATTTGCTTGTTCTGTCAGTTCTTTCCATCATCCTTTGTTTTCACCTTGTTGCGCTACGTCTCGACATGTCTTAGCTAGCACCTGTGATTTTTACTTTGGATCCGGATTAAACAATCGCTAATCCGCATTCGTTAATTGCTAATCATTGTTGTCATATTGTGTGCCTACCCATAGCTCTACATATTCTTCTATCAGCACAGTTTCATCTTGCAACTGTTACCCACGCTCAACAACAGATTGTTTCACCACTTTGGCTTTGCCCTGTTTTGTTTCATCAAAATTGCCAAAAAAATTCAGGAAAATAAATAAAAAATTTGTCAAAGTTTTTTCACGCTTTTCGAAGAACGTGCTGTATTTCTGTAGACCACATCCCACTTTTGTTATAGGTGCCAATTTTTGTGGTTGCATCTTTTTTTATCCTTGTTCAGAGACAATATAAAAAAATAGTGAAAAAATAAAAAAAATTGATTCCTACTAGTACCTTTTGGAAAATTTCAGGAAAAATTCATCAAAAAGGAAATCCAAACTATTTGCTTGTTCTGTGAGTTCTTTCCATCATCCTTTGTTTTCACCTTGTTGCGCTACGTCTCGACACGTCTTAGCCAGCACCTATGATTTTTACTTTGGATCCGGATTGAACAATCGCTAATCTGTATTCGTTAATTGCTAATCATTACTGTCATATTGTGTGCCTACCCATAGCTCCACATATTCTTCTGTCAGCATAGTTTCATCTTGCAACTGTTACACACGCTCAACAACAGATTGTTTCACCACTTTGGCTTTGCCCTGTTTGGTTTCATCAAAATTGCCAAAAAAATTCAGGAAAATAAATAAAAAAATTGTCAAAGTTTTTACACGCTTTTCGGAGAACGTGTTGTATTTCTGTAGTCCACATCCCACCTCAGTTGTAGGTGCCAATTTTTGTGGTTGTATCTTTTTTATCCTTGTTCAGAGAAAAATATAAAAAAATAGTGCAAAAATAAAAAAATTTTTGATTCCTGCTAGTGCCTTTTGGAAAATTCCGAGAAAAATTTAGGAAAAAGGAAACCTAGACTATTTGCTTGTTCTGTGAGTTCTTTCCATCGTCCTTTATTTTCACCTTGTTGCGCTACGTCTCGACATGTCTTAGCTAGCACCTGTGATTTTTACTTTGGATCCAGAATGAACAATCGCTAATCCGCATTCGTTAATTGCTAATCATTATTGTCATATTGTGTGCCTACCCATAGCTCTACATATTCTTCTGTCAGCACAGTTTCATCTTGCAACTGTTACCCATGCTCAACAACAGATTGTTTCACCACTTTGGCTTTGCCCTGTTTTGTTTCATCAAAATTGCCAAAAAAATTCAGGAAAATAAATAAAAAAATTGTCAAAGTTTTTTCATGCTTTTCGAAGAACGTGCTGTATTTCTGTAGACCACATCCCACTTTTGTTATAGGGGCCAATTTTTGTGGTTGCATCTTTTTTTATCCTTGTTCAAAGAAAATATAAAAAAATAGTGAAAAAATAAAAAAATTTGATTCCTACTAGTGCCATTTGGAAAATTTCAGGAAAAATTCAGGAAAAAGGAAATCCAAACTATTTGCTTGTTCTGTGAGTTCTTTCCATCATCCTTTGTTTTCACCTTGTTGCGCTACGTCTCGACACGTCTTAGCCAGCACCTGTGATTTGTAGTTTCGATCCGGATTGAATAATCGCTAATCTGCATTCGTTAATTGCTAATCCTTGCTGTCATATTGTGTGCCTACCCATAGCTCCACATATTCTTCTATCAGCACAAGTTCATCTTGCAACTGTTACCCACGCTCAACAATAGATTGTTTCACCACTTAGGCTTTGCCCTGTTTGGTTTCATCAAAATTGCCAAAAAAATTTAGGAAAATAAAGAAAAAAATGTCAATGTTTTTGCATGCTTTTCGGAGAACGTGTTGTATTTCTGTAGACCACATCCCACCTCAGTTGTAGGTGCCAATTTTTGTGGTTGCATCTTTTTTGATCCTTCTTCAGAGAAAAGTATAAAAAAATTGTGAAAAAATGAAAAAATTGATTCCTACTAGTGCCTTTTGGAAAATTCTAGGAAAAAATCACGAAAAAGAAAAAATCCAGACTATTTGCTTATTCTATGAGTTCTTTCTATCGTCCTTTGTTTTCACCTTGTTGCACTACGTCTCGACACGTCTTAGCCAGCACCTGTGATTTTTACTTTGGATCCGGATTGAACAATCGCTAATCTGCATTCGTTAATTGCTAATCCTTGCTGTCATATTGTCTGAATACCCATAGCTCCACATATTCTTCTGTCAGCACAGGTTCATCATGCAACTGTTACCCACGCTCAAAAACAGATTGTTTCACCACTTTTGCTTTGCCCTATTTGGTTTCATCAAAATTTCCAAAAAATTCAGGAAAATAAAGAAAAAAAATTATCAAAGTTTTTGCACGCTTTTCAGAGAACGTGCTGTATTTCTGTAGACCACATCCCACCTCAGTTGTAGGTGCCAATTTTTGTGGTTGCATCTTTTTTATCCTTGTTCACAAAAAATATAAAAAAACAGTGAAAAAATAAAAAAATTTGATTCCTACTAGTGCCTTTTGGAAAATTCCGAGAAAAATTTAGGAAAATGAAAATCTAGACTATTTGCTTGTTCTGTGAGTTCTTCCTATCGTCCTTTGTTTTCACCTTGTTGCGCTATGTCTCGACATGTCTTAGCCAGCACCTGTGATTTTTACTTTGGATTCGGATTGAACAATCGCTAATCTGTATTCGTTAATTGCTAATCATTGCTGTCATATTGTGTGCCTACCCATAGCTCCACATATTCTTCTGTCAGCACAGTTTCATCTTGCAACTGTTACCCATGCTCAACAACAGATTGTTTCACCACTTTGGCTTTGCCCTGTTTGGTTTCATCAAAATTGCCAAAAAAATTCAGGAAAATAAATAAAAAAATTGTCAAAGTTTTTACACGCTTTTCGGAGAACGTGTTGTATTTCTGTAGTCCACATCCCACCTCAGTTGTAGGTGCCAATTTTGTGGTTGTATCTTTTTTATCCTTGTTCAGAGAAAAATATAAAAAAATAGTGCAAAAATAAAAAAATTTTTGATTCCTGCTAGTGCCTTTTGGAAAATTCCGAGAAAAATTTAGGAAAAAGGAAACCTAGACTATTTGCTTGTTCTGTGAGTTCTTTCCATCGTTCTTTGTTTTCACCTTGTTGCGCTACGTCTCGACATGTCTTAGCTAGCACCTGTGATTTTTACTTTGGATCCAGAATGAACAATCGCTAATCCGCATTCGTTAATTGCTAATCATTGTTGTCATATTATGTGCCTACCCATAGCTCTACATATTCTTCTGTCAGCACAGTTTCATCTTGCAACTGTTACCCATGCTCAACAACAGATTGTTTCGCCACTTTGGCTTTGCCCTGTTTTATTTCATCAAAATTGCCAAAAAAATTCAGGAAAATAAATAAAAAAATTGTCAAAGTTTTTTCACGCTTTTCGAAGAACGTGCTGTATTTCTGTAGACCACATCCCACTTTTGTTATAGGGGCCAATTTTTGTGGTTCCATCTTTTTTTATCCTTGTTCAAAGAAAATATAAAAAATAGTGAAAAAATAAAAAAATTTGATTCCTACTAGTGCCATTTGGAAAATTTCAGGAAAAATTCAGGAAAAAGGAAATCCAAACTATTTGCTTGTTCTGTGAGTTCTTTCCATCATCCTTTGTTTTCACCTTGTTGCGCTACGTCTCGACACGTCTTAGCCAGCACCTGTGATTTGTAGTTTCGATCCGGATTGAATAATCGCTAATCTGCATTCGTTAATTGCTAATCCTTGCTGTCATATTGTGTGCCTACCCATAGCTCCACATATTCTTCTATCAGCACAAGTTCATCTTGCAACTGTTACCCACGCTCAACAATAGATTGTTTCACCACTTAGGCTTTGCCCTGTTTGGTTTCATCAAAATTGCCAAAAAAATTTAGGAAAATAAAGAAAAAAATGTCAATGTTTTTGCATGCTTTTCGGAGAACGTGTTGTATTTCTGTAGACCACATCCCACCTCAGTTGTAGGTGCCAATTTTTGTGGTTGCATCTTTTTTGATCCTTCTTCAGAGAAAAGTATAAAAAAATTGTGAAAAAATGAAAAAATTGATTCCTACTAGTGCCTTTTGGAAAATTCTAGGAAAAAATCACGAAAAAGAAAAAATCCAGACTATTTGCTTATTCTATGAGTTCTTTCTATCGTCCTTTGTTTTCACCTTGTTGCACTACGTCTCGACACGTCTTAGCCAGCACCTGTGATTTTTACTTTGGATCCGGATTGAACAATCGCTAATCTGCATTCGTTAATTGCTAATCCTTGCTGTCATATTGTCTGAATACCCATAGCTCCACATATTCTTCTGTCAGCACAGGTTCATCATGCAACTGTTACCCACGCTCAAAAACAGATTGTTTCACCACTTTTGCTTTGCCCTATTTGGTTTCATCAAAATTTCCAAAAAATTCAGGAAAATAAAGAAAAAAAATTATCAAAGTTTTTGCACGCTTTTCAGAGAACGTGCTGTATTTCTGTAGACCACATCCCACCTCAGTTGTAGGTGCCAATTTTTGTGGTTGCATCTTTTTTATCCTTGTTCACAAAAAATATAAAAAAACAGTGAAAAAATAAAAAAATTTGATTCCTACTAGTGCCTTTTGGAAAATTCCGAGAAAAATTTAGGAAAATGAAAATCTAGACTATTTGCTTGTTCTGTGAGTTCTTCCTATCGTCCTTTGTTTTCACCTTGTTGCGCTATGTCTCGACATGTCTTAGCCAGCACCTGTGATTTTTACTTTGGATTCGGATTGAACAATCGCTAATCTGTATTCGTTAATTGCTAATCATTGCTGTCATATTGTGTGCCTACCCATAGCTCCACATATTCTTCTGTCAGCACAGTTTCATCTTGCAACTGTTACCCATGCTCAACAACAGATTGTTTCACCACTTTGGCTTTGCCCTGTTTGGTTTCATCAAAATTGCCAAAAAAATTCAGGAAAATAAATAAAAAAATTGTCAAAGTTTTTACACGCTTTTCGGAGAACGTGTTGTATTTCTGTAGTCCACATCCCACCTCAGTTGTAGGTGCCAATTTTTGTGGTTGTATCTTTTTTATCCTTGTTCAGAGAAAAATATAAAAAAATAGTGCAAAAATAAAAAAATTTTTGATTCCTGCTAGTGCCTTTTGGAAAATTCCGAGAAAAATTTAGGAAAAAGGAAACCTAGACTATTTGCTTGTTCTGTGAGTTCTTTCCATCGTTCTTTGTTTTCACCTTGTTGCGCTACGTCTCGACATGTCTTAGCTAGCACCTGTGATTTTTACTTTGGATCCAGAATGAACAATCGCTAATCCGCATTCGTTAATTGCTAATCATTGTTGTCATATTATGTGCCTACCCATAGCTCTACATATTCTTCTGTCAGCACAGTTTCATCTTGCAACTGTTACCCATGCTCAACAACAGATTGTTTCGCCACTTTGGCTTTGCCCTGTTTTATTTCATCAAAATTGCCAAAAAAATTCAGGAAAATAAATAAAAAAATTGTCAAAGTTTTTTCACGCTTTTCGAAGAACGTGCTGTATTTCTGTAGACCACATCCCACTTTTGTTATAGGGGCCAATTTTTGTGGTTCCATCTTTTTTTATCCTTGTTCAAAGAAAATATAAAAAATAGTGAAAAAATAAAAAAATTTGATTCCTACTAGTGCCTTTTGGAAAATTTCAGGAAAAATTCAGGAAAAAGGAAATCCAAACTATTTGCTTGTTCTGTGAGTTCTTTCCATCATCCTTTGTTTTCACCTTGTTGCGCTACGTCTCGACACGTCTTAGCCAGCACCTGTGATTTGTAGTTTCGATCCGGATTGAATAATCGCTAATCTGCATTCGTTAATTGCTAATCCTTGCTGTCATATTGTGTGCCTACCCATAGCTCCACATATTCTTCTATCAGCACAAGTTCATCTTGCAACTGTTACCCACGCTCAACAATAGATTGTTTCACCACTTTGGCTTTGCCCTGTTTGGTTTCATCAAAATTGCCAAAAAAATTCAGGAAAATAAAGAAAAAAATTGTCAAAGTTTTTGCACGCTTTTCGGAGAACGTGTTGTATTTCTATAGACCACATCCCACCTCAGTTGTAGGTGCCAATTTTTGTGGTTGCCTCTTTTTTTATCCTTGTTCAGAGAAAAATATAAAAAGTAGTGAAAAAATAAAAAAAAATTTGATTCCTACTAGTGCCTTTTGGAAAATTCCGAAAAAAATTCAGGAAAAAGGAAATCCAGACTATTTGCTTGTTCTGTGAGTTCTTTTCTTCGTCCTTTGTTTTCACCTTGTTGCGCTACGTCTCAACACGTCTTAGCCAACTCCTGTGATTTTTACTTTGGATCCAGATTGAACAATCGCTAATCTGCGTTTGTTAATTGCTAATCCTTGCTGTCATATTGTGTGGCTACCCATAGCTCCACATATTCTTCTGTCAGCACAGGTTCATCTTGCAACTGTTACCCACGCTCAACAACAGATTGTTTCACCACTTTGGCTTTTCCCTGTTTGGTTTCATCAAAATTGCCAAAAAAATTCAGGAAAATAAAGAAAAAAATTGCCAAAGTTTTTGCACGCTTTTCGGAGAATGTGCTGTATTTCTGTAGACCATATCCCACCTTAGTTGTAGGTGCCAATTTTTGTGGTTGCATCTTTTTTATCCTTGTTTAGAGAAAATATAAAAAATAGTGAAAAATAAAAAAATGGTTCCGACTAGTGCCTTTTGGAAAATTCTGGTAAAAATTTAGAAAAAACAAAAAATCCGGACTATTTTCTTGTTCTATGAGTTCTTTCCGTCGTTCTTTGTTTTCACCTTGTTGCGCTACGTCTCGACACGTCTTAGCCAGCACCTGTCATTTGTACTTTGGATCCAGATTGAATAATCGCTAATCTGCATTCGTTAATTGCTAATCCTTGTTGTCATATTGTGTGCCTACACATAGCTCCACATATTCTTCTGTCGGCACAGGTTCATCTTTCAACTGTTACCCACGCTCAACAACAGATTGTTTCACCACTTTGGCTTTGCCCTATTTGGTTTCATCAAAATTGCCAAAAAAATTCAGGAAAATAAACAAAAAAATTGTCAAAGTTTTAGCACGCTATTTCGGAGAACGTGCTGTATTTCTGTAGACCACATCCTACCTCAGTTGTAGGTGCCAATTTTTGTGGTTGCACCTTTTTTGATCCTTGTTCAGAGAAAAATATAAAAAAATGAGAAAAAAATTTGATTCCTACTAGTGCCTTTTGGAAAATTATGGAAAAAGTTCAGGAAAAAGGAAGAATCCGGACTATTTGCTTGTTCTGTGAGTTCTTTCCATCGTCCTTTGTTTTCAACTTGTTGTGCTACGTCTCGACACATCTTAGCCACCACCTGTGATTCCTACTTTGGATCCGGATTGAACAATCCCTAATCTGCATTCTTTAATTGCTAATCCTTGCTATCATATTGTGTGCCTACCCATAGCTCCACATATTCTTCTGTTAGCACAGGTTTATCTTGCAACTATTACCCAGGCTCAACAACAGATTGTTTCACCACTTTGGCTTTGCCCTGTTTGGTTTTATCAAAATTACCAAAAAAAATTCAAGAGAATAAAGAAAAAAATTATCAAACTTTTTGCTCGCTTTTCAGAGAATGTGTTGTATTTCTGTAGACCACATCCCACCTCAGTTGTAGGTGCCAATTTTTGTGGTTGCATCTTTTTTGATCCTTGTTCAGAGAAAAATATAAAAAATAGTGAAAAAATAAAAAAATTGATTCCTACTAGTGACTTTTGGAAAATTCTAGGAAAAATTCAGAAAAAGGAAAAATCCAAACTATTTGCTTGTTCTGTGAGTTCTTTCCATCGTCCTTTGTTTTCACCTTGTTGCGCTACGTCTCGACACGTCTTAGCCAGCACCTGTGATTTTTACTTTGGATCTGGATCGAACAATCACTAATCTGCATTCGTTAATTGCTAATCCTTGCTGTCATATTGTGCGCCTACCCATAGCTCCACATATTCTTCTATCAGTACAGGTTTATCTTTCAACTGTTACGCACACTCAACAACAGATTGTTTCACCACTTTGGCTTTGCCCTGTTTGGTTTCATCAAAATTGCCAAAAAAAATCAGGAAAATAAAGAAAAAAATTATCAAAGTTTTTGCATGCTTTTCAGAGAAGGTGCTGTATTCTATGGACACATCACACCTTAGTTGTAGGTGTCAATTTTTGTGGTTGCATCTTTTTTCATCCTTGTTTAGAGAAAAATATAAAAAAACTTGTGAAAAAATATAAAAATTTTGATTCCTACTTGTGCCTTTTGGAAAATTTCAGGAAAAATTCGGGAAAAAGGAAAAATCCGGACTATCTGCATGTTCTTTGAGTTCTTTTCATCATCCTTTGTTTTCACTTTGTTGCGCTACGTCTCGACACGTCTTAGCCAGCACCTGTGATTTTTACTTTGGATCCAGATTGAACAATCGCTAATCTGCATTCGTTAATTGCTAATCCTTGCTGTCATATTGTGTGCCTACCCATAACTCCACATATTCTTCTGTCAGCACAGGTTTATCTTGCAACTGTTACCCACGCTCAACAATAGATTGTTTCACCACTTTGGCTTTGCCTGTTTGGTTTCATCAAAATTACCAAAAAAAATTCAAGAGAATAAAGAAAAAAATTATCAAACTTATTGCTCGGTTTTCAGAGAACGTGTTGTATTTCTGTAGACCCCATCCCACCTCAGTTGTAGGTGCCAATTTTTGTGGTTGCGTCTTTTTTTATCCTTATTCAGAGAAAAATATAAAAAATAGTGAAAAATAGAAAAAATTGATTCCTACTAGTGCCTTTTGGAAAATTCCTAGAAAAATTCATGAAAAAGGAAAAATCCAAACTATTTGCTTGTTCTGTGAGTTCTTTCCATCGTCCTTTGTTTTCACCTTGTTGCGCTACGTCTCGACACGTCTTAGCTAGCACCTGTGATTTGTAGTTTCGATCTGGATTGAACAATCGCTAATCTGCATTCGTTAATTGTTAATCCTTGCTGTCATATTGTGTGCCTACGCACAGCTCCACATATTCTTCTGTCAGCACAGGTTCATCTTGCAACTATTATCCACGCTCAACAATAGATTGTTTCACCACTTTGGCTTTACCCTGTTTGGTTTCATCAAAATTGCTAAAAAACTTTAGGAAAATAAAGAAAAAAATTGTCAAAGTTTTTGCACGCTTTTCGAAGAACGTGTTGTATTTTTGTAGACCACATCCCACCTCAGTTGTAGGTGCCAATTTTTGTGGTTGCATCTTTTTTTTATCCTTGTTCAGAGAAAAATATAAAAAGTAGTGAAAAAATAAAAAAAATTTGATTCCTACTAGTGCCTTTAGGAAAATTCCCAAAAAAATTCAGGAAAAAGGAAATCCAGACTATTTGCTTGTTCTGTGAGTTCTTTTCTTCGTCCTTTGTTTTCACCTTGTTGCGATACGTCTCAACACGTCTTAGCCAACACCTGTGATTTTTACTTTGGATCCAGATTGAACAATCGCTAATCTGCGTTTGTTAATTGCTAATCCTTGCTGTCATATTGTGTGGCTACCCATAGCTCCACATATTCTTCTATTAGCACAGGTTCATGTTGCAACTGTTACCCACGTTCAACAACAGATTGTTTCACCACTTTGGCTTTTCCCCGTTTGGTTTCATCAAAATTGCTAAAAAAATTCAGGAAAATAAAGGAAAAAATTGTCAAAGTTTTTGCACGCTTTTCGGAGAACGTGCTGTATTTTTGTAGACCATATCGCACCTTAGTTGTAGGTGCCAATTTTTGTGGTTGCATCTTTTTTATCCTTGTTCAGAGAAAATATAAAAAATAGTGAAAAAATAAAAAAATGGTTTCGACTAGTGCCTTTTGAAAAATTCTGGTAAAAAATTAGAAAAAACGAAAAATCCGGACTATTTTCTTGTTCTGTGAGTTCTTTCCATCGTTCTTTGTTTTCACCTTGTTGCACTACGTCTCGACACGTCTTAGCTAGCACCTATGATTTGTAGTTTCGATCTGGATTGAACAATCGTTAATCTGCATTCGTTAATTGTTAATCCTTGCTGTCATATTGTGTGCCTACGCATAGCTCCACATATTCTTCTGTCAGCACAGGTTCATCTTGCAACTATTATCCACGCTCAACAATAGATTGTTTCACCACTTTGGCTTTGCCCTGTTTGGTTTCATCAAAATTGCTAAAAAAATTTAGGAAAATAAAGAAAAAAATTGTCAAAGTTTTTGCACGCTTTTCGAAGAACGTGTTGTATTTTTGTAGACCACATCCCACCTCAGTTGTAGGTGCCAATTTTTGTGGTTGCATCTTTTTTTTATCCTTGTTCAGAGAAAAATATAAAAAGTAGTGAAAAAATAAAAAAATTTTGATTCCTACTAGTGCCTTTTGGAAAATTCCCAAAAAAATTCAGGAAAAAGGAAATCCAGACTATTTGCTTGTTCTGTGAGTTCTTTTCTTCGTCCTTTGTTTTCACCTTGTTGCGATACGTCTCAACACGTCTTAGCCAACACCTGTGATTTTTACTTTGGATCCAGATTGAACAATCGCTAATCTGCGTTTGTTAATTGCTAATCCTTGCTGTCATATTGTGTGGCTACCCATAGCTCCACATATTCTTCTATCAGCACAGGTTCATCTTGCAACTGTTACCCACGTTCAACAACAGATTGTTTCACCACTTTGGCTTTTCCCTGTTTGGTTTCATCAAAATTGCTAAAAAAATTCAGGAAAATAAAGGAAAAAATTATCAAAGTTTTTGCACGCTTTTCGGAGAACGTGCTGTATTTTTGTAGACCATATCCCACCTTAGTTGTAGGTGCCAATTTTTGTGGTTGCATCTTTTTTATCCTTGTTCAGAGAAAATATAAAAAATAGTGAAAAAATAAAAAAATGGTTCCGACTAGTGCCTTTTGAAAAATTCTGGTAAAAAATTAGAAAAAACGAAAAATCCGGACTATTTTCTTGTTCTGTGAGTTCTTTCCATCGTTCTTTGTTTTCACCTTGTTGCACTACGTCTCGACACGTCTTAGCCAGCACCTATCATTTGTACTTTGGATCCAGATTGAACAATCGCTAATCTGCATTCGTTAATTGCTAATCCTTGTTGTCATATTGTGTGACTACACATAGCGCCACATATTCTTCTGTCAGCACAGGTTCATCTTTCAACTGTTACCAACGCTCAACAACAGATTGTTTCACCACTTTGGCTTTGCCCTATTTGGTTTCATCAAAATTGCCAAAAAAATTCAGGAAAATAAAGAAAAAAATTGTCAAAGTTTTAGCACGCTTTTTCGGAGAACGTGCTGTATTTCTGTAGACCACATCCTCCCTCAGTTGTAGGTGCCAATTTTTGTGGTTGCATCTTTTCTGATCCTTGTTCAGAGAAAAATATAAAAAAAATAGAGAAAAAATTTGATTCCTACTAGTGCCTTTTGGAAAATTCTGGGAAAAATTCAGGAAAAAGGAAAAATCCGGACTATTTGCTTGTTCTGTGAGTTCTTTCCATCCTCCTTTTGTTTTCAACTTGTTGTGCTACGTCTCGACATGTCTTAGCCAGCATCTGTGATTTCTACTTTGGATCCGAATTGAACAATCCCTAATCTGCATTCTTTAATTGCTAATCCTTCCTGTCATATTGTGTGCCTACACATAGCTCCACATATTCTTCTGTCAGCACAGGTTCATCTTTCAACTGTAACCCACGCTCAACAACAGATTGTTTCACCACTTTGGCTTTGCCCTATTTGGTTTCATCAAAATTGCCAAAAAAATTTAGGAAAATAAAGAAAAAAATTGACAAAGTTTTTGCATGCTTTTTCGGAGAACGTGCTATATTTCTGTAGACCACATCCTACCTCAGTTGTAGGTGCCAATTTTGTGGTTGCATCTTTTTTGATCCTTGTTCAGAGAAAAATATAAAAAAATAGAGAAAAAAATTGATTCCTACTAGTGCCTTTTGGAAAATTCTAGGAAAAATTCAGGAAAAAGGAAAAAATCCGGACTATTTGCTTGTTCTGTGAGTTCTTTCCATCGTCCTTCGTTTTCACCTTGTTGCGCTACGTCTCGACATGTCTTAGCGAGCACCAGTGATTTTTACTTTGGATCCAGATTGAACAATCGCTAATCTGCATTCGTTAATTGCTAATCCTTGCTGTCATATTGTGTGCCTACCCATAGCTCCACATATTCTTCTATCAGTACAGGTTTATCTTTCAACTGTTTCCCACACTCAACAACAGATTGTTTCACCACTTTAGCTTTGCCCTGTTTGGTTTCATCAAAATTGCCAAAAATATCAGGAAAATAAAGAAAAAAATTATCAAAGTTTTTGCACGCTTTTCAGAAGAAGGTGCTGTATTTCTATGGACTACATCCCACCTTAGTTGTAGGTGCCAATTTTTGTGGTTGCATCTTTTTTGATCCTTGTTCAGTGAAAAATATAAAAAAATTTGTGAAAAAATATAAAAATTTTGATTCCTACTTGTGCCTTTTGGAAAATTTTGGGAAAAATTCAGGAAAAGGGAAATCCAGACTATTTGCTTGTTCTGTGAGTTCTTTCCATCATCCTTTGTTTTCACCTTGTTGTGCTACGTCTTGACACGTCTTAGCCAGCTCCTGTGATTTGTAGTTTTGATCCGGATTGAACAATCGCTAATTTGCATTCGTTAATTGCTAATCCTTGCTGTCATATTGTGTGCCTACCCATCGCTCCACATATTCTTCTATCAGCACAGGTTCATCTTTCAACTGTTACCCATGCTCAACAACAGATTGTTTCACCACTTTGGCTTTGCCCTGTTTGGTTTCATCAAAATTGCCAAAAAAATTTAGGAAAATAAATAAAAAAATTGTCAAAGTTTTTGCACGCTTTTCGAAGAACGTGCTGTATTTCTGTGCACCACATCCCACCTTAGTTGTAGGTGTCTATTTTTGTGGTTGCATATTTTTTGATCCTTGTTCAGAGAAAATATAAAAAATAGTGAAAAAATAAAAAAAATGTTCCTACTAGTGCCTTTTGGAAAATTTTGGTAAAAATTCAGAAAAAAGGAAAAATCCAGACTATTTTCTTGTTCTGTGAGTTCTTTCCATCGTTCTTTGTTTTCACCTTGTTGCGCTACGTCTCGACACGTCTTAGCCAGTACCTGTCAATTGTACTTTGGATCCAGATTGAACAATCGCTAATCTGCATTCGTTAATTGCTAATCCTTGTTGTCGTATTGTGTGCCTACACATAGCTCCACATATTCTTCTATCAGCACAGGTTCATCTTGCAACTGTTACCCATGCCCAACAATAGACTGTTTCACCACTTTGGCTTTGCCCTATTTGGTTTCATCAAAATTGCCAAAAAAATTTAGGAAAATAAAGAAAAAAATTGTCAAAGTTTTTGCACGCTTTTTTAGAGAACGTGCTGTATTTCTGTAGACCACATCCTACCTCAGTTGTAGGTGCCAATTTTTGTGGTTGCATCTTTTTTGATCCTTGTTCAGAGAAAATATAAAAAATAGTGAAAAAATAAAAAAATGGTTCCTACTAGTGCCTTTTGGAAAATTCTGGTAAAAATTTAGAAAAAAGGAAAAATCCGGACTATTTTCTTGTTCTGTGAGTTCTTTCCATCGTTCTTTGTTTTCACCTTGTTGCGCTACGTCTCGACACATCTTAGCCAGCACCTGTCATTTGTACTTTGGATCCAGATTGAACAATCGCTAATCTGCATTCGTTAATTGCTAATCCTTGTTGTCATATTGTGTGCCTACACATAGCTCCACATATTCTTGTCTTAGCACAGGTTCATCTTTCAACTGTAACCCACGCTCAACAATAGATTGTTTCACCACTTTGGCTTTGCCTGTTTGGTTTCATCAAAATTGCCAAAAAAATTCGGGAAAATAAAGAAAAAAAAATTGTCAAAATTTTTGCACGCTTTTCGAAGAACGTGCTGTATTTCTGTAGACCACATCCTACCTTAGTTGTAGGAGCCAATTTTTGTGGTTGCATCTTTTTTTGATCCTTGTTCAGAGAAAAATATAAAAAAATAGAGAAAAAATTGATTCCTACTAGTGCCTTTTGGAAAATTCTGGGAAAAATTTAGGAAAAAGAAAAAATCCAAACTATTTGCTTGTTCTGTGAGTTCTTTCCATCGTCCTTTGTTTTCACCTTGTTGCGCTACGTCTCGACACGTCTTAGCCAACCTGTGATTTTTACTTTGGATCCGGATTGAACAATCACTAATCTGCATTCGTTAATTGCTAATCCTTGCTGTCATATTGTGCGCCTACCCATAGCTCCACATATTCTTCTATCAGTACAGGTTTATCTTTCAACTATTACCCACACTCAACAACAGATTGTTTCACCACTTTGGCTTTGCCCTGTTTGGTTTCATCAAAATTGCCAAAAAAAATCAGGAAAATAAAGAAAAAAATTATCAAAGTTTTTGCATGCTTTTCAGAGAAGGTGCTGTATTTCTATGAACCACATCGCACCTTAGTTGTAGGTGTCAATTTTTGTGGTTGCATCTTTTTTTATCCTTGTTTAGAGAAAAATATAAAAAAACTTGTGAAAAAATATAAAAATTTTGATTCCTACTTGTGCCTTTTGGAAAATTTCGGGAAAAATTCGGGAAAAAGGAAAAATTCGGACTATCTGCTTGTTCTGTGAGTTCTTTCCATCGCCCTTTGTTTTCACCATGTTGCGCTACGTCTCGACACGTCTTAGCTAGCACCTGTGATTTGTAGTTTCGATCCAGATTGAACAATCGCTAATCTGCATTCGTTAATTGCTAATCCTTGCTCTCATATTGTGTGCCTACCCATAGCTCCACATATTCTTCTATCAGCACAGGTTCATCTTTCAACTGTTACCCATGCTCAACAACAGATTGTTTCACCACTTTGGCTTTGCCCTGTTTGGTTTCATCAAAATTCCCAAAAAAATCAGGAAAATAAAGAAAAAAAATTGTCAAAGTTTTTGCACTCTTTTCGAAGAACGTGTTGTATTTCTATAGACCACATCCCACCTCAGTTGTAGGTGCCAATTTTTGTTGTTGCATATTTTTTGATCCTTGTTCAGAGAAAAATATAAAAATAGTGAAAACATAAAAAAAATCTGATTCCTACTAGGGCCTCTAGGAAAATTTCGGGAAAAATTCAGGAAAAACGAAAAATCCAGACTATTTGCTTGTTCTGTGAGTTCTTTCCATCGTCGTTTGTTTTCAACTTGTTGTGCTACGTCTCGACACGTCTTAGCCAGCACCTGTGATTTCTACTTTGGATCCAGATTGAACAATCCCTAATCTGCATTCTTTAATTGCTAATCCTTCCTGTCATATTGTGTGTCTACCCATAGCTCCACATATTCTTCTGTCAGTACAAGTTTGTCTTGCAACTGTTACCCACGCTCAACAACAGATTGTTTCACCACTTTGACTTTGCCCTGTTTGGTTTCATCAAAATTACCAAAAAAATTCAAGAGAATAAAGAAAAAAATTGTCAAACTTTTTGCACGCTTTTCGGAGAACGTGTTGTATTTCTGTAGACCACATCCCACCTCAGTTGTAGGTGCCAATTTTTGTGGTTGCATCTTTTTTTATCCTTGTTCAGAGAAAAATATAAAAAGTAGTGAAAAAATAAAAAAAATTTGATTCCTACTAGTGCCTTTTGGAAAATTCCAAAAAAAAATCAGGAAAAAGGAAATCCAGACTATTTGCTTGTTCTGTGAGTTCTTTTCTTCGTCCTTTGTTTTCACCTTGTTGCGCTACGTCTCAACACGTCTTAGCCAACTCCTGTGATTTTTACTTTGGATCCAGATTGAACAATCGCTAATCTGCGTTTGTTAATTGCTAATCCTTGCTGTCATATTGTGTGGCTACCCATAGCTCCACATATTCTTCTGTCAGCACAGGTTCATCTTGCAACTGTTACCCACGCTCAACAACAGATTGTTTCACCACTTTGGCTTTTCCCTGTTTGGTTTCATCAAAATTGCCAAAAAAAATTCAGTAAAATAAAGAAAAAAAATTGCCAAAGTTTTTGCACGCTTTTCGGAGAACGTGCTGTATTTCTGTAGACCATATCCCACCTTAGTTGTAGGTGCCAATTTTTGTGGTTGCATCTTTTTTTATCCTTGTTCAGAGAAAATATAAAAAATAGTGAAAAAATAAAAAAATGGTTCTGACTAGTGCCTTTTGGAAAATTCTGGTAAAAATTTAGAAAAAACGAAAAATCCGGACTATTTTCTTGTTCTGTGAGTTCTTTCCGTCGTTCTTTGTTTTCACCTTGTTGCGCTACGTCTCGACACGTCTTAGCCAGCACCTGTCATTTGTACTTTGGATCCAGATTGAATAATCGCTAATCTGCATTCGTTAATTGCTAATCCTTGTTGTCATATTGTGTGCCTACACATAGCTCCACATATTCTTCTGTCAGCACAAGTTCATCTTTCAACTGTTACCCACGCTCAACAACAGATTGTTTCACCACTTTTGCATTGCCCTATTTGGTTTCATCAAAATTGCCAAAAAAATTCAGGAAAATAAAGAAAAAAATTGTCAAAGTTTTAGCACGCTTTTTCGGAGAACGTGCTGTATTTCTGTAGACCACATCCCACCTCAGTTGTAGGTGCCAATTTTTGTGGTTGCATCCTTTTTTATCCTTGTTCAGAGAAAAATATAAAAAGTAGTGAAAAAATAAAAAAAAATTGATTCCTACTAGTGCCTTTTGGAAAATTCCAAAAAAAATCAGGAAAAAGGAAATCTAGACTATTTGCTTGTTCTGTGAGTTCTTTTCTTCGTCCTTTGTTTTCACCTTGTTGCGCTACGTCTCAACACGTCTTAGCCAACTCCTGTGATTTTTACTTTGGATCCAGATTGAACAATCGCTAATCTGCGTTTGTTAATTGCTAATCCTTGCTGTCATATTGTGTGGCTACCCATAGCTCCACATATTCTTCTGTCAGCACAGGTTCATCTTGCAACTGTTACCCACGCTCAACAACAGATTGTTTCACCACTTTGGCTTTTCCCTGTTTGGTTTCATCAAAATTGCCAAAAAAATTCAGGAAAATAAAGAAAAAAATTGCCAAAGTTTTTGCATGCTTTTCGGAGAACGTGCTGTATTTCTGTAGACCATATCCCACCTTAGTTGTAGGTGCCAATTTTTGTGGTTGCATCATTTTTTATCCTTGTTCAGAGAAAATATAAAAAATAGTGAAAAAATAAAAAAATGGTTCTGACTAGTGCCTTTTGGAAAATTCTGGTAAAAATTTAGAAAAACCAAAAAATCTGGACTATTTTCTTGTTCTGTGAGTTCTTTCCGTCCTTCTTTGTTTTCACCTTGTTGCGCTACGTCTCGACACGTCTTAGCCAGCACCTGTCATTTGTACTTTGGATCCAGATTGAATAATCACTAATCTGCATTCGTTAATTGCTAATCCTTGTTGTCATATTGTGTGCCTACACATAGCTCCACATATTCTTCTGTCAGCATAGGTTCATCTTTCAACTGTTACCCACGCTCAACAACAGATTGTTTCACCACTTTTGCATTGCCCTATTTGGTTTCATCAAAATTGCCAAAAAAATTCAGGAAAATAAAGAAAAAAATTGTCAAAGTTTTAGCACGCTTTTTCGGAGAACATGCTGTATTTCTGTAGACCACATCCTACCTCAGTTGTAGGTGCCAATTTTTGTGGTTGCACCTTTTTTGATCCTTGTTCAGAGAAAAATATAAAAAAAATGAGAAAAAAATTTGATTCCTACTAGTGCCTTTTGGAAAATTATGGGAAAAATTCAGGAAAAAGGAAGAATCCGGACTATTTGCTTGTTCTGTGAGTTCTTTCCTTCGTCCTTTGTTTTCAACTTGTTGTGCTACGTCTCAACACGTCTTAGCCAGCACCTGTGATTCCTACTTTAGATCCGGATTGAACAATCCCTAATCTGGATTCTTTAATTGCTAATTCTTGCTATGATATTGTGTGCCTACCCATAGCTCCACATATTCTTCTGTCAGCACAGGTTTATCTTGCAACTATTACCCACGCTCAACAACAGATTGTTTCACCACTTTGGCTTTGCCCTGTTTGGTTTCATCAAAATTACCAAAAAAATTCAAGAGAATAAAGAAAAAATTATCAAACTTTTTGCTCACTTTTCAGAGAACGTGTTGTATTTCTGTGGACCACATCCCACCTTAGTTGTAGGTGCCAATTTTTGTGGTTGCATCTTTTTTGATCCTTGTTCAGAGAAAAATATAAAAAATAGTGAAAAAATAGAAAAAATTGATTCCTACTAGTGCCTTTTGGAAAATTCCTGGAAAAATTCATGAAAAAGGAAAAATCCAAACTATTTGCTTGTTCTGTGAGTTCTTTCCATCGTCCTTTATTTTCACCTTGTTGCGCTACGTCTCGACACGTCTTAGCCAGCACCTGTGATTTGTAGTTTCGATCCGGATTGAACAATCGCTAATCTGCATTCGTTAATTGTTAATCCGTGCTGTCATATTGTGTGCCTACGCATAGCTCCACATATTCTTCTGTCAGCACAGGTTCATCTTGCAACTATTATCCACGCTCAACAACAGATTGTTTCACCACTTTGGCTTTGCCCTGTTTGGTTTCATCAAAATTGCTAAATAAAAAAATTTTGATTCCTACTAGTGCCTTTTTAAAAATTCCGAAAAAAATTTAGGAAAAAGGAAATCCAGACTATTTGCTTGTTCTGTGAGTTCTTTTCTTCGTCCTTTGTTTTCACCTTGTTGCGCTACGTCTCAACACGTCTTAGCCAACACCTGTGATTTTTACTTTGGATCTAGATTGAACAATCGCTAATCTGCGTTTGTTAATTGCTAATCCTTGCTGTCATATTGTGTGGCTACCCATAGCTCCACATATTCTTCTGTCAGCACAGGTTCATCTTGCAACTGTTACCCACGCTCAACAACAGATTGTTTCACCACTTTGGCTTTTCCCCGTTTGGTTTCATCAAAATTACCAAAAAAATTCAGGAAAATAAAGAAAAAAATTGTCAAAGTTTTTGCACGCTTTTCGGAGAACGTGCTGTATTTCTGTAGACCATATCCCACCTTAGTTGTAGGTGCCAATTTTTGTGGTTGCATCTTTTTTTATCCTTGTTCAGAGAAAATATAAAAAATAGTGAAAAAATAAAAAAATGGTTCCGACTAGTGCCTTTTGGAAAATTCTGGTAAAAAATTAGAAAAAACGAAAAATCTAGACTATTTTCTTGTTCTGTGAGTTCTTTCCATCGTTCTTTGTTTTCACATTGTTGCGCTATGTCTCGACACGTCTTAGCCAGCACCTGTCATTTGTACTTTGGATCCAGATTGAACAATCGCTAATCTGCATTCGTTAATTGCTAATCCTTGTTGTCATATTGTGTGCCTACACATAGCTCCACATATTCTTCTGTCAACACAGGTTCATCTTTCACTGTTACCAACGCTCAACAACAGATTGTTTCACCACTTTGGCTTTGCCCTATTTGGTTTCATCAAAATTGCCAAAAAAATTCAGGAAAATAAAGAAAAAAATTGTCAAAGTTTTAGCACGGTTTTTCGGAGAACGTGCTGTATTTCTGTAGACCACATCCTACCTCAGTTGTAGGTGCCAATTTTTGTGGTTGCATCTTTTTTGATCCTTGTTCAGAGAAAAATATAAAAAAATAGAGAAAAAATTTTGATTCCTACTAGTGCCTTTTGGAAAATTCTGTGAAAAATTCAGGAAAAAGGAAAAATCCGGACTATTTGCTTGTTCTGTGAGTTCTTTCCATCGTCCTTTGTTTTCAACTTGTTGTGCTACGTCTCGACATGTCTTAGCCAGCACCTATGATTTCTACTTTGGATCCGAATTGAACAATTCCTAATCTGCATTCTTTAATTGCTAATCCTTCCTGTCATATTGTGTGCCTACACATAGCTCCACATATTCTTCTGTCAGCACAGGTTCATCATTCAACTGTTGCCCATGCTCAACAACAGATTGTTTCACCACTTTGGCTTTGCCCTATTTGGTTTGATCAAAATTGCCAAAAAAATTCAGAAAAATAAAGAAAAAAATGGTCAAAGTTTTTGCATGCTTTTCCGGAGAACGTGCTGTATTTCTGTAGACCACATCCTACCTCATTTGTAGGTGCCAATTTTGTGGTTACATCTTTTTTGATCCTTGTTCAGAGAAAAATATAAAAAAATAGAGAAAAAAATTGATTCCTACTAGTGCCTTTTGGAAAATTTTATGAAAAATTCAGGAAAAAGGAAAAAATCCGGACTATTTGCTTGTTCTGTGAGTTCTTTCCATCGTCCTTCGTTTTCACCTTGTTGCGCTACGTCTCGACATGTCTTAGCGAGCACCAGTGATTTTTACTTTCGATCCGGATTGAACAATCGCTAATCTGCATTCGTTAATTGCTAATCCTTGCTGTCATATTGTGTGCCTACCCATAGCTCCACATATTCTTCTATCAGTACAGGTTTATCTTTCAACTGTTGCCCACACTCAACAACAGATTGTTTCACCACTTTGGCTTTGCCCTGTTTGGTTTCATCAAAATTGCCAAAAAAATCAGGAAAATAAAGAAAAAAATTATCAAAGTTTTTGCACGCTTTTCAGAAGAAGGTGCTGTATTTCTATGGACTACATCCCACCTTAGTTGTAGGTGCCAATTTTTGTGGTTGCATCTTTTTTGATACTTGTTCAGAGAAAAATATAAAAAAAACTTGTGAAAAAATATAAAAATTTTGATTCCTACTTGTGCCTTTTGGAAAATTTTGGGAAAAATTCAGGATAAAGGAAATCCAGACTATTTGCTTGTTCTGTGAGTTCTTTCCATCATCCTTTGTTTTCACCTTGTTGCGCTACGTCTCGACACGTCTTAGCCAGCTCCTGTGATTTGTAGTTTTGATCCGGATTGAACAATCGCTAATCTGCATTCGTTAATTGCTAATCCTTGCTGTCATATTGTGTGCCTACCCATCGCTCCACATATTCTTCTATCAGCACAGGTTCATCTTTCAACTGTTACCGATGCTCAACAACAGATTGTTTCACCACTTTGGCTTTGCCCTGTTTGGTTTCATCAAAATTGCCAGAAAAATTTAGGAAAATAAATAAAAAAAAATTGTCAAAGTTTTTGCACGCTTTTCGGAGAACGTGCTGTATTTCTGTGCACCACATCCCACCTTAGTTGTAGGTGTCTATTTTTGTGGTTGCATATTTTTTGATCCTTGTTCAGAGAAAATATAAAAAATAGTGAAAAAATAAAAAAATGGTTCCTACTAGTGCCTTTTGGAAAATTCTAGTAAAAATTCAGAAAAAAGGAAAAATCTAGACTATTTTCTTGTTCTGTGAGTTCTTTCCATCGTTCTTTGTTTTCACCTTGTTGCGCTACGTCTCGACACGTCTTAGCCAGCACCTGTCAATTGTACTTTGGATCCAGATTGAACAATCGCTAATCTGCATTCGTTAATTGCTAATCCTTGTTGTCATATTGTGTGCCTACACATAGCTCCACATATTCATCTGTCAGCACAGGTTCATCTTGCAACTGTTACCCACGCTCAACAACAGACTGTTTCACCACTTTGGCTTTGCCCTATTTGGTTTCATCAAAATTGCCAAAAAAATTTAGGAAAATAAAGAAAAAAATTGTCAATGTTTTTGCACGCTTTTTCAGAGAACGTGCTGTATTTCTGTAGACCACATTCTACCTCAGTTGTAGGTGCCAATTTTTGTGGTTGCATCTTTTTTGATCCTTGTTCAGAGAAAATATAAAAAATAGTGAAAAAATAAAAAAATGGTTCCTACTAGTGCCTTTTGAAAAATTCTGGTAAAAATTCAGAAAAAAGGAATAATCTGGACTATTTTCTTGTTCTGTGAGTTCTTTCCATCGTTCTTTGTTTTCACCTTGTTGCGCTACGTCTCGACACATCTTAGCCAGCACCTGTCATTTGTACTTTGGATCCAGATTGAACAATCGCTAATCTGCATTCGTTAATTGCTAATCCTTGCTGTCATATTGTGTGCCTACACATAGCTCCACATATTCTTCTCTCAGCACAGGTTCATCTTTCAACTGTTACCCACGCTCAACAACAGATTGTTTCACCACTTTGGCTTTGCCTGTTTGGTTTCATCAAAATTGCCAAAAAAATTCAGGAAAATAAAGAAAAAAAATTGTCAAAGTTTTTGCACGCTTTTCGGAGAACGTGCTGTATTTCTGTAGACCACATCCTACCTCAGTTGTAGGTGCCAATTTTTGTGGTTGCATCTTTTCTGATCCTTGTTCAGAGAAAAATATAAAAAAATAGAGAAAAAATTGATTCCTACTAGTGCCTTTTGGAAAATTCTGGGAAAAATTCAGGAAAAAGGAAAAATCCAAACTATTTGCTTGTTCTGTGAGTTCTTTCCATCGTCCTTTGTTTTCACCTTGTTGCGCTACATCTCGACACGTCTTAGCCAGCACCTGTGATTTTTACTTTGGATCCGGATTGAACAATCACTAATCTGCATTCGTTAATTGCTAATCCTTGCTGTCATATTATGCGCCTACCCATAGCTCCACATATTCTTCTATCAGTACAGGTTTATCTTTCAACTGTTACCCACACTCAACAACAGATTGTTTCACCACTTTGGCTTTGCCCTGTTTGGTTTCATCAAAATTGCCAAAAAAAATCAGGAAAATAAAGAAAAAAATTATCAAAGTTTTTGCATGCTTTTCAGAGAAGGTGCTGTATTTCTATGGACCACATCGCACCTTAGTTGTAGGTGTCAATTTTTGTGGTTGCATCTTTTTTATCCTTGTTTAGAGAAAAATATAAAAAAACTTGTGAAAAAATATAAAAATTTTGATTCCTACTTGTGCCTTTTGGAAAATTTCGGGAAAAATTCGGGAAAAAGGAAAAATCCGGACTATCTGCTTGTTCTGTGAGTTCTTTCCATCGCCCTTTGTTTTCACCATGTTGCGCTATGTCTCGACACGTCTTAGCTAGCACCTGTGATTTGTAGTTTCGATCCAGATTGAACAATCGCTAATCTGCATTCGTTAATTGCTAATCCTTGCTCTCATATTGTGTGCCTACCCATAGCTCCACATATTCTTCTATCAGCACAGGTTCATCTTTCAACTGTTACCCATGCTCAACAACAGATTGTTTCACCACTTTGGCTTTGCCCTGTTTGGTTTCATCAAAATTGCTAAAAAATTCAGGAAAATAAAGAAAAAAATTATCAAAGTTTTTGCACGCTTTTCGAATAACGTGTTGTATTTCTGTAGACCACATCCCACCTCAGTTGTAGGTGCCAATTTTTGTGGTTGCATATTTTTTGATCCTTGTTCGGAGAAAATTATAAAAAAATAGTGAAAAAGTAAAAAAAATTTGATTCCTACTAGTTCCTTTTGGAAAAATTTGGGAAAAATTCAGGAAAAAGGAAAAAACTAAACTATTTGCTTGTTCTGTGAGGTCTTTCCATCGTCCTTTGTTCTCACCTTGTTGCGCTACGTCTCGACACGTCTTAGCCAGCACCTGTGATTTTTACTTTGCATCCGGATTGAACAATCGCTAATCTGCATTCGTTAATTGCTAATCCTTGCTGTCATATTGTGTGCCTACCCATAGCTCCACATATTCTTCCATTAGTACAGGTTCATCTTGCAACTGTTACCCACGCTCGACAACAGATTGTTTCACCACTTTGGCTTTGCCCTGTTTGGTTTCATCAAAATTGCCAAAAAAATTCAGGAAAATAAAGAAAAAAATTGTCAAAGTTTTTTTCACGCTTTTCGGAGAACGTGCTGTGTTTCTGTAGACCACATCCCACCTCATTTGTAGGAGCCAATTTTTGTGGTTGCATCTTTTTTGATCCTTGTTTAGAGAAAAATATAAAAAAATAGTGAAAAAAGAAAACAATTTTGATTCCTACTAGTGCCTTTTGGAAAATTCTGGGAAAAATTAAGGAAAAAGGAAATCCAGACTATTTGCTTGTTCTGTGAGTTCTTTCCATCGTCCTTTGTTTTCACCTTGTTGCGCTACGTCTCAACATGTCTAACCAGGACCTGTGATTTTTACTTTAGATCCGGATTGAACAATCGCTTATCTGCATTCGTTAATTGCTAATCCTTGCTGTCATATTGTGTGCCTACCCATAGCTCCACATATTCTTCTGTCAGCACAGGTTCATCTTACAACTGTTAACCACGCTCAACAATAGATTGTTTCACCACTTTGGCTTTGCCCGGTTTAGTTTCATCAAAATTACTAAAAAAATTCAGGAAAATAAAGAAAAAAAATTGTCAAAGTTTTTGCACGCTTTTCGGAGAACGTGCTGTATTTCTGTAGACCACATCCCACCTCAGTTCTAGGTGCCTATTTTTGTGGTTGCATCTTTTTTGATCCTTGTTCAGAGAAAAATATAAAAAATAGAGAAAAAAATTGATTCCTACTAGTGCCTTTTGGAAAATTCTGGGAAAAATTCAGGAAAAAGGAAAAATCCGGACTATTTGCTTGTTCTGTGAGTTCTTTCCATCGTCCTTTGTTTTCACCTTGTTGCGCTTCGTCTCGACACGTCTTAGCCAGCACCTGTGATTTTTACTTTGGATCCGGATTGAACAATCGCTAATCTGCATTCGTTAATTGCTAATCCTTGCTATCATATTGTGTGCCTACCCATAACTCCACATATTCTTCTGTCAGCACAGGTTCATCTTGCAACTGTTACCCATGCTCAACAATAGATTGTTTCACCACTTTGGCTTTGCCCAATTTGGTTTTATCAAAATTGCTAAAAAAATTCAGGAAAATAAAGAAAAAAATTGTCAAAGTTTTTGCACGCTTTTCGGAGAACGTGTTGTATTTCTGTAGACCACATCCCACCTCAGTTGTAGGTGCCAATTTTTGTGGTTGCATATTTTTTGATCCTTGTTCAGAGAAAAATAAAAAAATAGTGAAAAAATAAAAAAATTTGATTCCTACTAGTGCCTCTTGGAAAATTTCGGGAAAAATTCAGGGAAAACGAAAAATCCGGACTATTTGCTTGTTCAGTGAGTTCTTTCCACCGTCCTTTGTTTTCAACTTGTTGTGCTACGTCTCGACACGTCTTAGCAAGGAAATGTGATTTCTACTTTGGATCCGGATTGAACAATCGCTAATCTGCATTCTTTAATTGCTAATCCTTCTTGTCATATTGTGTGCCTACCCGTAGCTCCACATATTCTTCTGTCAGTACAGGTTTATCTTGCAACTATTACCCACGCTCAACAACAGATTGTTTCACCAGTTTGACTTTGCCCTGTTTGGTTTCATCAAAATTACCAAAAAAATTCAAGAGAATAAAGAAAAAAATTGTCAAACTTTTTGCTCGCTTTTCAGAGAACGTGCTGTATTTCTGTAGACCACATCCCACCTCAGTTGTAGGTGCCAATTTTTGTGGTTGCATCTTTTTTGATCCTTGTTCGGAGAAAAATATAAAAACATAGTGAAAAAATAAAAAAAATTTTGATTCCTACTAGTGCCTTTTGGAAAAATCTGAGAAAAATTCAGGAAAAAGGAAAAAACCAAACTATTTGCTTGTTCTATGAGGTCTTTCCATCGTCCTTTGTTTTCACCTTGTTGCGCTACGTCACGACACGTCTTAGCCAGCACCAGTGATTTTTACTTTGGATCCGGATTTAACAATCGCTAATCTACATTCGTTAATTGCTAAACCTTGCTGTCATATTGTGTGCCTACCCATAGCTCCACATATTCTTCTGTCAGCACAGGTTTATCTTTCAACTGTTGCCCACACTCAACAACAGATTGTTTCACCACTTTGGCTTTGCGCTGTTTGGTTTCATCAAAATTGCCAAAAAAAATTCAAGAAAATAAAGAAAAAAATTATCAAAGTTTTTGCACGCTTTTCAGAGAAGGTGCTGTATTTCTATAGACCACATCCCACCCTAGTTGCAGGTGCCAATTTTTGTGGTTGCATCTTTTTTGATCCTTGTTCAGAGAAAAATATGAAAAAACTCGTGAAAAAATATAAAATTTTTGATTCCAACTTGTGCCTTTGGAAAATTTCAGGAAAAATTCGGGAAAAAGGAAAAATCCAGACTATCTGCTTGTTCTGTGAGTTCTTTCCATCGCCCTTTGTTTTCACCTTGTTGCGCAACGTCTCGACACGTCTTAGCCAGCACCTGTAATTTGTAGTTTCGATCCGGATTGAACAATCGCTAATCTGCATTCGTTAGTTGCTAATCCTTGCTCTCATATTGTGTGCCTACCCATAGCTCCACATATACTTCTGTCAGCACAGGTTCATCTTGCAACTGTTACCCACACTCAACAACAGAATGTTTCACCACTTTGGGTTTGCCCTGTTTGGTTTCATCAAAATTGCCAAAAAATTCAGAAAAAATAAAGAAAAAAATTGTCAAAGTTTTTGCACGCTTTTTAGAGAACGTGCTGTATTTCTGTAGACCACATCTCACCTTTGTTGTAGGTGCTAATTTTTGTGGTTGCATCTTTTTTATCCTTGTTCAGAGAAAAATGCAAAAAAAATAGTGAAAAAATAAAAAATTTTCATTCCTTCTAGTGCCTTTTGGAAAATTCCGAGAAAAATTCAGGAAAAAGGAAAAATCTAGACTATTTGCTTGTTCTGTGAGTTCTTTCCATCGTTCTTTGTTTTCACCTTGTTGCAATTGTGATTTTTACTTTGGATCCGGATTGAACAATCGCTAATCTACCATCGTTAATTGCTAATCCTTGCTGTCATAATGTGTGCCTACCCATAGCTCCACATATACTTCTATCAGCACAGGTTCATCTTGCAACTGTTACCCACGCTCAACAACAGATTGTTTAACCACTTTGGCTTTGCCCTATTTGGTTTCATCAAAATTGCCAAAAAAATTCAGGAAAATAAAGAAAAAAATTGTGAAAGTTTTTGCACGCTTTTCGGAGAACGTGTTGTATTTCTGTAGACCACATCCCACCTCAGTTGTAGGTGCCAATTTTTGTGGTTGCATCTTTTTTGATCCTTGTTCAGAGAAAAATATAAAAAAATTGTGAAAAAATAAAAAAATTTTGATTCCCACTAGTGCCTCTTGGAAAATTTCGGAAAAAATTTAGGAAAAAGGAAAAATCTGGACTATTTCCTTGTTTTGTGAGTTCTTTCCATCGTCCTTTGTTTTCACCTTGTTGTGCTATGTCTCGAAAAGTCTTAGCCAGCACCCGTGATTTCTACTTTTGATCCGGATTGAACAATCGCTAATCTGCATTCTTTAATTGCTAATCCTTGTTGTCATATTGTGTGCCTACCCATAGCTCCACATATTCTTCTGTTAGCATAGGTTTATTTTGCAACTGTTACCCACGCTCAACAACAGATTGTTTCACCACTTTGGCTTTGCCCTGTTTGGTTTCATCAAAATTACAAAAAAAATTCAAGAGAATAAAGAAAAAATTGTCAAAATTTTTGCACGCTTTTCAGAGAACATGCTGTATTTCTGTAGACCACATCCCACCTCAGTTGTAGGTGCCAATATTTGTGGTTGCATATTTTTTTATCCTTGTTCAGAGAAAAATATAAAAAAATAGTGAAAATATAAAAAAAGTTTGATTCCTACTAGTGCCTTTTCGAAAATTCTGGGAAAAATTCAGGAAAAAGGAAAAATCCAGACTATTTGCTTGTTCTATGAGTACTTTCCATCGTCCTTTGTTTTCACCTTATTGCGCTACGTCACGACACGTCTTAGCCAGCACCAGTGATTTTTACTTTGGATCCGGATTTAACAATCGCTAATCTACATTCGTTAATTGCTAATCCTTGCTGTCATATTGTGTGCCTACCCATAGCTCCACATATTCTTCTGTCAGCACAGGTTTATCTTTCAACTGTTGCCCACACTCAACAACAGATTGTTTCACCACTTTGGCTTTGCCCTGTTTGGTTTCATCAAAATTGCCAAAAAAATTCAAGAAAATAAAGAAAAAAATTATCAAAGTTTTTGCACGCTTTTCAGAGAAGGTGCTGTATTTCTATAGACCACATCCCACCCTAGTTGCAGGTGCCAATTTTTGTGGTTGCATCTTTTTTGATCCTTGTTCAGAGAAAAATATAAAAAAACTCGTGAAAAAATATAAAAATTTTGATTCCAACTTGTGCCTTTGGAAAATTTCAGGAAAAATTCGGGAAAAAGGAAAAATCCACACTATCTGCTTGTTCTGTGAGTTCTTTCCATCGCCCTTTGTTTTCACCTTGTTGCGCAACGTCTCGACACGTCTTAGCCAGCACCTGTAATTTGTAGTTTCGATCCGGATTGAACAATCGCTAATCTGCATTCGTTAATTGCTAATCCTTGCTCTCATATTGTGTGCCTACCCATAGCTCCACATATACTTCTATCAGCACAGGTTCATCTTGCAACTGTTACCCACACTCAACAACAGAATGTTTCACCACTTTGGGTTTGCCCTGTTTGGTTTCATCAAAATTGCCAAAAAATTCAGAAAAAATAAAGAAAAAAATTGTCAAAGTTTTTGCACGCTTTTTAGAGAACGTGCTGTATTTCTGTAGACCACATCTCACCTTTGTTGTAGGTGCTAATTTTTGTGGTTGCATCTTTTTTATCCTTGTTCAGAGAAAAATACAAAAAATAGTGAAAAAATAAAAAAATTTCATTCCTTCTAGTGCCTTTTGGAAAATTCCGAGAAAAATTCAGGAAAAAGGAAAAATCTAGACTATTTGCTTGTTCTGTGAGTTCTTTCCATCGTTCTTTGTTTTCACCTTGTTGCAATTGTGATTTTTACTTTGGATCCGGATTGAACAATCGCTAATCTACCATCGTTAATTGCTAATCCTTGATGTCATAATGTGTGCCTACCCATAGCTCCACATATACTTCTATCAGCACAGGTTCATCTTGCAACTGTTACCCACGCTCAACAACAGATTGTTTAACCACTTTGGCTTTGCCCTATTTGGTTTCATAAAAATTGCCAAAAAACTTCAGGAAAATAAAGAAAAAAATTGTGAAAGTTTTTGCACGCTTTTCGGAGAACGTGTTGTATTTCTGTAGACCACATCCCACCTCAGTTGTAGGTGCCAATTTTTGTGGTTGCATCTTTTTTGATCCTTGTTCAGAGAAAAATATAAAAAAATTGTGAAAAAATAAAAAATTTTTGATTCCCACTAGTGCCTCTTGGAAAATTTCGGAAAAAATTTAGGAAAAAGGAAAAATCTGGACTATTTGCTTGTTTTGTGAGTTCTTTCCATCGTCCTTTGTTTTCACCTTGTTGTGCTATGTCTCGAAAAGTCTTAGCCAGCACCCGTGATTTCTACTTTTGATCCGGATTGAACAATCGCTAATCTGCATTCTTTAATTGCTAATCCTTGTTGTCATATTGTGTGCCTACCCATAGCTCCACATATTCTTCTGTTAGCATAGGTTTATTTTGCAACTGTTACCCACGCTCAACAACAGATTGTTTCACCACTTTGGCTTTGCCCTGTTTGGTTTCATCAAAATTACAAAAAAAATTCAAGAGAATAAAGAAAAAATTATCAAAATTTTTGCACGCTTTTCAGAGAACGTGCTGTATTTCTGTAGACCACATCCCACCTCAGTTGTAGGTGCCAATATTTGTGGTTGCATATTTTTTTATCCTTGTTCAGAGAAAAATATAAAAAAAGTGAAAATATAAAAAAAATTTGATTCCTACTAGTGCCTTTTCGAAAATTCTGGGAAAAATTCAGGAAAAGGAAAAATCCAGACTATTTGCTTGTTCTATCAGTACTTTCCATCGTCCTTTGTTTTCACCTTGTTGCGCTACGTCTCGACACGTCTTAGCCAGCACCTGTGATTTGTACTTTGGATCCGGATTGAACAATCGCTAATCAGCATTCGTTAATTGCTAATCCTTGCTGTCATATTGTGTGTCTACTCATAGCTCCACATATTCTTCTGTTAGCACATGTTCATCTTGCAACTGTTATCCATGCTCAACAACAGATTGTTTCACCACTTTGGCTTTGCCCTGTTTGGTTTCATCAAAATCGCCAAAAAATTCAGGAAAATAAAGAAAAAAATTGTCAAAGTTTTTGTACGCTTTTTAGAGTGTGCTGTATTTCTGTAGACCACATTCCAACTCAGTTGTAGGTGCCAATTTTTGTGGTTGCATCTTTTTTTATCCTTGTTCAGAGAAAAATATAAAAAAACTCGTGAAAAAATATAAAAATTTTGATTCCAACTTGTGCCTTTGGAAAATTTCAGGAAAAATTCGGGAAAAAGGAAAAATCCACACTATCTGCTTGTTCTGTGAGTTCTTTCCATCGCCCTTTGTTTTCACCTTGTTGCGCAACGTCTCGACACGTCTTAGCCAGCACCTGTAATTTGTAGTTTCGATCCGGATTGAACAATCGCTAATCTGCATTCGTTAATTGCTAATCCTTGCTCTCATATTGTGTGCCTACCCATAGCTCCACATATACTTCTATCAGCACAGGTTCATCTTGCAACTGTTACCCACACTCAACAACAGAATGTTTCACCACTTTGGGTTTGCCCTGTTTGGTTTCATCAAAATTGCCAAAAAATTCAGAAAAAATAAAGAAAAAAATTGTCAAAGTTTTTGCACGCTTTTTAGAGAACGTGCTGTATTTCTGTAGACCACATCTCACCTTTGTTGTAGGTGCTAATTTTTGTGGTTGCATCTTTTTTATCCTTGTTCAGAGAAAAATACAAAAAATAGTGAAAAAATAAGAAAATTTCATTCCTTCTAGTGCCTTTTGGAAAATTCCGAGAAAAATTCAGGAAAAAGGAAAAATCTAGACTATTTGCTTGTTCTGTGAGTTCTTTCCATCGTTCTTTGTTTTCACCTTGTTGCAATTGTGATTTTTACTTTGGATCCGGATTGAACAATCGCTAATCTACCATCGTTAATTGCTAATCCTTGCTGTCATAATGTGTGCCTACCCATAGCTCCACATATACTTCTATCAGCACAGGTTCATCTTGCAACTGTTACCCACGCTCAACAACAGATTGTTTAACCACTTTGGCTTTGCCCTATTTGGTTTCATAAAAATTGCCAAAAAACTTCAGGAAAATAAAGAAAAAAATTGTGAAAGTTTTTGCACGCTTTTCGGAGAACGTGTTGTATTTCTGTAGACCACATCCCACCTCAGTTGTAGGTGCCAATTTTTGTGGTTGCATCTTTTTTGATCCTTGTTCAGAGAAAAATATAAAAAAATTGTGAAAAAATAAAAAATTTTTGATTCCCACTAGTGCCTCTTGGAAAATTTCGGAAAAAATTTAGGAAAAAGGAAAAATCTGGACTATTTGCTTGTTTTGTGAGTTCTTTCCATCGTCCTTTGTTTTCACCTTGTTGTGCTATGTCTCGAAAAGTCTTAGCCAGCACCCGTGATTTCTACTTTTGATCCGGATTGAACAATCGCTAATCTGCATTCTTTAATTGCTAATCCTTGTTGTCATATTGTGTGCCTACCCATAGCTCCACATATTCTTCTGTTAGCATAGGTTTATTTTGCAACTGTTACCCACGCTCAACAACAGATTGTTTCACCACTTTGGCTTTGCCCTGTTTGGTTTCATCAAAATTACAAAAAAAATTCAAGAGAATAAAGAAAAAATTATCAAAATTTTTGCACGCTTTTCAGAGAACGTGCTGTATTTCTGTAGACCACATCCCACCTCAGTTGTAGGTGCCAATATTTGTGGTTGCATATTTTTTTATCCTTGTTCAGAGAAAAATATAAAAAAAGTGAAAATATAAAAAAAGTTTGATTCCTACTAGTGCCTTTTCGAAAATTCTGGGAAAAATTCAGGAAAAAGGAAAAATCCAGACTATTTGCTTGTTCTATGAGTACTTTCCATCGTCCTTTGTTTTCACCTTGTTGCGCTACGTCTCGACACGTCTTAGCCAGCACCTGTGATTTGTACTTTGGATCCGGATTGAACAATCGCTAATCAGCATTCGTTAATTGCTAATCCTTGCTGTCATATTGTGTGTCTACTCATAGCTCCACATATTCTTCTGTTAGCACATGTTCATCTTGCAACTGTTATCCATGCTCAACAACAGATTGTTTCACCACTTTGGCTTTGCCCTGTTTGGTTTCATCAAAATCGCCAAAAAATTCAGGAAAATAAAGAAAAAAATTGTCAAAGTTTTTGTACGCTTTTTAGAGAGTGTGCTGTATTTCTGTAGACCACATTCCAACTCAGTTGTAGGTGCCAATTTTTGTGGTTGCATCTTTTTTTATCCTTGTTCAGAGAAAAATATAAAAAAATAGTGAAAAAATAAAAAAAATTATTCCCACTATTGCCTTTTGGAAAATTCTGGGAAAAAAATCAGAAAAAAGGACTATTTGCTTGTTCTGTGAGTTCTTTCCATCGTCCTTTGTTTTTACCTTGTTGCGCTACGTCTCGACACGTCTTAGCCAGCACCTATGATTTTTACTTTGGATCAGGATTAAACAATTGCTAATCTGCATTCGTTAATTGCTAATCCTTACTGTCATATTGTGTGCCTACCCATAGCTCCATATATTCTTCTGTCATCACAGGTTCATCTTGCAACTGTTACCCACGTGCAACAACAGATGGTTTGACCACTTTGGCTTTGCCCTGTTTGGTTTCATCAAAATTGCCAAAAAAATTCAGGAAAATAAAGAAAAAAAATTGTCAAAGTTTTTGCACGCTTTTACAGAACGTGCTTTATTTCTGTAGACCACATCCCACCTCAGTTGTAGGTGCCAATTTTTGTGGTTGCATCTTTTTTAATCCTTGTTCAGAGAAAAATATAAAAAAAACTTGTGAAAAAATAAAAAATTTTGATTCCTACTTGTGTCTTTTGGAAAATTTCGGGAAAGATTTAGGAAAAAGGAAAAATCCAGACTATTTGCTTGTTTTGTGAGTTCTTTCCATCGCCCTTTGTTATCACCTTGTTGCGGTATGTCTCGACACATCTTAGCCAGCACCTATGATTTTTACTTTGGAACCGGATTGAACAATCGCTAATCTGCATTCGTTAATTGCTAATCCTTGCTGTCATATTGTGTGTCTACCCATAGCTCCACATATTCTTTTGTCAGCACATGTTCATCTTGCAACTATTACCCATGCTCAACAACAGATTGTTTCACCACTTTGGCTTTGCCCCGTTTGGTTTTATCAAAATTGCCAAAAAAATTCAGGAAAATAAAGAAAAAAACTATCAAAGTTTTTGCACACTTTTAGAGAACGTGCTGTATTTCTGTAGACCACATCCCACCTCAGTTGTAGGTGCCAATTGTTGTGGTTGCATCTTTTTTATCCTTGTTCAGAGAAAAATACAAAAAATAGTGAAAAAATTAAAAATTTCATTCCTAATAGTGCCTTTTTGAAAATTCTGAGAAAAATTCAGGAAAAAGGAAAAATGCAGACTATTTGCTTGTTCTGTGAGTTCTTTCCATTGTCCTTTGTTTTCACCTTGTTGCGCTGCGTCTCGACAAGTCTTAGCCAGCACTTGTGATTTTTACTTTGGATCCGGATTGAACAATCGCTAATCTACCGTCGTTAATTGCTAATCCTTGCTGTCATATTGTGTGCTTACCCATAGCTCCACATATACTTTTGTCAGCATAGGTTCATCTTGCAACTGTTACCCACGCTCAACAACAGATTGTTTCACCACTTTGGCTTTGCCCTATTTGGTTTCATCAAAATTGCCAAAAAATTCTGGAAAATAAAGAAAAAAATTGTTAAAGTTTTTGCACGCTTTTCGGAGAACGTGTTGTATTTCTGCAGACCACATCCCACCTCAGTTGTAGGTGCCAATTTTTGTGGTTGCATCTTTTTTTTATCCTTGTTCAGAGAAAAAGATAAAAAAAAAGTGAAAAAATAAAAAAAATTTGATTCCAACTAGTGCCATTTGGAAAATTCCAGGAAAAATTCAAGAAAAAGGAAAAATCCAGACTATTTGCTTGTTTTGTGAGTTCTTTCCATCGTCCTTTGTTTTCACCATGTTGCGCTACGTCTTGACACGTCTTAGCCAGCACCTGTGATTTTTACTTTGGATCCGGATTGAACAATCACTAATCTGCATTCGTTAAATGCTAATCCTTGCTGTCATATTGTGTGCCTACCCATAGCTCCACATATTCTTCTGTCAGCACCGGTTTATCTTGCAACGCGCAACAACAGATTGTTTCACCACTTTGGCTTTGCCTTGTTTGGTTTCATCAAAATTGCCAAAAAAATTCAGGAAAATAAAGAAAAAAAATTATCAAAGTTTTTGCACGCTTTTTGGAGAAAGTGCTGTATTTCTGTAGACCAGATCCCACCTCTGTTGTAGGTGCCAATTTTTGTGGTTGCATCTTTTTTTATCCTTGTTCGGAGAAAAATATAAAAAAATAGTGAAAAAATAAAAAATTTTGATTCCCACTTGTGCCTTTTGGAAAATTCCGGGAAAAATTCAGGAAAAAGGAAAAATCCGGACTATTTGCTTGTTCTGTGAGTTCTTTCCATCGTCCTTTGTTTTCACCTTGTTGCGCTACGTCTCGACACGTCTTAGCCAACACTTGTGATTTGTGGTTTTGATCCGGATTGAACAATCGCGAATCTGCATTCGTTAATTGCTAGTCCTTGTTGTCATATTGTGCGGCTACCCATAGCTCCATATATTCTTCTGTCAGCTCAGGTTCATCTTGCAACTGTTACCCATGCTCAACAACAGATTGTTTCACCACTTTGGCTTTGCCCTGTTTGGTTTCATCAAAATTGCCACAAAAATTCAGGAAAATAAAGAAAAAATTGTCAAAGTTTTTGCACGCTTTTTAGAGAACGTGCTGTATTTCTGTAGACCACATCCCACCTCAGTTGTAGGTGCCAATTTTTGTGGTTGCATCTTTTTTTATCCTTGTTCAGAGACAAATACAAAAAAATAGTGAAAAAATAAAAAATTTTGATTCCTACTAGTGCCTTTTGGAAAATTCCGGGAAAATTGAGGAAAAAGGAAAAATCCAGACTATCTGCTTGTTCTGTGAGTTCTTTCTATCGTCCTTTGTTTTCACCTTGTTGCGCTACGTCTCGACACGTCTTAGCCAGCACTTGTGTTTTGTTGTTTGGATCCGGATTGAACAATTGCTAATCTGCATTCGTTAATTGCTAATCTTTGCTGTCACATTGTGTGCCTACCCATAGCTCCACATATTCTTCTGTCAGCACCGGTTTATCTTGTAACTGTTACCCACGCTCAACAACAGATTGTTTGACCACTTTGGCTTTGCCCTATTTGGTTTCATCAAAATTGCCAAAAAAATTCAGGAAAATAAAGAAAAAAATTTGTCAAAGTTTTTGCACGCTTTTCGAAGAAAGTGCTGTATTTCTGTAGACCACGTCCCGCCTCAGTTGTCGGTGCCAATTTTTGTGGTCGCATCTTTTTTGATCCTTGTTCAGAGAAAAATATAAAAAAAATAGGGAAAAAATAAAAAAAATTTATTCCTACCAGTGCCTTTTGGAAAATTCCGTGAAAAATTCAGGAAAAAGGAAAATCCAGACTATTTGCTTGTTATGTGAGTTCTTTCCATCGTCCTTTGTTTTCACCTTGTTGCGCTACGTCTCGACACGTCTTAGCCAGCAGCTGTGATTTTTACTTTGGATCCGGATTGAACAATCGCTAATCTGCATTCGTTAATTGCTAATCCTTGCTGTCATATTGTGTGCCTACCAATAGCTCCACATATTCTTCTGTCAGCACAGGTTCATCTTTTAACTGTTACCCACGCTCAACAACAGATTGTTTCACCACTTTGGCTTTGCCCTGTTTGGTTTCAACCAAATTGCCAAAAAAATTTAGGAAAATAAAGAAAAAAATTATCAAAGTTTTTGCACGCTTTTGAGAGAAAGTGCTGTATTTCTGTTGACCACATCCCACCACAGTTGTAGGTGCCAATTTTTGTGGTTGCATCTTTTTTTATCCTTGTTCAGAGAAAAATATAGGAAATAGTGAAAAAATAAAAAAAAATTATTCCAACTATTGCCTTGTGGAAAATTTTGGGAAAAATGTAGGAAAAAGGAAAATCCTGACTATTTGCTTGTTATGTGAGTTCTTTCCATCGTCCTTTGTTTTCACCTTGTTGCGCTACGTCTCGACACGTCTTAGCCAGCAGCTGTCATTTTTACTTTGGATCCGGATTGAACAATCGCTAATCTGCATTCGTTAATTGCTAATCCTTGCTGTCATATTGTGTGCCTACCAATAGCTCCACATATTCTTCTGTCAGCACAGGTTCATCTTTTAACTGTTACCCACGCTCAACAACAGATTGTTTCACGACTTTGGCTTTGCCCTGTTTGGTTTCATCAAAATTGCCAAACAAATTCAGGAAAATAAAGAAAAAAATTATCAAAGTTTTTGCACGCTTTTCAGAGAAAGTGTTGTATTTCTGTAGACCACATCCCACCTCAGTTGTAGGTGCCAATTTTTTTGGTTGCATCTTTGTTGATCCTTGTTTAGAGAAAATATAAAAAAAATAGTGAAAAAATAAAGAAATTTTGATTCCTACTTGTGCCTTTTGGAAAATTCTGGGAAAAATTCAGGAAAAAGCAAATATCCACACTATTTGCTTGTTCTGTGAGTTCTTTCCTTCGTCCTTTGTTTCCACCTTGTTGCGCTACATCTCGACATATCTTAGCCAACACTTGTGATTTGTACTTTCGATCCGATTGAACAATCGCTAATCTGCATTCGTTAATTGCTAATCCTTGTTGTCATATTGTGTACCTACCCATAGCTCCACATATTCTTCTGTCAGCACAGGTTCATCTTGCAACAGTTACCCACACTCAACAACAGATTGTTTCACCACTTTGGCTTTGCCCTGTTTGGTTTCATCAAAAATGCCAAAAAATCAGGAAAATAAACAAAAAAAATTGTCAAAGTTTTTGCACGCTTTTCAGAGAACGTGCCATATTTCTGTAGACCACATCCCACCTCAGTTGTAGGTGCAAATGTTTGTGGTTGCATCTTTTTTTATCCTTGTTCAGAGAAAAATACAAAAAAATAGTGAAAAAATAAAAAGTTTTGATTCCTACTAGTGCCTTTTGGAAAATTCCCAGAAATATTCAGGAATAAGGAAAAATCCAGACTATCTGCTTGTTCTGTGAGTTCTTTCCATCGTCCTTTGTTTTCACCTTGTTGCGCTACATCTTGACACATCTTAGCCAGCACCTGTGATTTGTTGTTTGGATCCGGATTGAACAATTGCTAATCTGCATTCGTTAATTGCTAATCCTTGATGTCATATTGTGTGCCTACCCATAGCTCCACATATTCTTCTGTCAGCACCGGTTTATCTTTCAACTGTTACCCACGCTCAACAACAGATTGTTTCACCACTTTGGCTTTGCCCTGTTTGGTTTCATCAAAATTGCCAAAAAAATTCAGGAAAATAAAGAGAAAAATTTGTCATAGTTTTTGTAGGCTTTTCGGAGAACGTGCTGTATTTCTGTAGACCACATCCCACCGTAGTTGTAGGTGCCAATTTTTGTGGTTGCATCTTTTTTTATGCTTGTTTAGAGAAAAATATAAAAAAATAGTCAAAAAATAAAAAAATTTATTCCTAATAGTGCCTTTTGGAAAATTTCGAGAAAAATTCAGAAAAAAGGAAAAATCTAGACTATTTGCTTGTTATGTGAGTTCTTTCTATCGTCCTTTGTTTTCACCTTGTTGCGCTATGTCTCGACACGTCTTAGCCAGCAGCTGTGATTTTTACATTGGATCCGGATTGAACAATCGCTAATCTGCATTCGTTAATTGCTAATCCTTGCTGTCATATTGTGTGCCTACCCATAGCTCCACATATTCTTCTGTCAGCACAAGTTCATCTTTTAACTGTTACCCTTGCTCAACAACAGATTGTTTCACCACTTTGGCTTTGCCCTGTTTGGTTTCATCAAAATTTCCAAAAAAATTTAGGAAAATAAAGAAAAAAATTATCAAAGTTTTTGCACGCTTTTCAGAGAAAGTGTTGTATTTCTGTAGACCACATCCCACCTCAGTTGTAGGTGCCAATTTTTGTGGTTGCATCTTTTTTGATCCCTGTTTAGAGAAAATATAAAAAAATAGTGAAAAAATAACAAAATTTTGATTCCTACTTGTGCCTTTTGGAAAAATTCCGGGAAAAATTCAGGAAAAAGGAAATATCCAGACTATTTGCTTGTTCTATGAGTTCTTTCCATCGTCCTTTGTTTTCACCTTGTTGTGCTACGTCTCGACACGTCTTAGCCAGCACTTGTGATTTCACTACAAGGAATCTGTTAATCCATGACGAAAAATTTCTATCAGGGATCACCAAAAAACCGTCACTATGCAACAACTATGACGGTTTCAGAGAACATCATGGATTGAGCGTCATGGATTAACCTTCGTGATGATTTTCACAAAACCATCACAGATTAACAGAATCTGTGACAATCTCAAACCGTCACAGTTGAGCCCAAGGCCTTAGTTAGCCTAGCCCAAACCCATTACCTATGACGGTTCTGAACCGTCACAGATGAATTGCCACATCATCTAGATTGCTTACGTGGATGATGACATGGATGCTTATATCACCAACTAGCCCGTCTATTTTTGTTGTAAGAAATCCCATATATTTATTGAATGGCAAATATGGTGACATTTCTTTATTGCATTCCCAATTATAGATTTACAACCATTTGGTCAAATGTTTATATATACAAAGATTTACACATTGATGATGAAGGCCACCCCAGGTGGCCGGCCGGGCTCCTTGCCAAAGTTTAAAAGGAAAGTTTCTTTATATCCATGTAGAATTATGTAATTTTGTAGCTAAATATTTTTGCTTAATGAGAATCGCCCAAGCTCCAAAAAGCTTCGGGCTCCGCCACTACTCTCCACCATGCTGCAAATAAGCAAATAAGCAAATGCAGCCGCCTCGGTGGAATGATGCTCCTTCATCAAGCACTTCTCCAATATTGTTTATCCACCAATTCGCTTCCTAAGAACCATGAAAAAGAAACGTTCAATCAAATAGTGATTCAGAGAACTTGATAGGCAACGATAAGATAACGTAACAATAGTGATTGCTGAATTATAAATTACGACACAAAAAATTATTAATTCCTGTAAAAAAATTATGACTGCAGGAACATATAATAGCAGTAAAAGCAATACTAGAAAATGGGTGATTACATCACCATCCTAGCCCATTTATTAACAACCCAACATCAAGTCTGCGAAAGTAACAGCCCAAGTGCCCAACATACACGTACAACTCATATAGGCATCCCATTTTCACATGTAAAACCCATTTTCATAGCACATATAATAATAAGTCAATCCATTGCATGATACAGCATATCAACACATATAATAAATTATACCTCTGCCAACGCAACAACACATTACAGTTTACATTCATGACCTAATCCGCACAGTAACCATTGGACACTCTATATGTACTCAGATCTAAATCATATGTCATATATCTTAAAGGCCAAAATACATATCTAAATCATTTCAAAGGTAACTGAGTTAAAGAATGATTTTAACACCAAGTACTGCACCTTGCAAAAAATAAATGTCATGAAGTGCCAAGCTCCCATGTCCCTCACTTGCCTTGCTTGCTGCAAGGCTGCAACCTGCAAATGAACAAAACATTCACTGAAACAAAAATAGCTTATCCTGAGCAATTGTTCAAGGGGAGCAGCATAAGCTTTAATATTTTTGGTACAACTATCAAAGAACATATCCAGTTGAAATGGTTGCACTTACAAGCATATTTCTTTATATCAAAATAGTAACTTCATAGATCATATATGCAGGATTGAAAGCACAACAGCTACCTCAAACAACTAGTGGTGAAAACTATTCCAAATGGCCTATATTTGCACAACATATTAAAAGTAGTCATCATTAGATTTACTTGTCAAATTTCTGCTATTATTGATGGTAAACTAATGTCATATTTAGAATTACAAAAACAAGTTGCTGCTGGCCAACACCATGAGCTGCTGCAAATTTAGAAGAAATTCAGAACCTGAAAAATCCAGAAGCCGGCCACAACTGTTGTTGCATATCAGTAGCTATTTGTCACTAAGCCAACTACACAAAGTGCCACCCTCTTCTTCTAGGACTACAGAACATTATCAAGGCAGTAGTAAACTGAACTTATAAAGATTAATTTAACTAGCAGACTAGGAGTTAACTGAACTTACAAAGATTAATTTAACTAGCAAATTTATAGTTTAATAGTGGAGTACAGAATGTAAGTATATTAAAGCATCATTGCAGGACATCAGTCAATTGGTTATGCAATTTGTACTCTGGATAGGATGGCAAATTTGCCTAGTTAAACATCAGTGAACTAGTTTAGTTCTTCATAGACATTTTAGTGCCGAACGCATAGTGGTGGATGCATATTGACTAGGAGTGGAAGATATACACAAGCCAAAAATATAAATTCAATTCATCCCAATGAAAAGCTAGCATCTACAAAAGTTGGTTGTAGCCGTAGATCTCATCAGATAAATTGAATCAGATCTCTGTAGGATGAAATTCAAGTTAGCATCTACTGGAAATGACATACTCTTTTTCATATCCAACTCTAGTGCAAATAATGTCCTTTTTTCAATAGTCTGCAATTGTGCCCAGTTGCGTGTTTTGTTGTGATTAGAATGGTCAAGAATTTTTTTATCTGCAATACAGGCAGTGAGGTAATCAATTGGGAAGAAATTCGCTCACAAAAAGCAATGAAAAAACAATGGATGTACATTCATGACCTTGCTATTAAATTAATCTAGAATGGTGGATCTGTGATATCAGGAACCAGGACCAGACACCAGACGCAGTGAGTCACCGGGGTTTCTATATCCAAAGCAGGTGATAGGATGACGAACTATGTAGATGAGTCCAGTAGTTGGCTATCAATCTGTTGTGCATTAAAATCGAATTGCTTAGAATCATACTCACAACGAGTGTCAAAGAATATAAAACTAAAAACTAAGTAGGTATGCAAACTAAGAAGCAGAGACCTTTGTTAATGATATGAAATTTTCAATCAAAAAATCATAAAAGAATACAGGAATGTATTGAAGCTAATGTATACTTAGTTGGGCCAACTAAATTAATACTACCTACTTCCATAACACATTTGTGAAAATAGGAATAAGTAGAGCCTATAGAGGTGAAGACGACTTTGGAATACATATAGGATTCACTTGTGTCTGCACAAATTCGTGTAGGACATTAACAGATCTTCATGCCCACAGATGAATAAGACTATCACATAACATCCACCTCCAATCATGATAAGCAAGCAATAGGACATATTTGAAATAAAATATATATATCATAAACTTCAAGCGTCGTTTCATTGCCCACCCCATGGGTCTGCATAGCATTTTTTAAAATTAGTCCAATTCGAAAAATAAACATGGTCGAAGCAAAGCTAAGAATTTAGTATATCCTGAAATGTGAAATACCAGATTTTTAGGAATCCGGATGCAAGCTCTGGCCATTGCACTGGGTGAGCACAACCAGCAGTATTGGCATTATGGCACTTGGATTCATTCAGATCAGGTTCCGTTGAACCTCAGACCGTGGCCACGCAGATCCCCCAACGCCGGCATCCTAGCACCATCCCTATAGAAAGGTGGATATAGGACCACATCGGGGAACACATGAATCACTTGAACAGCTCGACGTGGACAACTTGAAGCACTCGCTGCTGACCTTTACGTGGGGGTGGGACTGCTCCAGGGTCAGGATCGGCGCTGAGCTCCTCCGCTCTCGGATCTAGATCCGACGCCGAGCTCCTCCGCACAAAGGTCCGGATCCGGCGAGGGCTTCGTGGGGCCGCCACCCTTGGTATCCTCTGCGGCGAGGGTTGGGTGGGGGGTGCCGCCCGTGCCATCCTCGGTCTACGTGCTGCATGCCGCGTGCTAGCCTCTAGGCCAAATCCGCATCGGCCTAGGCAAGGGCGAGGGCGACGATGGTGTGGGGTGCACGGCGGCGGCTGTTGCGGAGAAGGGAGGCACTGGGTGTGTGGGGTTAGGTTTTGAGGATTGTTTATATATGTGAGCGGGAATTAGGCTTCGGGACGGATATCCACTATGGTAGCTCAATGGATCGATGGAGCTGTGTTTTGTTTGTGACGGTTTGTGAATACATCACAGACAATCCGTCACAGATTAAACAATTTCTAGTAGTGTTTGTAGTTTCGATCTGGATTGAACAATCGCTAATCTGCATTCGTTAATTGCTAATCCTTGTTGTCATATTGTGTGCCTACCCATAGCTCCACATATTCTTCTGTCAGCACAGGTTCATCTTGCAACTGTTACCCACACTCAACAATAGATTGTTTCACCACTTGGCTTTGCCCTGATTGGTTTCATCAAAATTGCTAAAAAAATTCAGGAAAATAAAGAAAAAAATTGTCAAAGTTTTTGCACGCTTTTCAGAGAACATGCTGTATTTCTGTAGACCATATCCCACCTCAGTTGTAGGTGCTAATTTTTGTGGTTGCATCTTTTTTATCCTTGTTTAGAGAAAAATATAAAAAAATAGTGAAAAAATAAAAAAAATTTGATTCCTACTAGTGCCTTTTGGAAAATTCAGTAAAAAGAAAAAATTCAGACTATTTTCTTGTTCTGTGAGTTCTTTCCATCGTTCTTTGTGTTTCACCTTGTTGCGCTACGTCTCGGCACATCTTAGCCAGCACCTGTGATTTCCACTTTGGATCTAGATTGAACAATCGCTAATCTGCATTCGTTAATTGCTAATCCTTGCTGTCATATTGTGTGCCTATCCATAGCTCCACATATTCTTCTGTCAGCACAGGTTCATCTTGCAACTGCTACCCACGCTCAACAACAGATTTTTTCACCACTTTGGCTTTGCCCTGTTTGGTTTTATCAAAATTACCAAAAAAATTCAGGAAAATAAAGAAAAAAATTGTCAAAGTTTTTGCACGCTTTTCGGAGAACGTGCTGTACTTTTGTAGACCACATCCCACCTTAGTTGTAGGTCCCAATTTTTGTGGTTGCATCTTTTTTGATCCTTGTTCAGAGAAAAATATAAAAAAAATAGTGAAAAAATAAAAAAATTATTCCTACTAGTGCCTTTTGGAAAATTCCATGAAAAATTTAGGAAAAAGGAAAAATCCAGACCATTTGCTTGTTCTGTGAGTTCTTTCCATCGTCCTTTCTTTTCACCTTATTGCGCTACGTCTTGACACGTCTTAGCCAGCAACAGTGATTTTTACTTTGCATCTGGATTGAACAATCGCTAATCTGCATTTGTTAATTGCTAATCCTTGCTGTCATATTGTGTGCCTACCCATAGCTCCAAATATTCTTCTGTCAGCACAGGTTCATCTTGCAACTATTACCCATGCTCAACAACAAATTGTTTCACCACTTGGCTTTGCCCTGTTTGGTTTCATCAAAATTGTAAAAAAAATTCAGGAATATAAAGAAAAAAAATTATCAAAGTTTTTGCACGCTTTTCGGAGAACGTGTTGTATTTCTATAGACCACATCCCACCTTAGTTGTAGGTGCCAATTTTTATGGTTGCATCTTTTTTGATCCTTGTTCAGAGAAAAATATAAAAAATAGTGAAAATTTTTTTTGATTCCTAATAGTGCCTTTTGGAAAATTCCGGGAAAAATTCAGGAAAAAGAAAAAATCCAGACTATTTGCTTGTTCTGTGAGTTCTTTCCATTGTCCTTTTTTTTCACCTTGTTGCGCTATGTCTCGACACGTCTTAGCCAGCACCTGTAATTTTTACTTTGGTTCCAGATTGAACAATCGCTAGTCTGCATTTGTTAATTGCTAATCCCTGCTGTCATATTGTGTGCCTACCCATAGCTCCACACATTCTTCTTTCAGCACAGGTTCATCTTACAACTGTTACCCATGCTCAACAATAGATTGTTTCACCACTTTGGCTTTACCCTGTTTGGTTTCATCAAAATTGCCAAAAAAATTCAGGAAAATAAAGAAAAAAATTGTCAAAGTTTTTGCACGCTTTTTGGAGAACGTGCTGTATTTCTTTAGACCACATCCCACCTTAGTTGTAGGAGCCAATTTTTATGGTTGCATATTTTTTATCCTTGTTCAGAGAAAAATATAAAAAATAGTGCAAAAATAAAAAAAATTGTTTCCTACTAGAGCCTTTTGGAAAATTTAGGAAAAAGGAAAAATCCGGACTATTTTCTTTTCTGTGAGTTCTTTCCATCGTTCTTTGTTTTTGCCTTGTTGTGCTACGTCTCGACACGTCTTAGCTAGCACCTGTGATTTTTACTTTGGATCCGGACTAAACAATCGCTAATCTGCATTCGTTAATTGCTAATCCCTGCTGTCATATTGTTTGCCTACCCATAGCTCCACATATTCTTCTGTCAGCACAGGTTCATCCTGCAACTTTTACCCATGCTCAACAATAGATTGTTTCACCACATTGGCTTTACCCTGTTTGGTTTCATCAAAATTGCCAAAATTTTTTTGGAAAAATAAAGAAAAAAAATTGTCAAAATTTTTGCACGTTTTCAGAGAACGTGCTGTATTCATGTAGACCACATCCCACCTTAGTTGTAGGTGCCAATTTATGTGGTTACATCTTTTTTATTCTTGTTCAGAGAAAAATATAAAAAAATGGTGAAAAAATAAAAAAATTGATTCCTACTAGTGCCTTTTGGAAAATTCTGGAAAAAGGAAAAATACGGACTATTTTCTTTTCTGTGAGTTCTTTCCATCGTTCTTTGTTTTCACCTTGTTGTGCTACGTCTCGACACGTCTTAGACAGCACCTGTGATTTCTACTTTTGATCTGGATTGAACAATCGCTAATCTGCATTCGTTAATTGCTAATCCTTGCTGTCATATTGTGTGCCTACCCATAGCTCCACATATTCTTATGTCAGCACAGGTTCATCTTGCAACTGTTGCCCACGCTCAACAACAAATTGTTTCCCTACTTTGACTTTGCCCTATTTGGTTTTATCAAAGTTTTTGCACGCTTTTCAGAGAACGTGTTGCATTTCTGTAGACCACATCCCACCTCAGTTGTAGGTGCCAATTTTTGTGGTTACATCTTTTTTGATCCTTGTTTAGAGAAAAATATAAAAAATAGTGAAAAAATAAAAGAAAATTTGATTCCTACTGGTGACTTTTGGAAAATTCCGGAAAAAATTCAAGAAAAAGGAAAAATCGGACTATTTGCTTGTTCTGTGAGTTCTTTCCATCGTCCTTTGTTTTCACCTTGTTGCGCTACGTCTCGACAGGTATTAGCCAGCACCTGTGATTTGTACTTTGGATCCGGATTGAACAATCGTAAATCTGCATTCGTTAATTGCTAATCCTTGTTGTCATATTGTGTGCCTACGCATAGCTCCACATATTCTTCTGTCAGCACAGATTCATCTTGCAACTGTTACCCATGCTCAACAACAGATTGTTTCACCACTTTGGCTTTGCCCTGTTTGGTTTCATCAAAATTGCCAAAAAATTCAGAAAAATAAAGAAAAAAAATTTTCAAAGTTTTTGCACACTTTTCAGAGAATGTGCTGTATTTCTGTAGACCACATCCCACCTCAATTGTAGGTGCCAATTTTTGTGGTTGTATCTTTTTTTATCCTTGTTCAGAGAAAAATATAAAAAAATAGTGAAAAAATAAAAAATTTATTCCTACTAGTGCGTTTTGGAAAATTACGGAAAAAATTCAGGAAAATTGGAAAATCCAGACTATTTGCTTGTTCTGTGAGTTCTTTTCATCATCCTTTGTTTTCACCTTGTTGCGCTACATCTCGACATGTCTTAGCCAGCACTTGTGATTTTTACTTTGGATCCGGATTGAACAATCGCTAATCTGCATTCGTTAATTGCTAATCCTTGCTGTCATATTGTGTGCCTACCCATAGCTCCACATATTCTTCTGTCAGCACAGGTTCATCTTGCAACTGTTATCCACGCTCAACAACAGATTGTTTCACCACTTTGGCTTTGCCCTGATTGGTTTCATCAAAATTGCCAAAAAAAATTCAGGAAAATAAAGGAAAAAAATTGTCAGAGTTTTTGCACGCTTTTCGGAGAACGTGCTGTATTTCTGTAGACCACATCCCAGCTCAGTTGTATGTGCCAATTTTTTTGGTTGCATATTTTTTTATCCTTGTTTAGAGAAAAATATAAAAAAATAGTGAAAAATAAAAAAAGCTGATTCCTGCTAGTGCCTTTTGGAAAATTCTGGGTAAAATTCAGGAAAAAGGAAAAATCCGGGCTATCTGCTTGTTCTATGAGTTCTTTCCATCGTCCTTTGTTTTCACCTTGTTGCGCTACGTGTCGACACGTCTTAGCCAGCACCTGTGATTTGTACTTTGGATCCGGACTGAACAATCGCTAATCTGCATTCGTTAATTGCTAATCCTTACTGTCATATTGTGTGCCGACCCATAGCTCCACATATTCTTTTGTCAACACAGGTTCATCTTGCAACTGTTGCCGGCGCTCAACAACAGATTGTTTCACCACTTTGGCTTTGCCCTGTTTGGTTTCATCAAAATTGCCAAAAAAATTCAGGAAAATAAAGAAAAAAATTATCAAAGTTTTTGCACGCCTTTTAGAGAACGTGTTGTATTTCTATAGACCACATCCCACCTCAGTTGTAGGTGCCAATTTTTGTGGTTGCATCTTTTTTATCCTTGTTCAGAGAAAAATACAAAAAAAATAGTGAAAAAATAATAAACAAATTGATTTATACTAGTGCGTTTTGGAAAATTCTAGGAAAAATTTAGGAAAAAGGAAAAATCCAGACTATCTGCTTGTTCTGTGAGTTCTTTCCATCGTCCTTTGTTTTCACGTTGTTGCGCCACGTCTCGACACGTCTTAGCCAGCACCTGTGATTTGTACTTTGGATTCGGATTGAACAATCGCTAATCTGCATTCGTTAATTGCTAATCATTGTTGTCATATTGTGTGCCTAACCATAGCTCCACATATTTTTTTGTCAACACAGGTTCATCTTGCAACTATTATCGGCGCTGAACAACAGATTGTTTCACCACTTTGGCTTTGCCCTGTTTGGTTTCATCAAAATTGCCAAAAAATTCAGGAAAATAAAGAAAAAAATTATCAAAGTTTTTGCACGCTTTTTAGAGAACGTGCTGTATTTCTGTAGACCACATCCCACCTCAGTTGTAGGTGCTAATTTTTGTGGTTGCATCTTTTTTTATCCTTGTTCAGAGAAAAATACAAAAAAATAGTGAAAAAATAATAAACAAAATGATTTATACTAGTGCCTTTTGGAAAATTCTAGGAAAAATTCACGAAAAAGGAAAAATCCGGACTATATGCTTGTTCTATGAGTTCTTTCCATCGTCCTTTGTTTTCACCTTGTTGCGCAACGTCTTGACACGTCTTAGCCAGCACCTGTGATTTGTACTTTAGATCCGGATTGAACAATCGCTAATCGCATTCGTTAATTGCTAATCCTTGCTGTCATGTTTTGTGCCTACCCATAGCTCCACATAATCTTCTGTCAGCACAGGTTCATCTTGCAACTGATACCGGCACTCAACAACAAATTATTTCACCGCTTTGGCTTTGCCCTGTTTGGTTTCAACAAAATTGCCAAAAAAAATTCAGGAAAATAAAGAAAAAAAATTGTCAAAGTTTTTGCACACTTTTCAGAGAACATGCTGTATTTCTGTAGACCACATCCCACCTCAGTTGTAGGTGCCAATTTTTGTGGTTGCATCTTTTTTGATCCTTGTTCAGAGAAAATTAGCAAGCAATAGGACATATTTGAAATAAAATATGTATATCACAAACTTCAAGCGTCGTTTCATTGCTCACCCCATGGGTCTGCATAGCATTTTTTAAAATTAGTCCAATTCGAAAAATAAACATGGTCGAAGCAAAGCTAAGAATTTAGTATATCCTGAAATGTGAAATACTAGATTTTTAGGAATCCGGATGCAAGCTCTGGCCATTGCACTGGGTGAGCACAACCAGCAGTATTGGCATTATGGCACTTGGATTCATTCAGATCAGGTTCCATTGAACCTCAGACCCTGGCCACGCAGATCCCCCAACGCCGGCATCCTAGCACCATCCCTATAGAAAGGTGGATATAGGACCACATCGGGGAACACATGAATCACTTGAACAGCTCGACGTGGACAACTTGAAGCACTCGCTGCTGACCTTTACGTGGGGGTGGGACTGCTCCAGGGTCAGGATCGGCGCTGAGCTCCTCCGCTCTCGGATCTAGATCCGGCGCCGAGCTCCTCCGCACAAAGGTCCGGATCCGGCGAGGGCTTCGTGGGGCCGCCACCCTTGGTATCCTCTGCGGCGAGGGTTGGGTGGGGGTGCCGCCCGCGCCATCCTCGGTCTACGTGCTGCATGCCGCGTGCTAGCCTCTAGGCCAAATCCGCATCGGCCTGGGCAAGGGCGAGGGCGACGATGGTGTGGGGTGCACGGCGGCGGCTGTTGCGGAGAAGGGAGGCACTGGGTGTGTGGGGTTAGGTTTTGAGGATTGTTTATATATGTGAGCGGGAATTAGGCTTCGGGACGGATATCCACTATGGTAGCTCAATGGATCGATGGAGCTGTGTTTTGTTTGTGACGGTTTGTGAATACATCACAGACAATCCGTCACAGATTAAACAATTTCTAGTAGTGTTTGTAGTTTCGATCTGGATTGAACAATCGCTAATCTGCATTCGTTAATTGCTAATCCTTGTTGTCATATTGTGTGCCTACCCATAGCTCCACATATTCTTCTGTCAGCACAGGTTCATCTTGCAACTGTTACCCACACTCAACAATAGATTGTTTCACCACTTTGGCTTTGCCCTGATTGGTTTCATCAAAATTGCTAAAAAAATTCAGGAAAATAAAGAAAAAAATTGTCAAAGTTTTTGCACGCTTTTCAGAGAACGTGCTGTATTTCTGTAGACCATATCCCACCTCAGTTGTAGGTGCTAATTTTTGTGGTTGCATCTTTTTTATCCTTGTTCAGAGAAAAATATAAAAAAATAGTGAAAAAATAAAAAAAAATTGATTCCTACTAGTGCCCTTTGGAAAATTCAGTAAAAAGAAAAAATCCAGACTATTTTCTTGTTCTGTGAGTTCTTTCCATCGTTCTTTGTGTTTCACCTTGTTGCGCTACGTCTCGGCACATCTTAGCCAGCACCTGTGATTTCTACTTTGGATCTAGATTGAACAATCGCTAATCTGCATTCGTTAATTGCTAATCCTTGCTGTCATATTGTGTGCCTATCCATAGCTCCACATATTCTTCTGTCAGCACAGGTTCATCTTGCAACTGCTACCCACGCTCAACAACAGATTTTTTCACCACTTTGGCTTTGCCCTGTTTGGTTTTATCAAAATTACCAAAAAAATTCAGGAAAATAAAGAAAAAAATTGTCAAAGTTTTTGCACGCTTTTCGGAGAACGTGCTGTACTTTTGTAGACCACATCCCACCTTAGTTGTAGGTCCCAATTTTTGTGGTTGCATCTTTTTTGATCCTTGTTCAGAGAAAAATATAAAAAAATAGTGAAAAAATAAAAAAAATTATTCCTACTAGTGCCTTTTGGAAAATTCCGTGAAAAATTTAGGAAAAAGGAAAAATCCAGACCATTTGCTTGTTCTGTGAGTTCTTTCCATCGTCCTTTCTTTTCACCTTATTGCGCTACGTCTTGACACGTCTTAGCCAGCAACAGTGATTTTTACTTTGCATCTGGATTGAACAATCGCTAATCTGCATTTGTTAATTGCTAATCCTTGCTGTCATATTGTGTGCCTACCCATAGCTCCAAATATTCTTCTGTCAGCACAGGTTCATCTTGCAACTATTACCCACGCTCAACAACAAATTGTTTCACCACTTGGCTTTGCCCTGTTTGGTTTCATCAAAATTGTAAAAAAAATTCAGGAATATAAAGAAAAAAAATTATCAAAGTTTTTGCACGCTTTTCGGAGAACGTGTTGTATTTCTATAGACCACATCCCACCTTAGTTGTAGGTGCCAATTTTTATGGTTGCATCTTTTTTGATCCTTGTTCAGAGAAAAATATAAAAAATAGTGAAAAAATTTTTTGATTCCTGATAGTGCCTTTTGGAAAATTCCGGGAAAAATTCAGGAAAAAGAAAAAATCCAGACTATTTGCTTGTTCTGTGAGTTCTTTCCATTGTCCTTTTTTTTCACCTTGTTGCGCTATGTCTCGACACGTCTTAGCCAGCACCTGTAATTTTTACTTTGGTTCCAGATTGAACAATCGCTAGTCTGCATTTGTTAATTGCTAATCCCTGCTGTCATATTGTGTGCCTACCCATAGCTCCACACATTCTTCTGTCAGCACAGGTTCATCTTACAACTGTTACCCATGCTCAACAATAGATTGTTTCACCACTTTGGCTTTACCCTGTTTGGTTTCATCAAAATTGCCAAAAAAATTCAGGAAAATAAAGAAAAAAATTGTCAAAGTTTTTGCACGCTTTTCGGAGAACGTGCTGTATTTCTTTAGACCACATCCCACCTTAGTTGTAGGAGCCAATTTTTATGGTTGCATATTTTTTATCCTTGTTCAGAGAAAAATATAAAAAATAGTGCAAAAATAAAAAAAATTGTTTCCTACTAGAGCCTTTTGGAAAATTTAGGAAAAAGGAAAAATCCGGACTATTTTCTTTTCTGTGAGTTCTTTCCATCGTTCTTTGTTTTTGCCTTGTTGTGCTACGTCTCGACACGTCTTAGCTAGCACCTGTGATTTTTACTTTGGATCCGGACTAAACAATCGCTAATCTGCATTTGTTAATTGCTAATCCCTGCTGTGATATTGTTTGCCTACCCATAGCTCCACATATTCTTCTGTCAGCACAGGTTCATCCTGCAACTTTTACCCATGCTCAACAATAGATTGTTTCACCACATTGGCTTTACCCTGTTTGGTTTCATCAAAATTGCCAAAATTTTTTTGGAAAAATAAAGAAAAAAAATTGTCAAAATTTTTGCACGTTTTCAGAGAACGTGCTGTATTCTTGTAGACCACATCCCACCTTAGTTGTAGGTGCCAATTTATGTGGTTACATCTTTTTTATTCTTGTTCAGAGAAAAATATAAAAAAATGGTGAAAAAATAAAAAAATTGATTCCTACTAGTGCCTTTTGGAAAATTCTGGAAAAAGGAAAAATACGGACTATTTTCTTTTCTGTGAGTTCTTTCCATCGTTCTTTGTTTTCACCTTGTTGTGCTACGTCTCGACACGTCTTAGACAGCACCTGTGATTTCTACTTTTGATCTGGATTGAACAATCGCTAATCTGCATTCGTTAATTGTTAATCCTTGCTGTCATATTGTGTGCCTACCCATAGCTCCACATATTCTTATGTCAGCACAGGTTCATCTTGCAACTGTTGCCCACGCTCAACAACAAATTGTTTCCCTACTTTGACTTTGCCCTATTTGGTTTTATCAAAGTTTTTGCACGCTTTTCAGAGAACGTGTTGCATTTCTGTAGACCACATCCCACCTCAGTTGTAGGTGCCAATTTTTGTGGTTACATCTTTTTTGATCCTTGTTTAGACAAAAATATAAAAAATAGTGAAAAAATAAAAGAAAATTTGATTCCTACTGGTGACTTTTGGAAAATTCCGGAAAAAATTCAAGAAAAAGGAAAAATCGGACTATTTGCTTGTTCTGTGAGTTCTTTCCATCGTCCTTTGTTTTCACCTTGTTGCGCTACGTCTCGACAGGTCTTAGCCAGCACCTGTGATTTGTACTTTGGATCCGAATTGAACAATCGTAAATCTGCATTCGTTAATTGCTAATCCTTGTTGTCATATTGTGTGCCTACCCATAGCTCCACATATTCTTCTGTCAGCACAGATTCATCTTGCAACAGTTACCCACGCTCAACAACAGATTGTTTCACCACTTTGGCTTTGCCCTGTTTGGTTTCATCAAAATTGCCAAAAAATTCAGAAAAATAAAGAAAAAAATTTTCAAAGTTTTTGCACACTTTTCAGAGAATGTGCTGTATTTCTGTAGACCACATCCCACCTCAATTGTAGGTGCCAATTTTTGTGGTTGTATCTTTTTTTATCCTTGTTCAGAGAAAAATATAAAAAAATAGTGAAAAAATAAAAAAATTTATTCCTACTAGTGCGTTTTGGAAAATTACGGAAAAAATTCAGGAAAATTGGAAAATCCAGACTATTTGCTTGTTCTGTGAGTTCTTTTCATCGTCCTTTGTTTTCACCTTGTTGCGCTACATCTCGACATGTCTTAGCCAGCACTTGTGATTTTTACTTTGGATCCGGATTGAACAATCGCTAATCTGCATTCGTTAATTGCTAATCCTTGCTGTCATATTGTGTGCCTACCCATAGCTCCGCATATTCTTCTGTCAGCACAGGTTCATCTTGCAACTGTTACCCACGCTCAACAACAGATTGTTTCACCACTTTGGCTTTGCCCTGATTGGTTTCATCAAAATTGCCAAAGAAAATTCAGGAAAATAAAGGAAAAAAATTGTCAGAGTTTTTGCACGCTTTTCGGAGAACGTGCTGTATTTCTGTAGACCACATCCCAGCTCAGTTGTATGTGCCAATTTTTTTGGTTGCATATTTTTTTATCCTTGTTTAGAGAAAAATATAAAAAAAATAGTGAAAAATAAAAAAAGCTGATTCCTGCTAGTGCCTTTTGGAAAATTCTAGGTAAAATTTAGGAAAAAGGAAAAATCCGGGCTATCTGCTTGTTCTATGAGTTCTTTCCATCGTCCTTTGTTTTCACCTTGTTGCGCTACGTGTCGACACGTCTTAGCCAGCACCTGTGATTTGTACTTTGGATCCGGACTGAACAATCGCTAATCTGCATTCATTAATTGCTAATCCTTACTGTCATATTGTGTGCCGACCCATAGCTCCACATATTCTTTTGTCAACACAGGTTCATCTTGCAACTGTTGCCGGCGCTCAACAACAGATTGTTTCACCACTTTGGCTTTGCCCTGTTTGGTTTCATCAAAATTGCCAAAAAAATTCAGGAAAATAAAGAAAAAAATTATCAAAGTTTTTGCACGCCTTTTAGAGAACGTGTTGTATTTCTGTAGACCACATCCCACCTCAGTTGTAGGTGCCAATTTTTGTGGTTGCATCTTTTTTATCCTTGTTCAGAGAAAAATACAAAAAAAATAGTGAAAAAATAATAAACAAATTGATTTATACTAGTGCGTTTTGGAAAATTCTAAGAAAAATTTAGGAAAAAGGAAAAATCTGGACTATCTGCTTGTTCTGTGAGTTCTTTCCATCGTCCTTTGTTTTCACGTTGTTGCGCCACGTCTCGACACGTCTTAGCCAGCACCTGTGATTTGTACTTTGGATTCGGATTGAACAATCGCTAATCTGCATTCGTTAATTGCTAATCATTGTTGTCATATTGTGTGCCTAACCATAGCTCCACATATTTTTTTGTCAACACAGGTTCATCTTGAAACTATTACCGGCGCTGAACAACAGATTGTTTCACCACTTTGGCTTTGCCCTGTTTGGTTTCATCAAAATTGCCAAAAAATTTAGGAAAATAAAGAAAAAAATTATCAAAGTTTTTGCACGCTTTTTAGAGAACGTGCTGTATTTCTGTAGACCACATCCCACCTCAGTTGTAGGTGCTAATTTTTGTGGTTGCATCTTTTTTTATCCTTGTTCAGAGAAAAATACAAAAAAATAGTGAAAAAATAATAAACAAAATGATTTATACTAGTGCCTTTTGGAAAATTCTAGGAAAAATTCACGAAAAAGGAAAAATCCGGACTATATGCTTGTTCTATGAGTTCTTTCCATCGTCCTTTGTTTTCACCTTGTTGCGCAACGTCTTGACACGTCTTAGCCAGCACCTGTGATTTGTACTTTAGATCCGGATTGAACAATCGCTAATCTGCATTCGTTAATTGCTAATCCTTGCTGTCATGTTTTGTGCCTACCCATAGCTCCACATAATCTTCTGTCAGCACAGGTTCATCTTGCAACTGATACCGGCACTCAACAACAAATTATTTCACCGCTTTGGCTTTGCCCTGTTTGGTTTCAACAAAATTGCCAAAAAAAATTCAGGAAAATAAAGAAAAAAAATTGTCAAAGTTTTTGCACACTTTTCAGAGAACATGCTGTATTTCTGTAGACCACATCCCACCTCAGTTGTAGGTGCCAATTTTTGTGGTTGCATCTTTTTTGATCCTTGTTCAGAGAAAGATGTAAAAAAATAGTGAAAAAATAAAAAAAAATTGATTCCTACCAGTGCCTTTTGGAAAATTCCCGGAAAAATTCAGGAAAAAGGAAAAATCCGGACTATCTACTTGTTCTATGAGTTCTTTTCCATCGTCCTTTGATTTCACCTATGTCTCGACACGTCTTAGCCAGCACCTGTGATTTCTACTTTGGATCTGGATTGAACAGACGCTAATCTGCATTCGTTAATTGCTAATCCTTACTGTCATATTGTGTGCCGACCCATAGCTCCACATATTCTTCTGTCAGCATAGGTTCATCTTGCAACTGTTATCCACGGTCAACAACAGATTGTTTCACTACTTTGGCTTTACCCTATTTGGTTTCATCAAAATTGCCAAAAAAATTTAGGAAAATAAAGAAAAAATAGTCAAAGTTTTTGCACGCTTCTCAGAGAACGTGTTGTATTTCTGTAGACCACATCCCACCTCAGTTGTAGGTGCCAATTTTTGTGGTTGCATCTTTTTTGATCCTTGTTCAGAGAAAAATACAAAAAAATAGTGAAAAAATAATAAACAAATTGATTTATACTAGTGCCTTTTGGAAAATTCCAGGAAAAATTCAGGAAAAAGGAAAAATCTGGACTATCTGCTTGTTCTGTGAGTTCTTTCCATCGTCCTTTGTTTTCACCTTGTTGCGCTACGTCTCGACAGGTCTTAGCCAGCACCTGTGATTTGTACTTTGGATCCGGATTGAACAATCGCTAATCTGCATTCGTTAATTGCTAATCCTTGCTGTCATATTTTGTGCCTACCCATAGCTCCACATATTATTCTGTCAGCACAGGTTCATCTTGCAATTGATACCGGTGCTCAACAACAAATAGTTTCACCACTTTGGCTTTGCCCTGTTTGGTTTCACAAAATTGTCAAAAAATTCAGGAAAATAAAGAAAAAAATTGTCGAAGTTTTTGCACGCTTTTCAGAGAACATGCTGTATTTCTATAGACCACATCCCACCTCAGTTGTAGGTGCCAATTTTTGTGGTTGCATCTTTTTTGATCTTTGTTCAGAGAAAAATGTAAAAAAATAGTGAAAAAATAATTGATTCCTACCAGTGCCTTTTGGAAAATTCCTGGAAAAATTCAGGAAAAAGGAAAAATCCGGACTATCTACTTGTTCTATGAGTTCTTTCCATCGTCCTTTGATTTCACCTTGTTGCGCTACGTCTCGACACGTCTTGGGCAGCACCTGTGATTTGTACTTTGGATCCGGATTGAACAATCGCTAATCTGCATTCGTCAATTGCTAATCCTTGCTGTCATATTTTGTGCCTACCCATAGCTCCACATATTCTTCTGTCAGCACAGGTTCATCTTGCAATTGATACCGGCGCTCAACAACAAATTGTTTCACCACTTTGGCTTTGCCCTGTTTGGTTTCAACAAAATTGCCAAAAAAATTCAGGAAAATAAAGAAAAAAATTGTCAAAGTTTTTGCACGCTTTTCAGAGAACATGCTGTATTTCTGTAGACCACATCCCAGCTCAGTTGTAGGTGCCAATTTTTGTGGTTGCATCTTTTTTGATCCTTGTTTAGAGAAAAATATAATAAAATAGTGAAAAAATAAAAAAAATTTTGATTCCTACCAGTGCCTTTTGGAAAATTCCCGAAAAAATTCAGGAAAAAGGAAAAATCTAGACTATGTACTTGTTCTGTGAGTTCTTTCCATCGTCCTTTGATTTCACCTTGTTGCACTACGTCTCGACACGTCTTAGCCAGCACCTGTGATTTGTACTTTGGATCTGGATTGAACAGTCGCTAATCTACATTCGTTAATTGCTAATCCTTACTGTCATATTGTGTGCCGACCCATAGCTCCACATATTCTTCTGTCAGCACAGGTTCATCTTGCAACTGTTACCCACGCTCAACAACAGATTGTTTCACTACTTTGGCTTTGCCCTATTTGGTTTCATCAAAATTGCCAAAAAAATTCAGGAAAATAAAGAAAAAATTGTCAAAGTTTTTGCACGCTTCTCAGAGAACGTGCTATATTTCTGTAGACCACATCCCACCTCAGTTGTAGGTGCCAATTTTTGTGGTTGCATCTTTTCTGATCCTTGTTCAGAGAAAAATATAAACAAATAGTGAAAAAATAAAAAAATTTGATTCCTACTAGTGCCTTTTGGAAAATTCTGGGAAAAAATCAGGAAAAAGGAAAAATCCGGACTATCTGCTTGTTCTGTGAGTTCTTTCCATCTTCCATTGTTTTCACCTTGTTGCGCTACGTCTCGACACGTCTTAGCCAGCACCTGTGATTTTTACTTTGGATCCGGATTGAACAATCGCTAATCTGAATTCGTTAATTGCTAATCCTTGCTGTCATAATGTGTGCCTACCCATAGCTCCACATATTCTTCTGTCAGCACAGGTTCATCTTGCAACTGTTACCCATTCTCAACGATATATTGTTTCACAACTTTGGCTTTGCCCTGTTTGGTTTCAGTAAAATTGCCAAAAAAAATTAGGAAAATAAAGGAAAAAAATTGTTTAAGGTTTTGCATGCTTTTCAGAGAACGTGCTGTATTTCTGTAGACCACATCGCACCTCAGTTGTAGGTGCCATTTTTTGTGGTTGCTTCTTTTTTATCCTTGTTTAGAGAAAAATACAAAAAAATAGTGAAAAAATAAAAAAATTGATTCCTACTAGTGCCTTTTGGAAAATTCTTGGAAAAATTCAGGAAAAAGGAAAAATCTGGACTATCTGCTTGTTCTGTGAATTCTTTCCATCGTCCTCTGTTTTCACCTTGTTGTGCTACGTCTTGGCATGTCTTAGCCAGCACCTGTGATTTGTACCTTGGATTAGGATTGAACAATCGCTAATCTGCATTCGTTAATTGCTAATCCTTACTATCATATAGTGCGCCTACCCATAGCTCCACATATTCTTCTGTCAGCACAGGTTCATCTTGCAATTGTTACCCACACTCAACAATAGATTGTTTCACCACTTTGGCTTTGGCCTGTTTGGTTTCATCAAAATTGCCAAAAAAATTCAGAAAAATAAAGAAAATTGATTTTTACATGCTTTTAAGAGAACGTGTTGTATTTCTGTAGACCACATCCCTCCTTAGTTGTAGGTGCCAATTTTTTTGGTTGCATCTTTTAATCCTTGTTCAGAGAAAAATACAAAAAAATAGTGAAAAAATAAAAAAAATTGATTCCTACTATTGCCTTTTGGAAAATTCGGACTATCTGCTTGTTTTGTGAGTTCTTTCCATCGTCCTTTGTTTTCACCATGTTGCACTACGTCTCGACACATCTTAGCCAGCGCATGTGATTTGTAATTTGGATCCAGATTGAACAATTGCTAATCTATATTCATTAATTGCTAATCCTTATTGTCATATTGTGGCCTATCCATAGCACCACATATTCTTCTATCAGCATAGGTTCATCTTGCAACTGTCACCGACGCTCGACAACAGATTGTTTCACCACTTTGGCTTTGCCCTGTTTGGTTTCATCAAAATTGTCAAAAAAATCAGGAAAATAAAGAAAAAAATTGTCAAAGTTTTTGCACGCTTTTCAGAGAATGTGCTGTATTTCTGTAGACCACATCCCACCTCTGTTGTAGGTGCCAATTTTTGTGGTTGCATCTTTTTTTATCCTTGTTCAGAGAAAAATATAAAAAAATAGTGAAAAAATAAAAAAAAATTGATTCCTACTAGTGCCTTTTGGAAAATTCTAGGAAAAATTCAAGAAAAAGGAAAAATCCGGACTATCTGCTTGTTCTATGAGTTCTTTCCATCGTCCTTTGTTTTCACCTTGTTGTCCTACATCTCGACACATCTTAGCCAGCACCTGTGATTTGTACTTTGGATCCGTATTGAACAATCGCTAATCTGCATTCGTTAATTGCTAGTCCTTATTGTCATATTGTGTGCCCACCCATAGCTCCACATATTTTTCTGTCAGCACAGGTTCTTCTT